>CAHIKZ030004787.1:2867500-2942500 GCA_903632075.3 Acanthosepion pharaonis
TCTGTTCCAACTTCTACAGCATAGAATCTTTTCTCTTGGAACTGTTGCCACATATCTTTGCCCTTTGTGAAACCAGTTCATCTATTGCTTTCAATGAATTCTTGGTTCCAGGTTATCTTTCCCTTTACCAAAAAGATTCCAGCATTCACATTCATGGTCTTCGTGTTTACATCCATGATAATCTTCCAATGGCCAGAGAATTGTCTCTCGAGGCTCAGACAATTCTTTCATGTGTTTCTGTCTTTCATTACTAAACTATTAGCTATCTCTTTTTCCTTTATCACTCCCCCTCTTCCCAGGACTGCAGTATCAGTGTAGAAAAGGCCCTTTCTCTCAATCCATCTGCAAACATCTTTGTCTTCAGTGACTTTAATGCTCTTCTGCCAACAAGGCTGAATGCTTTGCTCGGAAATTCTCATTCAATTCAACACTCGACTCTTCTGGTGTACCCACACCCAATTTCCTCCTCAGAGCTGAGGCTCTATTGAGAGAGTTGCACATAACCCTGTTATCGGTATTATCTCTAATTTAGACCCCCCCCCACTTAAGCAAGCGAATGAGCCAATTGGAGTAAAGTGCCATGCAGATTTAAATTTTTCCCACTTGTGACGAATGCATCTATTGATTTTTTTTTTTTTGCATGCTAGCATGCTAGTTAACATTCGTGCCAGTCGGCTGTTGGCTCTCATGCTGGCCAATAGAATCTTCCCCCGCCATTGCCCTCAAGAAATGTGCACCTGAACTGGCCCCTGCCCTCTCAAAATTATATAACTACTGCCTCAATGAATCTTGTTTTCCAGACTGTTGGAAGTCCTCATCCATTGTTCATGTCTTTAAGAACACTGGAGACCCTTCTGACCATTCTAATTACCATCCTATCAGTCTCCTACCCCTCTTCAGCAAAATCTTTGAAGCTTTAATCGACGCTGAAGTGGTTAAGCACCTTACATCCCATGATCTGCTTTCCGACAAGCAATATGGTTTCCACTTTGCCCATTCTACGGCTGATGTGCTTACAGCCATAACTGAAAATGTTTACCAGGCTCTTCATAATAACAGAGAAGCTTGTGCCATGGCTCTAGATATCTCCAAAGCATTTGATAGGGTTTGGCATGCCTGCCTTCTTTGCAAGCTTCAGGGTTATGGAATTTCAGGTTGATTGTTTGACTTAATACAATCATTCCTGTCAAACCGTGTATTGAATGTCATTCTCAACAGATTCTCCTCCAGCTCCTATCCCATGGACACAGGTGTTCCTCAAGGCTCCATCCTAGGCCCTACTCTGTTCCTTATCTTCATCAACGATCTTCCTAAGTCAACCCAAGTAGGCATCTATGTGGACGACACTACCATTTACTCCTGTCTCAAAAACAAATCTAGTGTCACTGACAAAACTAACCTGGCCGTTTGTCTCAAAAAGGACCTGCAATCGATTGTGAACTGGAGCAGGAATTAGCTGGTTAACTTTAATGCCTCAAAAACAAAACTGCTCTCTATTACTCACCACAGAGAACCATCCCCCCCCCATTAGAATGTCTGACGCTCAACTCCACAAGAGCACCTCTTTGTGACTACTCGGTCTCACATTGACTGCTGACCTGAGTTGAAACAAATACATTAAGTCAATAGCTTCGTCTATCGCAAGAAAAGTTGGCTCCCTGTGCCATGCCAGGAAATTTTTCTTGCCAGAGTCAATCCTTCAAATCTACAAATCAACCATTCACCCTTGCATGGAGTATTGCTGCCATATATGGTCTGGAGCTCCTTCTATTTGTCACAAGGTTCTTGATTAGATCCAGAGATGGATATGCAATGTAATTGGCCCTGATCTGTCATCTCATCTGCAGTCGTTCTCTCACAGACATGCTGTTGCCTCTCTGTCTTTGATTAAATAAGTGTAAGGTCATTATTCCTTCTCTTTTCAATCAATTTGAGGTGTTAACATCCTCTGTCAATAAAGAGGAATGCTTTGCCCGTAAATTCTCAAACTCTACTCTTGACTCATCTGGAGTATCCCTGCCTGCCTTCCCACTTAAAACCGAGTCTCTGTTGAGTGATATACATATAATTCTATGGTTTCTGCAATCATCTCTAACCTAGATCCCCATAAAGCATGTGGACACGATAGTATCCCTGTAGTAGTCATTAAGAAGTGTGCTCTCAAATTGGCTCCTCTTCTCTATATTGTATAAGAAATGTCTCACTGTGAAGGAGAGAAAGGAAGAAATAAATTAAAAAAAAAAACAAAAAAAAAAAACAAAAAAAAAAAAAAAAAAAAAAAAAAAAAAAAAAAAAAAAAAAAAAAACAAAAAAAAAAAAAAAAAAAAAAAAAACAAAAAAAAACAAAAAAAAAAAAAAAAAAAAAAAAAAAAAAAAACAAAAAAAAAAAAAAAAAAAACAAAAAAAAAAAAAAAAAAAAAAAAAAAAAAAAAAAAACAAAACAAAAAAAACAAAACAAAAAAAAACAAAACAAAAAAAAAAAAAAAAAAAAAAAAAAAAACAAAAAAAAAAACAAAACAAAAAAAACAAAACAAAAAAAAAAAAAAAAAAAAAAAAAAACAAAAAAAAAAACAAAAAAAAAAAAAAAAAAAAAAAAAAAAAAAAAAAAAAAAAAAAAAAAAAAAACAAAAAAAAAAAAACAAAAAAAAAAACAAAAACAATTGGTAGAACTAACCAAGTCTTGAACTTTGCTATCAAACTGTGCAGAAGGAGAATCTGAAATCTGGAGGACAACGTCACAACTATTAATGTAAAAAGTATCAAACGTCAACTGCACAAACTGAAATTTGCTGGTTGATGATGCCCCAAGGATCATCTGGCAACTCTTGACTGAGCGAGAACTTAGAGGCGGTGTTATTTTGCCAACAATTATTGCACACTGGTCATCTTTCAGCCATTTTACCCGAATGTTTTTACACTGTTGAGGATCATCTAGGCCATCTGCACAAAACAAAAATAAAAAATAGTCACAAAGGCATATAATTATGTAAATGTAAGTAAAATGAAAATTTTAATTTTAATATTAGTAAAATTCTTTTTTTTTTTTGCATTAAAATTTACATATGAGATTTAATTTACCAACTGATACATGTCATATCAATGAAATATCTTATTCAAACTGGACCAATCATTGCCATCTATAAATTGTCTTGAATTCCTATCTTGTCAGCCATTCCAGACAATCATTGTTTCCACTACCATCTTCAAATTGTATTCAATCTGTAGCAAGTGAATACACTTACCTCGCCAGACAAAGCAGGTACGTCCCTGTTTGATATGTAAATCCAACTTAGACATCATCAGGGAGCGACAATGTCACACAAGGAATGGCCATTTGCAATCGCTCCACTATGCGTGCATGAGCAGCTCTTTAATACTATCGGTCATTTGCATGTGGGATTAGAAATAGTAATAAATAGTGGATCACACAGTCAGATGTGGGGGTGGTGAACTCAGAGTACAGGGCGTTTATTTAAATCATAGTGTGTAGAAGTTTTGCTGTGACACCCCGTGTATTGTGATTAAACTTCAAGCTATTTCTGCAATTTATATATCATGGAGAGATTCAACATACAGTTGATACCAGAATATGGTGGACCTTCTGATGGGCTGTCTGTCATTGAATGGTTTGAAAAAGCAGAGCATGTTTTCAAATTATGCAAAATAATGAAGCCAACAACTTATTCCCTTGAGGTTAACTGGAGGAACATACATGGTGTGCAGCTCAGAGAGGATGCAGACTTAGACAAGATAAAGTGTGCATTGTATAAGGTATTCAGAATGGATGCCTTTGTTGCATGGCAACTGTTCATTGGGCAGTGACTTCACCCCAGGGAAACAGTCAATGTCTACCTAGCTGATTTATGCAAAATCTCAGTGTCGTTTGACGGTGTGAATGACCAGATACTGGAATGCGTTTTTTTTTAGCAGGATTACCAGAGGATGTCATTAGGTTTTTTCGAGTGTCATCTAGGATTGACGAATTACCAACTGACCAGCTGTTTGCCAAAGCTCAGAACATCCTCAAGGAAACAGAACCAGTTGCAGCAGCAAGTACGAGTCATGTGGTATCCCAACATGATGAAAGCAATGTGGATTCTCACCACAGTTGACAACAGGTGCGAAGGCTCCATATGCTATACATGTGATGGTACCAACCATTTTTCTTGGGAGTGCCAGAGTCTAAGTGATAAGGGCCATGTGTATTAAAGATCATAGGGAACTCTGCAGTGTTATCACTGTATTGAGCTGGGACACATATTGCACAACTGTTTGAGAAAATGTATCCAGAGGTAAGGTATGGGATATCTACCAACTGCCCCATGCAGTTAGATGCAGCACAAAGCTGAATCTAATGTGGGAGACCCAAGCCCGTTGACTCTGCCAAAAATTCCCTGTAGACTCCATATAAAACGGAGTCAGGTAGCTATTTCCTGAGATGAGACTTTGCCCTTCGACAAAACCTTGTCTGGGGATCCTCTCCCCGGAGGCAGATAGTTTAACCAGCACAGCTGGAGATGAATCTCCAACTCCAGTGGTAAGGTATCATTGTGACCCTTGCCCCTCCATCAGATAATGAATGCAGCATTGCCTCCAATTGGCGTCCTGGTAGAGGGCATACAGTGTTCAGCACTCATCAACACAGGATGTTCCTGGTCAATAATTAGCGCAAATCAGTGTCAAGTGTGAAGAAAATGCATGGATATCATGACTATCAATGGCACATCCCGAGTATGCTGCGGTGTAGGAACTGTCACCATTTATACAGAGAGTGGTGACTTTGCCAAAGTTAACATACTGGTGGTGTGGGAAAAGCACCTTGGCTACGATCTATTGATTGGCATCGATGCAATAATAGCTCTAGGGTGTACTAAGATCACGTCAGCTGAAAATGATGAAAAGAATCATTTGCAGCTATTTCTATTGAGGAAACAAACTTTTGCACCACATTTGACCACAAAGAGAGGGTCTGAACCGTAAGGGGGAAGTAGGCCATGAATGAAGCATCAGATCAGCTGTGTAATGTAATTCCAGAGTATGCAGTGTCCAATAAGAATAGGGCCACGTATGAGGAGCTGCTGCTGTGGATTACCAATCGTTGGCTGATACCATATCCAAAGGAATGGCTAGACCCCTCCCCCCAGGGATTGATCCCAGTGATGGTCATGGTCCAGCCCACAAAAGAAAGTGCAACTGGTAATTGATTACAGATAACTGAACCAACATGTGGATGCCTTCACCACAAATGCAGACGTGTGCACCACCAAATTGAGGGGTGGCGCCAGCTGGGGGTTAATGTAGCCCTGCTGGACTTGCAGAGGACCTATCTGTAGATAGGAGTTTATGAGTTCCTGTGGCCATTTCAGACAGCATTAATTAAAGGAATGAGATATTGTATGACATGCTTGAGGTTTGGCTTCAATGTGGTGCCCATAATAATGAAAGCTATCATCTAGGTGTTGCCGCAAGACGAATCAACGATGAAAGTCACATCAGCCTGTGTTGATATATATGTCAATGAGGACAAAATGTCTGCAGATGAGGTCTAAACACAGCTAGAATCATTCAGCTTGATCTGTAAGGAGCCCAATCACCTGAAGGTTGGGTCTCTTGTATCTTGAGACCTAGGGGAAGCATAACACTCTACAGTGAAAGTGGGGGAGCACAGTTCCAGAACTACACGGCATACTGATGTGACATACTATATTTTCAATTTGCAGTAAGCTGGTAGGACCTTTTCCAGTCTGTGGGTGGCTAGTGCAAGAATGAAAGAGTGGGACGAAACAGTGAATGACAATTCCTTAAAGCAAATGATGGCCAAAGTATATCAAGACAACCCCACCCAAGACAACTGATGTGTGGCCAGACATAAACGCATAGGTTAATGCAAGCTTCTTGGCAACAGGTGTGGTGTTGGAAAGATGTGGTGCTATTCTAGAGGATGTATGCTGGCTTTGTCTTACAATGCACAGCATATTAATTTGGCTGAACTTGACATCACACTGAAGTGCCTTAATCTCGCACTACAGTGACAAGCCAAGGTGGTGCATTTCTACACAGACTCAGATCGTGTTTACCACTGGCTGTCTGACACTTTGACAGGCAAGGTGCAAGTTGGGACCAAAGCCACAAGTGAGATGTTGGTGCAAAGGAGATTGGCGATCATAAAGCGACTGGTTGATGAATACAGCTTACGGGTTGACATTATGCAGATTGCATCAGAGCAGAATCTGGCAGATAAGCTGACCCAAGTACCAAAGAGGTGGTTTGATATGATGAGACAAGGATCCAACCCCTCACCACTGACATGTGCTGTCATGACAGACCAATTAACACCGGAGCAGTTCCGTGCCATACACCAACAAAGTGGACATTCGGCGCACCACCTACTGAAAAGCGTGTCCCTCAACTACGAAGATGACCATCAAATCAGCCATACAAGCTTTTGAAGCGTGTCAAATGGTAGACCCAGCCCCTATCCATTGGCTAAAAGAAAAGCTGGTGCTGGTTGGGTATAGCAGTCACTTTTTAACATTGGTAAATGTGGCCTGATGCATTTCACCATATTGCACCCATTGGCATGTCAACATAAATTAAATAATAAAGATGGTAATTTTTGTTTTAGATTGGTTATGCTAACATTGCAACAATGATAGTTCGTTTTGTTTACATGGAAGGTAATTACCATCTTTGTTATTTAATTTATTGTAATGTACTTGTAATCTCTGATGATGGCTTATGTAAGCTGAAAGCTTAGACAGGATTAATAATAAAAACATGTATCAACATGGTGATTTTCTTTCGTGTTTCAGTGATAATACTAAAAAGCTTATTCAACAATATGAAAGGAATTTACTTAAAATAAATATACAAAACTTGTCTATATTATTTAACAAAACATGTATTAATATATATAACAAATCACTATAAAACAGCTACAAATAACTGCATTCAGATCCACAATTTTTTCTACTCAATAGCCTCTATAATTTAAAACATAGCAGTTAATACAGTAGATCTTATTACCCATAATGTACCACTGACCAGCATATTAATAAGTGAAAAAGTACCATATTTGATGGTGAATAAGACACATGCCAATTTCAGGAGGGCAAATCAAGAAAAAATTAGTAATTAGTAAAATTATCAGTAAATAGTACAGCTTAGGCTATATTTATAAGGTATTATTTTGGTTAAACAAGCCACGATTACAATTAAATGAAAAATAATAGGAAAAAGAATACGAGCCTATAAAAACTTTATTATATCCTTTATAGGATCTGTATAACCTGCATCTTGTTGGAATAATTAGGATATAAAAATTCTGATTGTATTTATACCAATGCAACTGGAAGTTATTGCAAGAAAAATATTAATGAAACAAATATATTTTTTAATTTGAATTTATTGCATATAATTTTATTGAAACAAAGTACTAATATCAAACACGATGAAATTAATATAATGAATATTATAAGTGATAATACTTTTAATCTACATAATAGCCTTTTAAATAACAATAGGTATATGAAAGTTACTCTAAAGTCTCTAAATGTCGATTATCCTGAATTTTAAACCTACATTTGGCATATAAGATGCAGGGGAATTTTAAAACATATTTTACTAAAACAAAGTGCACCTTATATGCCGTCAAATATGGTAATTTTTTTTTTTCTGATTGATTCGTTTTCTACAGCTAATGACCCTTTGCAGGTTATTTAAAGCGAGGAAATATTTTTAGATTGTAAGAATATTTTTTTCTTTAGAATAATAAGGATTGAATGATACAATTATCTACCATTTAATTAATCCATAGCTGGGTGGAGAAGAGGTGGATTCATCCCTTTCCAAAGGGCATTTGAACATAAGTGAATATAATGAACCCCACTGGAATTGGAACCCAGTTCTCTGATTAACAATTTCAAGCTGTTATTCATTACACCACCTGCACATTCAAGCTTACAGCACCTGGTATTCCCTAGTGGTCACCCATCCAGGTACTGACCAGGCTTGACGCTGCTAAACTTCGCTGATCGTACAAGAATCTGTGTTTAAACATGATATGGCCATCAGCTGAATTCTCTTCTATATACATTTTAGGGTAATTTATTCTTTTTGTAATACAAAATATTCATTATACATTTACAATATGTAAGATCTGAAATTCCAAGAAACATTTATGTTGAAATATTATAATTACAGAACCTGGGCAAAAAAAATTAAAAAACAATCTTCTGAAAATAATTTTAGAGGTTGTTTATCTCTTGATTTTGTGAGCTGTTTTATTTCTTCAAAGTTTAGATACAAAAGAGAAAATAGAACAATTACTATGAAAGTATTTCTAGAAGGCACAGGGAAAATACATTATAGTGGTGAGAAAGGGACTGAAGCTGAGATGCCAGGTCAGGACCAATAAAATTGAAGATTCTACTTTGGATTTTATCAAAGCTCTCTAAATATATAGCAGGAGCACCGGATCATATGTGGCAGCAATATTCATAGCTGAGGGAATAAGTGTTGGATTCATACCTTTTCCAAGTGTATTTGAACATAAGTGAATATGATGAACCCAACTGGAATTGGAACCCAGCTCTCCAATTAACAATTTCAAGCTACTACCCATTACACCACCTGCACATCCAAGCTTACAGCATCTGGTATTCCCAAGCAGTCATTATCTAGGTACTGACCAGGCTCAAAGTTGATCATACAGGTGTTTCGATGTGATGTGGCTGTAAGCTGTTATGAATTCTCTATTGTTAATGTTTTATATATCTTGTAGGCTCCTGGAGTGACTTTCATAAGAAAGTCCGAGAAAGTCACAATAAAGAAAAATATAATTTAACATATGTCTTAGAACAGGTAGCAAGGAGGTCATGGTCTTTGAAATGGCTTCTTTCATGGTTCATTTTATACTTACATCGGATGGGTTCACATGCCTCACTGATTAGCATAACCAACATAAGCAGCAAAGCTTGACTTTGTTGCCCCATTCTCACACCTCTTAACATCTGAAACAGAAAGAAAACAAAAACACTGATAAGCTGGAGGGAAAAAAGTCAAGGGTGATATACATGGGAAATCTAAAAAGCTAGAAAAATTTGCTAATCCAACATATTTATTGGTAATGGTAATATTAGTAATTTCCTTATAAGGAAATGTCTGGTATTTATTGACTGAACAGCCAGTGATGCTTTTGGATGAAATTTATAAAATCTTTCTATTAAAACAATTTTTCAGGAAAATAGATTTTTGAAGCCCAATGTTATCACTCTTTCCAGTATTTATGGGGCCTCCTTCTTAACATTTTATTTAAAGTAGTGAGGAATGTCAACATCTTGATTATGTCATTATTTTCTCTGAGTTGCATGTGTTATCTATTTTAGTTGTTGCTGCTGTTGGTAGTCCTCAAGAGATGTAGTTTCTTTTGTTTGTGATTCTGTAGCACTGGTCCACAAGATTCGAGGAAGGATGGTCTTTGCTAAGACCTACAGGTTTCCTTCCCACAAGTGTGCATAGGTTGTTACCTTGCTACTTTTTCCACATAGTCATTGTTAATTCCATGGGCATGTAGCCAAATGGTTAGAATATTCGCATTCTGACTAGGAGACCCAAGTTTGAATCTCACCATGGTCAATTTGTCAGAAAGGTAACTTGTTGATGTTATAAATCTGGTGGAGATGATCCCAGCATACAGAACCTTTGGAAAGTGCCTGAAAACCATATCACTGATTGACCCAAGTCTTGGGAGTAAAATTGAGTAGATGGAACCCGTGGGAGCCATCAATGGTCATGCTAGAACAAAGTCACAAGTAATCGTGACTGAGGGCTTGAGCGTGCTAGCCTTTTTCAAACTGCTGATCACACTAGATAATGGACTCTCCAGAAACCATAACTTAGGTCTGCTCAGCATAGTTGCAGTATAAACCACAGGTGGGCTCTGTGGGTGTTGAACAAACGAAAATGTGCCTGAGCAAGCGTCTGCTATGGGGATTAGCTAGCCAATCTAGTAGACTGGCATCCTTGGATTCGAGTGACTGTACCATTTACCTTTACATTGTAAATGCCTAAGGAATTTATGTATTTTTATTTATAATCCAACTTCATCTCTTATTAGTTGAAATGCTATATCTAGTAGATACACACATTTGTGTAGACACCCGTTTTTTTAAACAGTGTAAATTTGCATTTGAGAGTAATAAAGAAAAAGTGCCTTACTTTATTAAGACTCTCAAATGCACAGGCAGGTAGATGTAAATTTTCACTGTTTTTAAAAAAAAACAAAAAAACATGGGTGTCTACTCAAACATGTATCAACTAAATACAGCATTAAATACGAAATAATGTATTATAAATAAAATTCATCAATTCCTTAGACTATCTTCATATCTAAAATTTAACAAAGCCGATCAATCTTTGGAGGGACCCAAAAGAGAAAAATAATTGAATCTTGCTGGACTGTGAAAGCTTTCTGTGGCTACTGAATATAACATTTAAAGTAATAAGAAATATCTGGGGAACAAGAGTTAATAAGAAATAGTCATTGCTATATAAATATATGTAGCCAGGAAACAAAAGTTATTATTCTTGAAGTATCACTCTTCCAGCTTCAGCAGAAAAATTTATGTACTTTTAAATTCTGCAATGAAATTGTTTTTCAGCAGAGACAAAGAAAGTTACCACAGATGCAAAATATCTAGTTACTGCCAAGCTTGCAGATGTTGACATGCAGGAAACTTGAATCTCAAACATCTTCACCCCCTTGGCCTTTGGGCTTGGACCAAAGTGTAGCATCTGTTCACTTCATCTCTAATGACAATATTAGCAGTTTCCTTATGAGGAAACATTTGGTATTCAGTTACCAAGTAGCCAGTACTACTGTCGACTGAAATTTATAACGTATTTCCCTTAAAACAATTTTTTTTCAACAAAGATGAAGAACTGGAAAGACGACGGTGGCAACAAAGATGAAGAGCCGGAAAGACGACGGCAACAACAAAGATGGAGAACTGGAAAGACGACGGCAACAACAAAGATGGAGAACTGAAAGATGGCAACAACAAAGAAGAACTGAAAGATGGCAACAAAGAAGAACTGAAAGATGGCAACAAAGAAGAACTGAAAGATGGCAACAAAGAAGAACTGAAAGATGGCAACAAAGAAGAACTGAAAGATGGCAACAAAGAAGAACTGAAAGATGGCAACAAAGAAGAACTGAAAGATGGCAACAAAGAAGAACTGAAAAGACATCAGCAAGAAAGATGAAGGACCGAAAAGATGACAGCAACAAAGATGATGGCAACAAAGATAAAGAACTGGAGAGACAATGGTGATGATGATGAAAAAGAACCGGAAAAATGATGATAAAAGATTGAAAAAAAAGAAAATCAAGTAATCAATAAAACAGAGCAAGAAAATAAACCAGGAGAATTGCCAACAAAAAAAGTAAAAAAAAAGAAATTGCAATGACTTTTTGAACTCTAAGTACACCTATAATAATAATAATCAATGTATACTGAATGAACAAACACAGCAGACCTCAACAAAAAAACCTGGGGAAAATGAAAGTGAGAATTTTCCTACCACAAAGTGCCATAAAAAAAAAAAAAAAAAAAAAAAAAAAAAAAAAAAACTAGATAAAAACTTAAATAAACTTGCTGAATCCTTATTTAGTCAACACACTAAAAAAAAAAAAAACCTAAAATAATTGCTGAAAAAGAAATAGAAAATTTTTTAATTGCTGTCATTTAGCTATATTGTTACTTGAAATTTTTATACTCTGGTTGTAGGTACAAAGTGGCTTTCTCACCTGCAATCAGAGTGTAGTATAATATTTTATGCTATTCTTCACCCAATACAAGGCCAAAGAGCCACTCAAGACATAAATTTACTGAATAAGATTGTTTTATAGACAAAGATTGTAAATTATGAGGATATGTAGGATAGACAAAGGTCGACTCTGGACTTGAAGTGGATAACATTATAGTGATCAGAGAATCATCCTTTCAAGTCTGTATTACAAAGCAGCAGCCCTTGGGAAGATGACTTCCTCCTTACCAATGAAATACAAAGAGAAAGAGGATAGTTCACTCTGTATATATAGCATGGTGGGTCTTGTCTGTGAACTGGAGGAACTAAGGAATGTGTAGCTTATCAGAACATTTGCCATGGAAATAGCAATTGAGTAATGACAGGTTTGCAATATTGCATCGGTGAGAAAGGGGTTTGTGAGTTGCGTACAGGATTTTGAGTAGACCACCCTATTTATTCACAGTGACATTGACCAGACTAGATCATCAAAAGTCTTATTAGAGAAAATATCAAGCACCTTTGGAAAGTGCCTGAAAACTATACTATAGATTGACCCAAGTCCTGTGAGTGAAATTGAGTAGATGTAATTGTTCAGACACTTAGCACAATGTTACAAATCATTGCAATGGAGGATTTGAGTGTACTGGCCTTGTGGATAATGCCAAATTATATGCTCAATCCCAGAAACTAAGACCTTCCCAGCATAGTTGCAGCATAAACCATACGTTGTCTCTGTGGGTGTTGAATTGGTGAACCACCTTAGCAGAGAAGTGTGCTTAGAAACGAGTAGCGACTCATTATATAACTGGATCGATATGGATGTGTGTATGTAAGCAATTAATTTTTTAATCTGGAAAAATTTTTTAAAATGGAAAAATTAGTTAAGATTTAAGAAAAAAAATGCAAATATTTTTATATACAGTGCTCAATATTAAAATAATATTAAAAATAGAGCATTAATTATATGAAAAGAATACTTAACCTTTAAATATCAATTTTTATCCTGACATTGATGTTTCTTGGTAAAATTTCAAGTCTTCAGAAAAACCACAACCCCTGAGGATTGAAAATTTTACCAAAAAACATCGATATTTAAAAGTTAAGTAATCTTTTTTATATATATATATATATATATATATATATATATATATATACACACACACACACACAAAATTCCCTCAATCTCCATGCTTCATTTTTGTCACCTGCTTAATATTAATAAATGTTTTTCGTACTCATTTCATCAGTACCCTTTCCTTTGACCGTTTTATTGAACAACTATATATATATATATATATTACTTATAGCGGATATTTATATTTGAAATTGTCTTTATTATTACTTTAAATCAACATTCATTATGCCTATAATATGCATATTCAGGAACTCTTAATAAAGATGATTTCTTGAATATATGCAAACAGGTTGTAGGTCAATGGCATGCACAGTGTTTAAAGTAAAAATTAAGATGGAGCATCTTTTTCAAATATAAGTATCCACTATAATTAACAATTAACTTTTTTTTAATCCGAAAATATTTCTTATCACCATAAACATTTTCATAGGTACACTAGTGGCCATCCCTGTATATTTACAAATAGTGAAATTAATGTATACTGGCCTAGACCATCAAAAATGTTATCAAAGATAATGTACTTCACATCAATAATTGAACCTGCTTTTCTTTTTTGTCTGGGAAACCATCTTAGTCAGTTGTTGTTGTTGTTATAATGAATACCAAATGACTTAGTTGTGGTTTGAATCTTGTGTTCTAGTTAACTATTCCCCTCTTCCAACCCAGGAGATTCCAACAGGTAGCAAGAGGTGGTTTGTCAAACCTGCTAATGAAAATGGACTGAACCATTTGGTTCGATGTATACCCCTAGTTCAAATTCAAGGCAAGTCCATTGCATTCACTTATGTATGCAAATACCCGTGTGAAAGGTATGAATCCATCACTCCTCTCCAGCAGCTGTAAGTAAACAGCAGGACAGACCGGGTCCTATAGACTTGGTTAGTAATTCGTCTAGGAGAAGGAAGAACTCTGAATTCAAACCAGCCTGAAAAGGGATGGGCTCCATCAAGCTATCTTGGCCAAGAAACATCACTGCTACAGTGGCTGCAGTACATATAGTACTCCTAATAACCTAATGGGTTGCAGGACTCGTGACCATGACATCAGCCAACAATTTCTATTTAATCAGTTCTACTCATCTATCTGGAAAGGATATACCAATTGTGGCTTCTATTCCTGTGATACTCACCTGAAACTAGCAGCAGAATGAAGTTTTGATCTATGAATCTCTGGATCATGAGCCTAATACACTGCCACACTGGTTCTGATAGACAACTCAGCTGTGCCATTCCTGTTTTGGTCACTGAGGTCTTTCTAGCAATATGAAGCCATTTCTTTGCAAAAATGAAAAAGAAACATATCTCTCATTGGGTCTATCCAGTGCCTATGTTCGGTGTGAATATAGTAATGTTTTTTTTTAATCATTTCACCCCCAAGCAAAGCAATAAAGCCACTAAGATATAAGAGAGGGAGAAAATAAAAGAAAAAGAAATCATTGAGGAGAGAGAACAATAAAAGAACAGAAATTAAGGCATCAAAAGATAACAATTGAAATAGCATTTAAACTTTTGAAGATCAAAGTTGACTGGGAAGCAAGAAGCCAGAACAGAGTTCTACAAGTGAGAAAGTGCTGGAGAAGAAACTATTAGCATAGAACTTATGGTAACATTTAGACATTTCAACTAAAATATAATAATTTATAATTATGCAAGAATATGTCATAAGTATCTGTCTATATTTCTGAGATGAGGTATTATGTACACTATTTACATCATTCAGACTATTGTTCTCATCTTTGTTGCCATATTTATCACAACATTTCGGCCATTGTATGCTCTGGCCTTCTTCAGATGGTTGGAATGTCGAACTGAACCCTTTATTTCGCTCACTGGGGTAGACTGATTTAGTTCCACGTGCCATGTCTAATGGATATCAGTTATCTTCAAAATGCCAAGGAATCAGAATTGATGTGAAATTTTGAAGTTCTACAGAGTTTGTGAAGAACTCAAATTTTGGCCTGAATTGGACTTTCAGACGGAATTGGACTTATAACCCAAATCAGAGTTAAAGTGAGGTTTTGAAGTTCCTTGAATTGAATTGAGGAATTCAAAATTATTTTTTTAAGATTATCATTGATTTGCTGTTTTCTAAGATGGACCAGAAGTCCAATTAATTTTAGGCTGGAGGCCCAATTAACCTTTCACAGGAGCTTGCTTAAAAGTTCACACAGAGTACAGCTTTTGTGTGTGTGTGTGTGTGTGTGTGTATATATATATATATATATATATATATATATATATATATATATATGTGTGTGTGTGTGTGTGTGTGTGTGTGACTATAAAAAAAATAGCATCTTATACATTTGCTTATTTCTGTCTGAATTTATGGGATGAGAAGTTCTCATTATTTACACTATTTACATGTGGGCTATTGTCCTCATCTTTGTTGTTGTTACCACAAAATTTCAGCCATTGTGCCTTCTGGCCTTCATCACATGTATATCAATCTGAGTAACCTACAGGGGATTATTAACTGAACCCTTTATTTAACCTACAGGGCCTGACTGTTCTTATTCCACTGCCCATGTCTAGGTTTATCTCATCTAGGTTTTATTTTTAGTACCGCTCAGTTTTTGCTTGCCCTGCTTCTATTAAGTACACACTGCACAGCCCAGGGATCGAATTAACAATTACCATTTAACGAAATTCACAAATCAACACTTTAGTCTACTAGGTTATTGTCCCGTAGGACTATTGATCATTAAAAGATACTTTCATTAATTAAAACCAATCAATTCTGAGATTTAGAGATATCTGGTCAATCTTATTAAAGTTACATTTTCAAAGACACAATGTCAGTAATTTTTTATCCTATTTGAATTTTTTTAACCCACAATGTTTGGTCGTTACCCTACAGGTACATACTCAAAGTATTCATGCCATTTCCACATTCTCAACAGGATCAAAATTGGCTGTATAGTTTGCCACTCGTATTTGAGGATACCCGTCTACTAGGGTGGCTAGCCAATCCCTATTGCAGACGCTTAGGCACATTTGTGTTTATTCAACACCCACAGAGCCTACCTATGGTTTATGCTGCAACTATGCTGAGCAGACCTTAGTTACAGTTTCTGGGAAAGAGTGTGTTATCTAGTGTGATCAACAATTTGAACAAGGCCAGCACACATAAGCCCTCGGCTACGATGACTTGTGACTTCATGCAATCACAACTATCAACAGCACCCAAGCGTTCCATCTACCCAATTTCATTCACGAGGCTTGGGTTAACCTGTGGTATAGTTTTCAGGCATGCTGGGATCAACCCCCTCCAGTCCGATAACATCAGGAAGTCTACCTTCCTGACAAATCGACCATGGATAGATTCAAACCCGGTCTCATTGTCAGAATGCAAATATTCTAACCACTCGGCCACATACCCATAACTTGGCCACATTCCCATAAAACTGGCTCTCTCTCTCTCTCTCTATATATATATATATATATATATGTGTGTGTGTGTGTGTGTGTGTATGTATGTGCACATACACAACAAAAAACACTTACTGAATGTTATATACTGAAGAGATAGATCAATTGACAGATCAATTATTTCTGTGAGTACACATTCGTATAGATGCCTCATATAAATAAAACAACCTTTCTCCGATAATTGATTTCTTGATCAATGAATTCTCCAATATATCATTGCCAACAAATCACGGAGCAAAATGACACAATTATTGAATTGGAGCCAGCCATGCAGAATAATCGTACGGTTGAGATGAGGGTGGCTGGGAAAGAAGAGAAGCTTGCAACAAGGAGAGCTACAGATGAAACTAAGCGAGATGCAACCAACGCATGCACAACCACTCCGGTTCTTTAAACCGGGGGAAAATTACACTCAACATACAAGAGACATCTTTTCTCAAAGGAAAAGTTTAGCAAGTTCATCCCACAAACCATTACTGCTGTAGTGAGGTTGATCCTCACTTGGTGACCACATTTGTAGCCTTGCGTTAGACTGTGCTAGGTTGAAATAGTTGTATATTTCCTACCAGTGCCAAAAGTTGGAGATTGTGTTCAAGTCAAGGCAGGATTTTGAATGTTGGTTTTAAAGTAGGTTTTCACCATCTTTAAAATGGTGTTATGCCAATCTTACTATACTATGTGTGTGTGTAAAAATTCAGATATAACTAAAAACATCCGTAAAGGGACAATATGACTAAAGACAAATGGAAAACTTAACTGATACATTTTGTCCTCTAAAAGACTTTATCAAGGCAAATGTAAGCATTCTATTTTGTAACAAGTATTTATAAACAAAAGTAAAAAATGTTAGTTTTTCAGAATATTTCAATTTAAGAACATTCACAAATATATATCAGGCTAACTGAAAGTCAAGACAAATTATGGAAGATTCTAAGTGATATAATTTAATGTCTAATAAACAAAAATGAGTAAATGTCGATTTTTTTTTTATTATGTAATTATTATTTGTATTATTTTAATCTGAGATTAATTTATACATTATATATTTTAAATAATAGAAGGTTTTGAATTTAACCATTTTCCTTTAATTTAAAAAAGATTTTTTTATAGTCCTGTATATTGGCTTGGGGAAGAGGCATTTCTTTCAGGAAAGACGACATTCAAAAATATCCATATAAATATATACAGGGTGATTGAAATGTAAAACCCCATTTTAAAATACTTATAATTTATTAACTATAATTTTTACAGGAGAGGAAAGTGCTTAGCAGAAGGATTTATTTAAAATTCAATATGGGCACCAGATTTCATTACTAGCTTCTCCAGCTGCCCAGGAATCGCATCAACTGAGTTCACCAGGAGCTCTTGTGGTATAGAAGAAATTTGGATTTGCCCTTCAAGTTCTTCCAAAACTACCTCCTTTAACCAACTCCAAAGAAAAAAAAAAAAAAAAAAAAAAATCACAGGGTGTTATGTCAGGACTCCTGGCTGGCCACTCATACATAAAATAGGGAGTTATTTTTATATATATATATATATATATATATATATATATATATATATATATATAAAATAAATAAAAAATAGACACCAGTAGTAGAATGGTATATAACAAAAAGCAGAAGCAAAAATTCCAGTCTATATATGGAGGAGAAACTGAAGACAATAGAATTCAAAAACATGAATGGATTAATAGACAAAAGGAATGAAAATATTTCCAACTGTCAGCACACTGACATTTCTTTTGATGAAAGTGAAAAAGAACTACAGAGCTTGAGAACAACCAAAATAAACAAATAGCCATTTTGAAAATGGCATAGCATAAAACAATGTTTATCAAAGAATGAAATGTTATTTTTATGCATCTCAAAAAGTTCTTTTAAAAGAATTTAAAATAAAGCACTCTTATATACATAAAGAAAGGAGTATAAAAATCACACATGTATATATTTTTTTCCTCACCATGTGGTACAATTTTCTTATTGATGTTCATCCATATCTCAAGAGATGTACCAAACAGTGAGGTATAAATAGATTAGTATAAATTTTAGCTCTGTTATTTTACAGTCTTATTTTAATACCACCAGCACTCACTGTGCCATATTATAAACCAAATTCAACCTTCCAGATCAATCAATCAATCAATCAAGTTCAACCTTCCAGATCAATCAATCAATCAATCAAGTTCAACCTTCCAGATCAATCAATCAATCAATCAAGTTCAACCTTCCAGATCAATCAATCAATCAAGTTCAACCTTCCAGATCAATCAATCAATCAATCAAGTTCAACCTTCCAGATCAATCAATCAATCAATCAAGTTCAACCTTCCAGATCAATTAATCAATCAATCAAGTTCAACCTTCCAGATCAATTAATCAATCAATCAAGTTCAACCTTCCAGATCAATCAATCAATCAATCAAGTTCAACCTTCCAGATCAATCAATCAATCAAGTTCAACCTTCCAGAGCAGTCAATCAAGTTCAACCTTCCAGATCGACCAATCCATCAATCAACCAATTTCAACCTTCCATATCAATCAATCGATTGATTAACCAATTTCAACCTTCCAGATCAATCAATTAACCAAGTTCAACTTTCCAAATCAATCAATCAAGTTTAACCTTCCTGATTGATCAATCAATCTAGTAATCCACAGCAAGAACAGCCAAGCAGCAGTCATTGAATCAGAGCAAAGAAACTGCTTAACTTTAGCTTGCATGGGTTTTGCTCGATATACATATTGCAATTTCAGTTAAATATTTAAAATACATCTGAAAGTGTAAAAACATAGGTAAGAAGATAAGTGCATATTAAAAAAAAAAAAGTTGTGATTTGGTCCCAATAAAGATTGTAAAGCATTAAAACATCTTACTGTTCTGTCAAAATTATAGTGCTGCTTCTATAACTCCCCCAAATATTTAGTGCCTTCTTTGTGAGCTCATAGCACCCCTAAGAAGCCATGTTAAGAATAACTTGTATTGTTAAGTATCACTTTTTGTAGCTCTCAATGTAATAAAATGGTTTTCTTTGACAAGCACAAACCAAATCTTTTGGGCAGTTACACCAAGAAGGATGGATGCCAAGAGACAAGATAAAATCTGCTAAAATATAAATTATGGAAACTCAGACAACTGATGCCTTTGCATAAAGTCCAAATGTCTAATTGACACACAAACTCTTGTATTAAGGCGAAATATAAGAGAGTACTAAAAGGTTCTTGCCTTCACAAAGAAGCCCTTCCTCAAAATATCTTTTTGGCCAAATTTTATAAAATAGGTCAGACAATGAACTTCTTGGCATCACCATCTAGAATGTAACACCAAATAGATTTTTATAGGCCAACATATATAAATTCAGAGTTTCATCACTAGGGGTATTTTGCAAGTTACGTTTGATAAGTCAGTCAATTCAGAATTTAGTAACAGTGAGCTTTCAAATGGAGCCCATTTAAACACTTAGTAGCTCATCAAATTGGTAGCTTGTTGAATTCCATTCTTACTTTATTGGAAGTGTAAGAACTTTCATCAACATTTTTCAACCTTAGTCAAAATCATCCATACTCATGATCCTGTATAGGTGCTACCTCTACTGATGTCATCAGAGAAGGTTACTTTCTTACTTTTCCTGCCATGGAATTACAGTCTCCAAAGGACTGGTGATAAGACAACCTCATTCTTTGCTCAATAACAATGGCCTGTAAACTGAACTCACTGGAGAAGAGATAGGACATAAATTGCCAACTATCATTTCTCTGGGAGGATTTTATCACCAGGAAAGATTTTTAGCTCTCCATAGAAGTGAATGTGCCATTTAATCATTTCTCAAGTTTAGTCGACATTGCCTATATTTTAGAATTGAGGTTCTTCATACTTGACAATTACGCCATGCTAACTCAAATATTGGTAACACTCTTGTGAGAACTGTCTTTTCTGAAAAGTATCTAAGAGGCATCTCACCATTTTCTTATATATTGTCCTACTAGACACCTCTTTGACTTATTAGAACAATTTATTGAGCAACAGGATGATACTCAACATAGATCTATATCAAAGTTCCAATTATAAATATGGTTTTAGAACACACTGACTTCTACATAATAGTCATGTAATGTCCAACAGGTTTTTAAGTAGATTTTCAGTTTTAAATGACAAACCACATGACATTATTTTTATTCCTTCTGAATAATTTTGAAATTAAATAATAGCATTAACCTATGCCAACTTTTCAAAAAGTAACTGGATTTTGATCTGAATTTTTACTATATAATGTGTTCAATGTATATGATTAATAGAGAAGTGCTGTATTAAATGCAATTACAATGAAGAAGATTATTCCAAAAAATAACTGTTTAAAATAAATACCTTTTCATTATTAGGCTAGAGAACTAAGGCTAATATATATATATATATATATATATATATATACACACACACTCTCTCTCTCGACTCTCCCGTTGATTCAACACATAAGGGTCAAGCAGATCAGTTCCTAGAAACCGAGAGCCCAACACCAGCACATGAGATTTGATTATATCAGTGAAAGTTTTATGCAGAACCAACCACACTTTTTGAAGATCCAAATACAGAGACCTTGTGCACTACGTGCCACAATGTCCCCAAACGACCCTCCGCAGGTTTTGAATTCAGAGTTGTCCTTCTCTTAGACCAGTTGCCATCCAAGGCTATAGAACCCAGTCTGTCCTGCTATTTACCCATAGCAGGAGAGATAAGAGGATTCATATCTTTCTCAAGGGTATTAGCACATAAGTGAAAGTAATGAATTCGACTGGAATTCGAACATAGCTCTCCGATTCCTCAATCCGAGCCACTATCCATTACTTCACCGTGCCTCCTCATATATATGTGTGTGTGTGTGTGTGTGAAAAACGTCATCTTCACAAGTGACTGGCAGTGAGTGATCTCAATCAATGTGATTGGCCAAAGGCATTTTCCTTAATGGTTAGCATTCTTCTGCCCACTATTCAGTATGGATGTGGGTTGATTAACAATCATTTGATATTGAGATGCAGAAAAAGTAGGAGAGAGAAAAAAAGGGAAAGAAAGAAAAGAATTTGTCTCCAGTTCAACACCCACACACAGAAATATAAACAATCTGGAGTATTTCTTATTCAAGAGGAACAAAATCTTTTTGAAAGAACAATTTCTTTTCATTTCCAAAAAAAATTGTTTTTCCTTGTCATTTTAAGGAAACCTAAAATGATTTTTTTTCTGTGAAATTTTGCTTTTGCATGTATATCTTCAAAAGCAAAATTTTATCTTTGTTACCAATTTTCCCTACCAATTATTAGCAAATGCTGCTTGAAAGCAAATGGCAAATCACCACAAATCTCAAAAGGAAATAATTTCACTATTTCTGCTGTCGAGAGCAGAGATTTCAAAATGTATGTTCACTATGTGTTTTTAAAAAAATTTCTAACAGTTTCTTTTTTTAATGCCAGGTCATTTCAGGATGAAGGTGATCATGGCTCTCCATATGGAAACATGACAAGCAATAATTAAGCAGTACTAAATAAAAATAGTTATCCCAGATAGCAGAATGAGAACACTACTCCTTCCCTCATTGATAAAATAAATAGTTCAGTTCAAAATCCTTTGATGGTTACCTGGATCACAAGACACCTGAAGAAGGTTAGAGGATATAATGGCCGAAACACTGTGATAACAACAAATAGGAGGACAATAGATTAAACATAAATAAAGTAAATAATGCTATTAATGCAATTTTTATATACATATTGAATTACAGATTTGGCAAAGATTTGTTAGCCAAGACAAATATATAATTCAAAAAGTATATAAAAAGAAATAATTCAATTAAAAAACAAAAATAATCAGTGATACACTAGTTTGGATAACTCTGATCTAAAGTCAAATCATGAGTTCCATAATCCATTAGAATCATAGAGGAATCACATGCATTGCAGTCATAGAATCAGTCATGTGTCTAGGACAAGAGAGCCTGACAAATGATCTAGGATGATTTTGAAATCAGAGTTTTACTTCATGACTGGCTGCCACCTCAAAATATAGCTATATAGATAATGATTGACACTAGACCTAAAGAGGTTAAGATTGCCATGTTCAGGAAAGCATCCGTGCTACAAAGAAACTCTCCAAGCGAAACTTCCCTCTTACCAAAGAATACATAGTTAATTATTTACACTATTTGCATTGTTTAGCCTGTTGTCCTCATCTTTGTTGCCATATTCACATTTCAGCCATTGTATGCTCCGGCCTTCTTCAGGTGATTGGAATTTCAAACTGAACCCTTTAATTTCATCCACTAGGGTAGACTGTTCTAGCTCCATGTGCCATCCTCTTCTGGATATCTCAGTATCAGTTATTTCCCTTTAACTGAACTCTCCAAGTTTTTGTTCACCTCTACTGGACCAGCAATTAAGAGGTGGTTCCACTCTCATCAAAGCCTCCTGACCAAGAGGCCTTGCTGTTGGATGTAGTTCATTGTCTTATCCAGGATAGAGTAGGCAAGTATAATGACTGTATTAATGGTCGAGCTCAAGTCAACCTTGTGCAGAGTTGAAACGACCAAAGGAAAGATACTTTATCACTGGGAGATTTAAACATGGGTAAGGGCTATCTGTTTTCTTTTTCTTAGACAAAAAGTTAGGGTAAGTCAGTATAAGAATCGTTACTGTGGTTATGCTCAGGTCAGCCCTGTGCCAAGTTGGAATAATCAAAGAGAAACCTTGCCTTACTTCATAGGTTTTGAAAGAAATGTGCGAACGTTATGCATTGGAAAGTGGGAAGAGAGTACAGTCGTTAAACTAACATTCCCCACTAGGAACCTAATTACTACATGGTTCACATCTTGGAGAAAGTGAGTGATGTAGGAAATGTTTGCCTTTTTATAGGTTTCAACAACGTAACAATGTTTGACAAAACCAAGTGTGTGTGTGTGGGGGGGGTATCATATTTCCGGTTCCTTTACTCTTAGGATAATGGGAAAAATGTATTTTATTTATTAATTTTATTTCATTTTCCCAACAAAATCTTGCAAATCTCATACAGTATAAGTAAATTTCATTAAAAAAAAGAAACCAAAAAACCTGTTGAGTCATTGTTTATGAGAATGCATCTAATGTTTTTTCATACTTACCTCGCATCACTGGTGTCTTTTGAAAGCTAAATCATTGTCTTGACTTTGTCGCAGCCAAAATCAAATTCTGAAAAAGATTAAAAAAATTATGATAAAGATAAAAAAAAAATAATTATGATTATAATATACAAACATTTTCAAATAACTAACACCATCTTAATTTTTCCTACTTTGTAATACGAAATAATGAAGAAAATACTTCATTTTAAAAGCTCAAAAAGATATTTTAAGACTTGTAATATATAGGTTTCCTAAAAAAAAAAAAAAAAAAAAAAAAAAAAATAGATAAAATAAATAGGCATATATATTAGTAAAAATATTTGAAAATGAAAACCTTTTCTTTGCAAACAATTTATCCTTGTGGAGTGAGCACAAAATGGCAGACAAGCACTTTTAAACTGACTACTTAACAGTTTCACAATCACATTGTCAACAGCTTAACTCTTTCCTCCCTAATCCCACGTTATTAGGGTAATTTTGATATTTAAGGCGGGTCAAAATATAGTCACTTGTCCTCTACCTCACTTTCAATTAAGTGCACCCATTAGGTGACTCAATTTCTCTAAATCTTGAATCATGTGCTAGCAAGTGTAAAGCCTGTTGATCAAAATAAAACCTTCCATTTAACAAAAGGTTAGGGCCGGTCGTGTTAAATATGAATGTAAACTACTAAGTAATTTTTACAATTTCTTTTTTCCTTTCCTTTATTTTTTTTTTTTAATAAAAATATAAATGAAAAAAAACAAAAGCTTGTATACCTCACACATACATATACACACAAATTGAAGAAAATGGTACCTTCAGTAGCCACATACAAAAATGAAACATTAAACTGAATAAAATTTTTTAAAATGAATAAACTAATGGACTAAGAGGATAAAGCTTTGTCCATTAATGCTGAATGCCCTTTAAACATTATCTTTGTGGTTTTTTATTTTTTTTAAACAAGTTTTTAATTTTTTTTCTTTTCTTTTAAGCATTCCACCCCAAGCAAGGCAGGAGTGTCACTAGCACGCAAGGGGTTACAGAGAAAGGAAGGAAGAGTAAAGAGGGATGAAAAAGGAAAGAATGAAGAAAAGGACAGGGAATTAGATCAAGACATCTGAAGATGTTGATTGATATTGCATTTGAATATTTCGAGATTATAGCTATCAGGGAAGTCAGTAAGGAGTTCTACAGACGGAAAGTGTGAGACATGAAGCTATTGGAGTAGAAGAGATGGCTACATTTAACCGTTTTGACAGTGAAATGGCGGGATTGAGATACCAACCTAGTAGCACACTTCAATTCATGCAGTTTGGCAAACAGCAAAAATAGCTCATTGGAGCAGTTACTGTGAAAGTATTTGTAGAAAAGACAGAGGGAAGTGACTGCATGTCTGTGAGAAAGTGACTGTAGACAAGCTGTCAGATCAGGACCAATCACATTGCATATACATCTATGGATTTTGTCAAGGACCTTGAGACAAACAGTGGTGGTTCCAGACCATATATGGCAGCACTATTCGATGCAAGGGTGAATGGTTGATTTATAAATTTGGAGGATGGACTTGGGTGATAAAAACCTTCTGGTGTGACACATAGAACCAACTTGCGGTAGATGAAGCTATTGATTCAATGTATGTAACAAAGAAAAAATGCTATAATACAATATACTGGTATTAATTGATTGATTTGTTTTCTATGGCTTATCTTTTGCAGGTTATTTACAGCTAGAAAATATTTTTTTAAATTCTAATATATATATATATATATATATATATATGATTTACTGATACAACTTTTACTAATTAACACATAACTGAAGGAGAAAGGGTGAATTCATACTTTTCCCAAGAGTATTTGCATATAAGTGAATATAGAGAACCCAACTGGAATTGGAACTCAGCCCTCTAATTAACAATTCTGAGTCATTATCTACTACACCACCTGCACACCCAAGCTTATAGCACCTGTTATTCTCAAGGGGTCACCCATCTAGGTATTGACCAGTCTTGATGTTGTTTAACTATGGTGATTGTATGGGAACCGATGTTTCAATGTGATATGGCCATACTGTTATTACATTATGATAAAGACAATGTTTACTTTTTACATATTGGCTTGGAACAAAACTCATAGCGTTTTTCAATGTTTGAACAAATGATTTCATTTCACACATGAATTAAACTTATGTCATGTATGCATATTATGAAATGTGGCATTTTGCCATGTCTTTCTATAAAATTCATGTGTGGATTTTGGATTTTAAATGTTTTTATGTTAAAAGTGAAAATGGGAAAAAATGAAATGCATTCTCATCATTTGATGCTCTTTTAGAAAAGATGCCAAATTCAAAGAGGAGGGAATCATGAAGCTGTCTTAAAGATGGCAAAAATGTAGTTGAATGAACCTACATAGAAATATATAAATATCTCTTTGAAATTCAATTAAAAAAGGCTATGAACTTTTGTTCCAACCCAATAGTTCTCAACCATTTTAGCATTTTGATGTGGTGTAATAGTTAACAAGCTTATCTCGGTAGATTGATTATGACTGAGTAATGAGTGATCCTCACTGGGTGCTCCTTTTGGCTTTGTGCCACATCTAAGCAACACTTAGTAAATTGCTATTATAGAGACCCCATGCTAGTGTAAGAAATGCAGTGTTTTTTTATGTTAAAAATCCGAACATTCAAATTCCAAATAATAATGAAATAAAAATAAAGAAAACATGGTTTCATGCCTGTTAAAGAAATCATTTATATTTACAAACATATGGACATGAATTCAAAAGAGTTGAAAAGAAGTAAAAATTCTCTTTAGTTGAGTTAAAGTCTTTGGGCTGTTGGTACATAGAAAAATCTGATGTTGAGAAAAGACTGATTATCAGCAAAGATTCACTAACTCTGCTGTCTTCACTATTTACATTATTTGGACTATTTTTCCAGGTTTTCTTATATTAAATATCTGAATGTTGGAATTCCAAACAATAATGAAACAAAAATAAAGAAAACATGGTTTCATGTCTGTTAAAGAAATCATTTATATTTACAAACATATGGACATGAATTCAAAAGAGTTGAAAAGTAAAAATAGTCTTTAGTTGAGTTAAAATCTTTGGGTTGTTGGTACATAGAAAAATCTGATGTTGAGAAAAGACTTTGAGCAAAGATTCACTAACCATCTCTGCTGTCTTGTTAGAGATGATTTATTTGAAGTTGTCAACATGTTTCTTCCAGCACATGGTGGAAGAAAGGAAAAGGTTATGTAGCTATGTCTTCTCTTGTGTTTGAATGACATGGATAGTGTCACATCTCTGATCGCTGAAAGTCAAAATCTGTGGCTTTTATAAGAAATTTTTCCTAAAAATAAACTCAAGAAAAATAGGGTTTTATTTCTCTCTGATTGATCAAATATTTCACATGGTGATTTTAATTTCTAACCAATAGATATTTTAATTTAAATGGTATGTGTGTTGTATTGTTGAATCTTTTTATCATGTTTGTAACAATGTCCGTTATTAGGTAGAAAAGAAAGTTTTAATATGGTATGTATGTAGGTATATAATTGTGTTGGAAATAGCTTTTATTTCCTATAAATGAATGATTTGGTCATCCAGGTTTTCTGCACATCACTTAATGCTTAAAATATGCTAAACTGAGAAATATTTGAGCCTTGTCATGCTTAAAAAAAAAAAAAAATCTCCTGTCATTGCTCTGCTCTTTTCGCCTTTGCTTAGATATTATTTTCTCCATTAGCGACCAGTGAAGGAGAGCAAAAGAAAAAGGTGGGGTTAAAATTAGAACAAAGGGTGAGAAAAGGACAGTTTTAGGAGAGAAAACTGTTGTAGGGTAGGGCTGTTGGGTATTAGGTAGACGGAGAAAGCTGGGCAATGGTAATGAGAATGAAAAAAGAGTAGCAGGTAGAACTGGGCAACAGGGTGGTCGGTTATCTTGTAGTATCTGAGAGAAAGCAACAAGAGAGGAAGAGGAGCACGGGTAAGCAACAATAGAGAGACAACATAGGAATTAAAATAGGAAGAGAGATAGCGGTGAGGAGGAGAGGGTAGAAACAAAACTAATTGGAGACATTGGGCTGGACACTGCCTTTCAAAGTATAAAAAGGCAGTAGGACACCAGAAGGGGAGGTCATGACATTCAAGTCAAAATATCAAAAAAAAAAAAAATAATAATAATAAATAAAAAAAAAAAAAAAAAAAAAATAAAAATTTGTTAAGTAATTTCCAGGTTAGTGTGAAGTGAAGAAGGGGGGGGGGATATGGCCAGAACAACTGATAAAAAAATGTAAAAAATTCCAAGTTTTGATTTTCAAATCAGAAGAATTGACAGGCTTAAAGTTTACATAGGTATTTATTAAGTTTAGTATAGTCTGGTACACAGTCACAAAACTGTAACAATTAAAATCCCTACAGTCTCACAAGTCTTCCTTGCTAATTATCACTAACGGACGCTCTGTTTAAAATTTAAATGTATTTATATTTACGTTTTTAATATGGCACAAGGAAACAAATGCAGAGCACCCAATGAAAATCACACATAATAAAGAATTGTCTACAAGTCAAGCATGCAAACCACTGCTCCATGACATGGCATTCAATGTGTGCATATTAATAGGTTTTGTTTTGTTCAGAAGGTAGATGGTCATGACTCTCCACAGATTCCTATTCCTTATCTGTGAATTGCTATGCATTCATTAGGAAAGATAGTGGAGTGGTTTTCTATTGCCTTTAGGTGCTATGCATCATACATGCTTGTGTGACTATGTCTGATTCAAGATTGACTTGGCAGAAGAATCCCCATAGTAAACTGCTGTTACTTCTTGTCATAGACTGGTTGAAAACCAAGGCTATAGGACTGTGTATCCTGCAATTTAACACGTAGCTGGTGTTGCCTTCTCTACTATTTAAAATTTAAGGTTTCCCTTCTCTTAGACTGGTTGCCACCCAATTTATTTAATCTATCAGGAGCTGTGGGATCCAAGAATTCATTACAGTGAGTATTTTCCAAGAAGGTATGATTTATTAACTACATTGTTCAAATCCATGACCTTATTTTGGGGCTGGTGGTTCCATTTAGGCCTTCCACAGGAAACTCCAGGCAAACAAGTACAAAATACAACTTACAAGAGCCTTCATCAAACTTGGAAATGTTGAGGATGCAAATCAAAGTGACAGCTTTATTAGAATTAGATAGCAGGCAGTTGATCAATGCCTGAAAGCTATTAATTGGGGTTGACATCACTAAAATGTATATTGTAAAATAAAACAAGTGAATGCTGAGGTTGGAAGAAACACTTAATCCATTGTTTTCTTAAAAATTACAGAGTAACAAGCAGACAAGGAAAAGAGACGAGAGGAAATAAAATAAAATTGTGTAATGACTAGTGAGGCCACTGCCTCAGAAACCACAGCATGGCAGGTGACATACGATTTCTGGAACAAAATGTGCCAGGGGAACATCTTCACAAGACACCGAGTTTTGCCAACTGCTGGTTTTCATATAGTTTTTATTGACATTAAACAGTTGACAAAGACCTGGATCTGGACAAGTTGCAGAGATGGCCAAGCTGGATGTGACGAGCTTAGACAGACATGTCTGCATGCCGACTTGGGGCCTCTTTTCCATCTGTATTGTACTGACATAATATTTTGGAACCACCAATAAGCCAAGACATCTTTGAAATAGTTGAGTAGGTTCTGCATTAGTAAAGTTTTGATTTGAGTAAACATGCATGCTTATCTACTGACAGTGCTGTGAATATGGTTGGCAAATTACAAGAAAAACTAGAAAACACTCATTGAGATTCATCATTTGTATATCGTCACTGTATTAATCATCAGCAAAATTTGTGTTCAAAGATTTTAAAATTGGATTATGTCCTTAGTTTCATTACAAAGACACTGAACTATATCAGAGGCTGTGCTCTCAACCACTGTCAGTTCAATCAGTTGTTGGAAGATATGGATAATCATGTCACAAAGTGCTAAAAAGATTCTATTTCTTGAGAAAAGAAACAATTGTTTTTGGAGATGAAAGATCAAAACACAAATGAAATAAAAGATGAAAGTTGGCTCCAAGATCTAGCTTTTGATGTGGATATTACAGCAGAAATAAATGATCTTAATTTGAAAGTCCAAGGTAAAAAAAAAAACAATCTTATCACTCAGTTATATGATGACATCAAGTGCTTCATTACAAAATTAAGTTTATGGAAGTTACAGTTGTCAAATGAAAATGTAATTCATTTTCCTAGAGCTGAAAAACACTGACAATACTGAGACTGTGCTTAGCTTTGCTAAATATGATAGTCACCTGGATTTGTCAAAGGAATTTCAGAAAAGATTTAGTGATTTCTCATCTTTTGAACTTCACTTTGCATTATTCTCAACACCATTCACCTTTGAGGTTTCCAAGATAGAAGAAAGCCTGCAGATGGAACTATTAGAAATACAGTTCAATTCATCTTAAAGTAGGAATGCCTAGGTTCTTTTCATACTTTCCTGAAAAGTTTAAAAACTTCAGAAAGTTTGTCAAAAAGATTATGTCAATGTTTGGTTCTACCTATCTATGTGAACAGTTATTTGCCTTCATGAAATCAACAAAAACTTTTCTCACAGAACAAGGCTAACTGATCAACATTTGTCATCTCATTATTTACATTATTCGAACTATCTTTGTCACCATATCTATCACAACGTTTCCGCCGTTGTACGCTTTGGCCTTCTTCAGGGGAACCCAGATGTCCTCAAGGACACATGGCACAGTGGATAAAGGCGTTGGTTAGATCCAGTAACAGGACCCAAAAAGTGTGAGTTCAATACCTGGTTAAGGCAGTGGAGAACTTTTAGAGGGAAAATTAACAGGAGATAACTGATAACTGACATCCATCAAAACATGGCACGTAGAACTAGAACAGTCTACCCCAGTTAGCGGAATAAAGGGTTCAGTTCGACATTCCAACCACCTGAAGAAGGCCGGAGCATACAACGGCCGAAACATTGTGATAAATATGGCGACAAAGATGAGGACAATAGTCCGAATAATGTAAATAATGTACATAATACCTCATCTCAGAAATATAGACAGATTTGTCATCTCTGATTAAAGTCAGAACTACATAGCCAGAAAATACCAAAAATTGTCAGCAAAAACAGTAATTAAGCCTCAAACAAAAAAGCTAAAACTGACTGAATAGTGGCAAATAAATGTTCAGTTTTGAACTGTTGTAATTTTTGTACAATGTATTTCTGTCTGTTGCAAACTGCAAGTATGTTGTTTAAAATATTATTTGTTTTATCAAACTACTTCATTACTTTGTATACATGAATTTGTATTCACATTGTGTGTTTCTAAATTTAAGTAACAAAAAATTATGTAATAAATTTGATTAAATGACACCAATTAGTTGTAATGTGCATAATTGGTCATCATGTGTGGCCCTCATGACAACACATCAGTGACTATGTGGCCCTCAGGGGATCCTCAGTTTGACATGCCTGCTCTAAAAGGTCCAATCAGACATGATTGGGTCAACTAGGAAAGGAATAATGTTGAAAGAGTCAATCCCTTTTCTAATGATCCTGGTTAAAAAAATAAAAAATAAATAAAAAATAACACTATTCAACACATTGGAAAGTATTTTGAAGATGGTAAATGATTTGTTTTAACTAATTTTTCTTTCATCTTATTTTAGTTACTTGTTAGGACATTTTTGCATCTACATGAAGCAACAAAAATAAGACTGGAAAAATAGTAAAAAAATTAATTATAGCTGACGATGCTTCATCTAATGAAGCATAAAATTCTACGTTAATTTTCTGTCAATTAAGAAAAATTAGTTTAAAAAAAAAACCAAAAAAAAAACCAACAAATCATTTACCATCATCAAAATACTTTCCAATGTGTTGAAAGGTGTTGTCAGTGAAGTTTTCATTTTTTTTTGTTTTTTTTAAAACTGAGGGTCCCCTGAGATCCACATGGTCATATAAGATCTTCAAAAATTTAAATGCAATGTCAATTGTCAACATGTGTTTTTGAATAATGTTTTTTTATCATCCTCTCTCCTCAGTAACATTTTTTTAGTTTCTTACATGCTCAATAACCCCTTGCATCTTAGTGGCTTTATCACCTTGCTTCGGATGAAATGATAAAAAAAAAAAAAAAAAAATTCTTAATGAAATATAAAGTAATTAATAATTATTAAAATGCTATAAAGGAATTCAGACAAGATGATACTGTGGGGGGAAATAAGATGGAAGGAGAGGTAACTGATTGGACTTGAATAATTGTAACTAGTTGACTTATTAACCAGAATGGCAAAAGATTAAGTGCTGCAAATTCAAATTACAAAGGATTTTTTTGTTACACATGGATAACAGTTATAGAATTATAGTCAGATCTGAGAAAAAAAAAAAGACATAAAACAATCATCAAAAAATAAATAATAGAATAGGTATAGAAATTTGAATGCATATTATAAGATAAAGATTTGTTAATTAAATATTAAGTTACAATTTTTCATTTGTATCTAGTTTTTGTAGAAAATGTTGAAAAAAAAAAAAAATAAATAAAAAATAAAATCAAAAAATTCATGTTTGGACAAAAACTAACTATTCTGTCTGTAAGAATTGTTTTAGGCTTCCATAATTTATATACCTTGTTTGTTTTTTTTTTTCTAGAGTCTTATATACACATACAATTGCAATTTTTCTGTATTTCAGTAGAGAATATTAAGAAAAGAATTGTTTGATAGGACATTGAATGCCATTGGAACATCATCCACGTCTCCATATTGGACCCAGTTCAAAAATTTGTGTATCCTTATTAAGAAAATGTGAGTACACAAACTCAACTGGTACTTCTGAGATCTACAAACACCTTTTACAAGATTAAAAAATTATCTGCTTAGATTAAATAAAAATATCAGAAAGAAAAATACCTTTTTCTGTTGCTGGTGCACATGTAACAGAAATCTTTCTCTTCTATTGTTTTTCTTAATGTTGAAATATTCAGATGAAAATATTTTTGAAAATTTACTATATTTAGCCATACATGCTAGAACAAATTTACCAGAATCTTACAAAAATGGCAAATTCTTGTTTACTCATTTGTTTTTCTAGTCTTCATCTGATCAAATTTCATAATTAAAATATTTTTTAACCCTAAAAACATTTGGCAGACTTTGTTGATTATATACATACAGAGAGGAAAAGATAATTTAAAGTGCAATAAAAATAGCACAATGAACTAATGATACAAAGTACAATAAAGTTACAAAAATACAATAGGAAAAAATATATAATAAACAAAAATAATTTACTTTAAAAATGTCTGCTTGGCAATGTTTCTTTTACTCACAATCCCCCCATTTTTTTATTTTTTTTAACCAACTGCCACATTTTAATCAATCAATAATTCATAATCAATCAACAATTAATGACTGCAATTCTATTTTGAGATGATAGCAAACATTTTAATTGCTTTAATTTGATGAAAAATTGTATAAGAAAAGAAAAGAATAGAGATACTCAAGGCAATCAAGATGGCCTGACTGCTGCTGCTGTTGTTGTTATTTTCAGTGGAAGGAAATCATTGGCTTGAATTTGATAAAAGATTTTCTTTCAATTTCTTCTTAAAACTCTTCAATGGTTTCATTCATAGCAGATAATGGTAATATTAACCATTTCCTTATAAGGAAACATTTGTCATTCATTGACCACATAGCCAATGCTATTTTTGGCTTAAATTTATAAAATCTTTCTTGTAGAAGATAAACCTTTTCACTAGCAACACATAACACTATGAGTAGAAATCTCTTTTATAACCCTTTTCAGCTTTTGAGCAGAAACCTTCAGATTTTCAGTAACTAAGGTTTAAAATGAATTTTTAAAAATTCAAACAATCTTTGAGAAAAATTTTAGTTTTAATTTCAAGTTAAAATTTAATATTTCCAATAAGCAAAATACCTTGCTCCATTTCATAACTAATTTAAATTGACTGGGAGTTAGTTTTTTTTTGCTAAAAAATCTTATCTAGCAGCTTTTTAGCCTGTGCATATTGCAATATAATTCTCTTCATTAAAAAAAAAATCTAAAAATAAAATTTATTTTTCTGAAACTTTATTTGAGGAATATTGGATGTTTTAAAGTTTAAAATATCACAGAAAAGCATTTTTTAACACGGTAGTAGATGTTTATTTAAAGTGTTGCTAGCTTGAATGGCGAACAGAAATTTATCTAAAGTTTTCTATGGTGTATATATATTTAAAAAAAAAAAAAAAAAATAATTGAGGAATATAATGCGAGTGCTTTTTTTATATAATTTTTAAGTACTCAGTAATCTTAAAAATTTAGGAAAATATTCTCCATAATCTAATGCTTTATTGAATCTTAGATATTTTGGCTTTAAATTTATTATTGTTACCACTTATTTTTTGATAATGTCATGTATGGACATCTGTATCAACAAAAATTGACACATTTATACACAAAAAATAAAAAATTCAAAATTCTTTTAAAATTATTGGTGTTTGAGAATTTGTACTAAGCTTTTCCATTTATAATTAGTAAATATAATTTTTACTTAATACTAATAATATCTAAAAGGTTGAAAATACAAAATTTTAAAAGATTTAAAATATAATTTAATTATTTTAACTAAATTTTTTAAAAAATGAAAGCAATTCTTGTAAAAATTCATTATTCATCAAAAATAAAAAATTTTCTTAAGAAAATAGTGTCTTTAATATAATTTATTTATAAAAGCAATTAAAAGCTTTTCTAATTAAATAATATCTTGGTTTTATTGCATATTTTATTTTATGATTCAGAGTAGATTTTTGGTAAATAGTGTTCCTGCTTGACAAAAACAAAATGATTACTAAATTTTCCAAAGAGTTCTGCTTTTAACTAATATAATATTTATATATACACACTAGCAGTAGAGCCCGGCGTTGCCCAGGGATGTAACAGTAAGAGATAGATCAAGTATCGACCATCATAAAGACTGAAAAATTAAATTGACAAAGATTATTGTTTAAGGTTGACGGACATGCATGTCTTAATTAGTTTTTTTTTTTTTTTTTTTTTACGAATTGGTCAAACCCAAATTCAAACAAAAACATTGTTTACAATCATTATGAGTCTATCGATTGGTGAATAGAATTTTATTATAAACAATTGTCTTGTAAATGGAATTTTTAAAGGATTCTGAATGTGAATAAAGAAAAAAGTGTGCAAGACAATAAGAAATACTACCTGCCAAAAAAAAAAAAGTGGATGTTTGTTTTATCGGCTGAAAAATGTAAGAAATCCGATCCCATATATAAAGGAACACACAAACAACCTGGGTCTTTTAACCTAAGTCACTCCACGGAATCACTAAAACATAGAGCACAGTCTGATGAAAAAGACGCCAAAGTTTATGAAAACAAAATTTTATCATCAAAATGCTTATTTTTATGAAGAGAATAGACTAAATTTTTTTTTAATTATTTTTAAAAAAATTTTTCCATCTTTTAGAATATTCTAAATTTTGATTTCTCCTTTGTCGCAACAAGGGGTAGTAAATAACAGATAATTTTTAGCGCATTTTTTGTATTTTACACATTAATTTGGAAAATCTTTGCAAAAATAAAAATAATTGTCAGATGTTAATGAAACTTTCAGAAACTATTCACAGATGATCGAAATTATTATAAATATTTTTTTTTTTTTTTTTTTTTATTAAAGTCATGGCAGAAATATTTTTTTTTATATTTATTAACACCCCATAACTAATTTTATGAAAAACTCTAGAAATTCGAGACCATCGGTTTTAGTGATTACAATAGTTAAAAGCACAAGGCTTTGAAGAATGCAAATCATGTTTTTTTTATGTTTTTTTTTTTTTGGCCAACGTACCTGAAAATCAGCTGTGAATTGTAACATAATAAAATCAATAAAACAAATATATTATTTAGTTTCAAATGCTTTTATTTGTTTTAATTTGTTTTTATGAATATGGACAATATTTTCTGAAAGCAAAAAATTTTTTCAATGAAAATTGAATTTTTAATACAATTATTTCTTATTTCTTTAATTTTAAAATGATTTTTAAAAAATGTTTAAATTGAATTTTAAAAAATATTTTAACATTAGTTAAAAGCAACATCAACCTTTCAAAATGTCCATGTGAGATTGTCTAGCACTTTGAAAATTGTATAATTTGGACCAATCAGATTAGCCATGGTAATTAAGAAATGTAATTTTTGTGTTTATAGTCGGACAGTAATTATCAAGTACGGAAGACCAACCAGAATACAATTTAGTTGCATTATTTGAGTTCAGCATTGTTCTCCGCTTTTAAGCCCTTTACTTTTTTTGTAAAACACGTATGGAGAAGTTAATTTGAGTTTTCAATTTCAACTGAGAAGGGTACCTACAAGTAACAGTATCATCTTATGAAATTTAACTACTGCTAAACTTTAATTTATATGATCTTATTTTTATATTAATCTCAGTTATGACATTTTTCCATAAATGAAATATCAAAATTGATAATAAAATGAATGGAAATACAAAAATAACACAGTAAAATGTAATAAATGTACATAAAATTATAGTATTTTATGTACACTTCTGATAAAATTTCATAAGAAAGGTACCTAAATTAATTAGATACCTTTTTCTTATGAAATTTAATCTCACTATTAACAGTCTTATTTTTTAAGTTCTTTATATTTTCCATAAAGCATCGTAAACATAAAAATGAAAGCTAAGTACAAAAAAAAAAAATAAATAAATAAAAAAAAAAATTAGAGCGCTGAAAGTTTTCCTTAAAAGTAACAAGGTAAATAATTTGTTCACTTAAATAATTTCACTTCCTTCCATCTGTAGAAAGAATTCTCCTCCCGTAAGTTATCTAAACGTCATGAATGTGCCTTTCGTCAATCGTCAAGCGACACGAAAGGTTATGACCTGCTTTGTTTTATTTTCAAATTACATTTTTTTGGCGCAGAAGCTAAGTTAAGCTTGGTTCAAAATATTTTAAATAAACAGTATAATATCTGTTTTTATTAAAATCAGTTTTGAAAAAATGATAATTGACTTTTAAAAGAATATCAAAGTAAGATTTTAATCTTTTTTATCAAATCGAAAAAAAAAGATGATTGAAAATGATCATCTGCCTTTTTTTTTTTTTGACCAAAAAAAACAATATTTTTAACGAAAATTTCAGACGTGCTAGGAACGATTAAAAATGTAAAAAAATACCCCCAAAATACTTTGATCTTTCCTCTTTAATAATAATATGAACATTAGACGATAAAATTTTGTTTTTCGTCAAGTTCGAAATCCTTTTTTCATCATGCTATGCTCTTTTGTTTACATTTTTCGTGGGTGAGTTCTCCCCTTTCATTCTCACGATGTGTCTTAATAGTGTTTTCAAATTGATTTTATTAAAAAACAACTGTATTTTTCCCATTTTCAGCCCCGTTAGAACCACCACAAGGTAATTTTATGTAGTCCTGTGAAGTTTTGTTGAAATCGGCTAAAAAAATGTAGGAAATTCGATCCAACATATAAACGTTACAGACACACACACACCCTGCGTTTTATAATAAGTAAGATATATAAAATGGCTTCTCATTTCCCAAAATGATCATCTGCTACTTGCAGACACCTGCTCAGAAACATTTGTTTCTTCAACACCCACAAAACCAATCTGTATTTTATATTACAACTATACTGAGCTGACTTTAGTTGCAGCTTCTAGAAGAGAGCGAGCCATGATCAGTAGCTGAACAAGGCCAGTATGCTCAAATTCATATTTGCAGTGATTTTTTTACTTTATGCCTTCACAACCACCAACAGCTTATGAACAGCCGTCATCTAGCCAACAAAGACTTGGATCAAACCGTGGTGTGGTTTTCAGGCACTTCCCAATGTTACTGCACACTGGGATCATCTTCCTAAGCCAATGTTATCAAGAAATTCAGCTATGGTGAGATTCAAGCCTGTGTCTCATAGTCAGAATGCTAATGCTCTTAGCACACACACTTAAGGATAAACATCTAATTTAAAAAAAAACCCAAAAAAAAAAAAAAAAAACACTTTTTATTTTGGTCATTAAAGTTGTGATTTGAACTTGTTGCTATGGTGAGTCATTGCAACTCCATCTACCATGCAATTTGGTCTCCCTTGTGACTTCTGATAACCCTATATTTTAATACCCGTTAACCTCATCACAACTTTTTCCCCCTCCTAACAATACTTTTTTTTTTTAATACCAGATGTACAGTCGGAAGTAACAATGCCGATTTTACACAACTCATGTGATCAGCAATTTTTTTTTTTATACATATAAGGTGGGGTACTGAAAATTTCTTAGCCCTGCTCAGCTCTTAAAATTTGACTATAAATCATAATTTTTTTAGGCTAAGAACTATTTTGGCATCCCTCATATATAAAACCAATCATTTATACAGAAAAGAAAGACTCAAAACTAAAGAAGCCAAAAGAAACCATCTACATTAAATATCTTTTTCCACAGAATATGGTATATTGAAATGTATAGAAAATATTTAATACACAAAAAGAACAAAATCATGTATAAATATTTTTAATCATTGCAGTTTTATATATATATATATATATATATATATATGATATTGCAGCTGGCTGAATTTCACATTAGTCCACAATCATGCTTATCATGAGAGAAAGATTTCCTATCTTCTTTGTCAAAAATAATCTCTGTTGCGATAAGTAGATATTAGTAACTTTTTTGACGAAGTGCGTGTTTTTGTTTTCCATGTCAACAATGTGTGAAAGTTCTCAGAATATATCTGTAGAAAGACAAAATGATTAAAAATCCATATTTTAAAAAACATTAAATATATTGATTCATATATGACGTCACACATCATGAAATGGACATACAGCTAACTGAGATGTCTTGGTAAATTATGGATGATGCTAAGTGACATAATTCACTGTCTAATAAACAAAAGTGATCCTGTTGAATTTTTATTTTTTATTTTTATTTATTTATGAATGTTTCTTAAATTAAAAAATTTTGAAAAAATAACATTTATTTTTTACTTTCATTTATAAATATTTGTTGCAAAATAAAATCTTTATATTTGCCTTGATGGGGTTCATTGGCAGACGAGAAATGTCAGCTAAGATAGGTTTTTCTTTTGTCTTTATACTTATTGTTCTTTTATATATATATATATTTTTAATTATAACTAAAATTTTATGTATGCATCATTTTTTTTGTTCATAAAGGGTGAAAGTAAGTAAAAAATAATTGGAAGTAACTCAACAAGAAACTGTGTTTTTGTTAATATTTTAATATATTTATTCCTTCTCTGAAGAAGAGTGACTGAAAATATATATTTTGAATTTATAAATAAATACAAAAAAAAAAAAAACAAAAAACAATTAAAATAGTAAAGAGACAATAGATAAAAAGGACTTAAGTTACAATTAACAATAAATGTAGATGACATAAAAAAAAAAAAAAAAAAAAAAATGAAATCCAAAAATAACCTAAATACAAAATTCTAATTAAAATATGATATTTTCATCTGAGTTGGAAATCATGTAAGCAAGTAAATTTCTTGAGTGATTGGTCTGTAAACATGGCAAAATCCAAATAGGTATTGCCTTTTTTTTTGTAAGGGAATTCTGGTCTTAAATTCTAAGGATGATGTTAATCTGGTTTCCTTATTTAAATATCTGAAAATATTCACTTTTTGTTTTAAAACTGTTCGAAAAGGAAGATTTTGTTGGTGCTAGACAATTTTTACAAATAAGCACAATCTACACTTCATTACATTAAATTCACTCAATATTATGAAGAAATAAGATTTCTGTCTACATTTCCGAGATGAAGTATTGAAACTTTACACTATTTATGTTATTCAAACTATTGTCCTCATCTTTATTGACATATTCACAATGTTTTGGCCATTGTACACTCCAACCTTCTTCAGGTGATATATCTAAGAATTTTGAACCAAACCCTTTTAGTCCACGGGAGTAAATTTTTCTAGTTCCATGTGCCATGCCTCTTCTGGATATCTCAGTTTCAGTTATCTCACTTTAGTAACAATCTACCCCAGTGAACGAAATAAAGGGTTCGGTTCAAAATTCCATTGTATATCACCTGACAAAGGCCAGAGCGTACAATGAGCGAAACATTGTGAATATGACAAAGATGAGGACAATAGTCCAAACAATGTAAATAATGTAAATAGAATTAAGATTGCCTAAAAATCTTAAATTTCTTGATTATATAGATTTTTTTTTTAAAGCACTATGCCCTTTCAGAATGTAGGTCTTCATAGATTTCATTTCTTTATTATCTGTGAATTGTTACAATTGATTGGAAAAGATAATAGATTGTTTTACAGTTTCCTTCTATAATTTTTTTTTTTTAATTTAGAATAAGTCCTACTTTAAGGCTGGCAAGTATTCAAGTCTAGTCCAATTTACTCTGCTATTTAACCCATAGCATATCATATTTGTTTTGTTCGTTTTTATTAATTGCTGTTCACTTTTTATTTCCAGTTCTTTAAAAAATAAATAAATCCCAAAGAGAAAACAAAAAGCAATTTATGAAAATATGTATTCAGTCCTGTGAAATCAAATATTTAGTTTAATAAACAAGACAAAGTGAAATGAAACAAATTAATTTTCATTTTAATTCTCTTTGCTACTTCCTATTCCTGCTCAATTTTTTTAATAAACAATAAAAGAGAAAAAATGAAACAGCAACAACAAAAACACCAACAACAGAAACAAAGAAAAATGTGTAATTTGATTTAATATTTTCCAAGTTTTTTTTTTTTTTTTTTTTTTTACTAGAGTCCAGTGATCTTGATAATCTCATTCATTTGAAATCAAAATTCCTCACCCCTCAGTCACCCCCAGCTCTAACAGTGGTAGATTATTTTGGGAAGATTTGTTTACAGTAGCTAAATAAAACGTGTGAAATGATGGCTTTGAAGCCAAGTACATTGCTGCAATAAGACAAAAAAAATGACCTAAACATCTCACTTGCCAGATTATTAATTAATGAAACAAACTGACTAAACTGGATGGATTCAATCAAATTTTCTCACATGGGAAGTCAATCAGGATTTTTTTTTTTCAAAGGGAACAGTAATTAGTCAATGCATTATATCCATAATAATCACACTTTCCTTAATTCCTAACCAATGACAATCCATTTGTTCAAATTTTCTATGCATTTCCTAACCAATAACAATTTGTTCCTTCAGCATTCCCATTGTAAAATCATTTGCAGTGCAGTTCTAATGTAAAACACTACTGCAAAATAAGTTTACAAATAGCATTATCTTGTCAGTATTTATTACAATAATCCCTTTCTTCCAGATTCAATAAAATTTCTATAGTAAAATCATTTACAAAGCAGATCAATGCAAAACTACCATAAAATACAAGTTTCTTTTATTACCATTTTTATCATTATATAGAAGCAACTTGTTAAAAGTAATCAGATTGATTAAATTTTGCACAAGAATTAGTACACAATTTGCCTACATTTTTGTTTGTCTATCATAAATAGAAAAAGATATTTCAAGGTTTTTCTAGTAGAAAGCTAGAAGAATTGGTAGATTTTTTTTTAATATATAAAAAAACATATTTAGTAAACCTTTAATTTTTCATTTTTTTTTTTTAGTTCAGTAGCAGAGTTGCTTAAGACTTAGATTTTAGTAAAGTTACTTATAGAGTCACTATATATATATATATATATATATATATATATATATATCTCCAAAATTTTCTAAAAAAAGAGCATAGAATGATGAAAAAAATCCCAAACTTAATAAGAAAGTTTTATCATCATAATGTTTATGCTATTATGAAGAGGAAAGACCAAAAAATTATTTTGATTATTTTATTAATTTTTTTTTAATCTAGCACATTCGAAATTTTGGTTAAAAATCTTATTTTTCTTGCATCAGTGATGGGCCAAATATTAGTATGGGAAATTTAGCATCTTTTCTAAAATTCAATAAAACATTAGATTACATAGAATATTTCCCTAAATTTTTTAGATTACTGAGTACTTAAAAATTAAATAAAAAAGGCACTCATGTCATTTTCTTCAATTACATTTTACAGATAAAGTCTCTCTGGAACAACATTAGACATGTCATCACCTTGTCAAACATGCCAACAAAGCTACTGTTGGTTAAAAACATGGATACTGCCAAGTTAAAGATTCCCCCCACCCTGAGTACTTTTGTACAGCCACCAAGAAATTAATTTGTGGACTTGAAAGGATTAAAACTAAAATAAACATATGTCTAAATTATTTAACCAAACCTGCTTGAATGAAAATATACTCAAATACACACACACATTTTTTATATATATATATATTATATATATATATATATATATATATATATATATATATATATATATATTCAGAATGAGGTTAATAAATATTTTGACCAGAAAAAAGAACACACTTAGTAAAAAAAAAAAAATGTCATAACTGGCAATAGATAAAGCAGGCTGGGCAAAATGTGAATTTCTCATTTCTCTTGTCTGCTGCTGCTTTCTGAACTATAATGATCCCTTTTTTCCTCAATTTGTAGTTTACAGATTGATTGCAGAAACTAAAATAAATTTGGGATTAAAGTGCATGTTCTTGTAACTTTTTCTGCAAGAATGAGCTTACATCATTTTCCTGCACTAAGCAAGAGAGTGGCTGTTGTATGGCATTAAAATCCATGATGAATAAATAAGCAAAAAAAAAAGAAAACAAAAACCTCAGCTGTCAATAATACAACTGATTGTCTCATTCCCCCAACACTGGCAATAAAACTATTTTAATTCTGCTTATTCTTCCACTAGTCAATGAGTCAGTCAGCACATGCGTTATACCTAATATCTTTCCTGTCCCTTATCCACAAATTATTGGTATAGCAGCAAAGAACAGATTAGATCCCTAACCCTTTTGTTTATTTCCAGCTAATTTCACTCAAGTGTACACTCATTAATGCATGTTGAAGTCTTATGGTGAGTATCATTCCATTTTGATTGCAAGGAAAGATATCAGAGACGTGGTTTGGTTTCAGTGAGAAAAAGAAAAAGTGCTCTGATGCATTCAATGCCTGCATCAGTTAAACCTTGTCAATTCTTAATCTTCTCCATTGTACCCTCTTACTTCTTTAAATAATGGTATGCATTCATACTTGTGATTGTTATTTCAATATTTTTTTATACTCAAATATTCATCAGTGTAATAGAGGAAATTCCATGGGTATTTTATCATTATAGAATTCACGTGGAGCATATTCAGCCATTAACTCAAGAATTATGATACATCAGAAAATTTTCACAGGTTCTGTCATTATCGATTATTTTATGAACAGAGAAAAAAAAACGAATGATAAAACAGAAAACCAGTTTTACTGATGGAATTAATCATATATAAAAAAAGAGAAGAAAAAGGGGCGTGAAAGAAATACAGTTAACACCAGTTACAATTGACATCAAAATATTAAAGACAGAGAGAGACATGTAGTTTTTAAATTTAAATTTTATTATCCAGTCTATCTAGACAAAGTTTCCACTCTGTTTTCTCAACTTTTTACACTTTTTATTGCTTTTGTTTTTAATTATCCCACATTGTATTAACAGTAAATTTGTGAAGATAGAAGATATGTTGTATGATTGGACATATATAAACTGTATAAAGTACACAGTGTTGAAATGGTGGAGTGTGGTTAAAGAGATGAAACAAAGATCTAAAAAGGTTAGTTTCCAAGATTGGGGTTAAATCATAGTGGCAGTAGTTCAAGCCACCAAGAGAAGCAGAATATACAACCACAGAAGCTCAGTTTTTCACTAACTAGACAGCTTCACCCCCCATCGTCATGTTTCCATCCACATCTGTGTTGGTGTAAGCTAGAAATTTGAAAGGACCAAAGGTACATTCAAATTTCAAGTAGAAAACCATTAGTGAAATGCATTGAATTTTAATACTTTAGGAATTGAGACTCTGATATTATGGATATCCATGTGGAAACAGAAGAGGTGACGGTCTCAATCTCAAGGGTTTTTGTTTGATGGACCAGCAGATTGTTCCTTTTGAAGTCCAGTCTTCTAAGCAGCATCCACTTTGACCTAAGGGAAATAAAGAAGTGGATTCAGGGTTTTTGGAGATCAAGTGTCAACAAACTGGAAATAGGCTATATCCAGTCATATTTAATATTGGGGAGAATTCTGGTCCACTCTTGGCAGGCAACAGGTGTGTTGCACGGTTCCAAAGCTTCCATTCATATTGCCATCCTCCACATCAGGAAAGCAGATGGGCAAGAAGTAGGGGGAAGAACTGACATAACAGAAGTTGTCCCCAAATATCTCCTACATACCCACCTGGATGAACAGGTGAAATCCTGAATAAAACATTTACATATGTGGGTAACAGTGTTCTCGTTCTTATTTCTTGATACATCACACCTTTTTCCTTTCAGTGTACACTGACAAGATTGTGGATGGAAAAGCAATGGTTGATACAAAGCTTGGGCAAGAGGTCACGTTCTATGTTTACAGAGATCACAGATTGTAGAAAGATCAATATTCTACCAAACTAGACTCTTATAAATCTACCATTCATCCATGAATTGAATACTGTTGCCATATCTGGTCTGATGCTCCTATCTATCTCTAGATTCTTGACAAAATCAAAAGAAATTTCTGTAATGTTATATATCCTGATCAGGCATTTCTACTTCAGTCACTTTGCCCACCAATATAATATGGCTTCCCTGTCTTTTTTACAATGTTTTCATGGCAATTGTTCTGATGAGCTGTTCTCTATAGTACCTCAATTGCATGAATTTAAGTGTGCTACTAGATTGGCAAGTAGGTCTCACCATTTTACTAGGTGTGACCATCAGTTATATTCTAATAGTTTATTTTCTTACCTGTAGAACTCGCTAATTTTTTGCTTCCTTGCCACCTACAAACTTCAAAAATTTAAATGCAATGTCAGGTGCCATCTTCTGTCTTCCTGAATTCCAGTCCTTTGTTCTTTTCCCCAAAGTCTTCTCATTTTATTTCACTCCTTGTAACTCCCTGCACCCTAGTGGCATTATTGCCTTGCATGGGGGGGGAGGCATGGGCAAAAAAAAAAAAGGTTCAGCACTACTAATTTACTGCAAAAACAAAGTGATGAGAATACTGTAGACAAAAAATTTTCAGGAAAAATATAGGTTTCATGGAAGTGTGTTGCATGAGAAGAACAGGTGACAGTAAAGGTTGCTAAACATTGTTGGTAATATTGTCTCATGATCCTGATGTTAAAGACACAAACAACAAAAATTCAGTAACCTTCGCGGAAGATCAAACCCTTTAATTGATCCATAGGTATATGCAGTTTCACATTTCTTATCACCATAATATTTCAACCATTTAATCCTCCAGCCTTCCTTAGGTGTCTGTCAAATACTATAACCTTCCAATAATGTCAAATTGAACCCTGTATTTGATCCAGAATTCTCTGACTTTCCTCAGATGACTGTCACATTTGTTAACCTTCAAAGAAGGTTAAACAAAACACTTTATTCAATCCAGAAGCATGCATTGTTCTCATTCCATCACAACATGTGCTGACCATTAAATTTTCTATCCTTATTCAGGTGACTGTTAAATTTGATAACCTTTCAAGAAAGTTGAATAAAACCTTTTATTTGATCTATAAATACATGCAGTTCTCATTCCTTAACATTACAAAGCTTCAGCTATTGAACCCTCTGATCTTCCTCAGGTGTATATTACATTCACTAACCTTCTAGGAAGATCAAACCCTTTAAAGTGATCTATAGGCATATACTGTTCCCATTCACAATGTTTCAACTATTGAATCTTCTGGCTTCCTCAGGTATCTGTCAGATTCTGTAACCTTCCCATAAGGTCAAACTAAACCCTTTCTCTGTTCCAGGGGCAAGAGATGTTTTCAGTCCATTTTATCACAATGTTTCAACCAAATTCTCTAGCCTGCCTCATTTGATAAACTTCCAAGAATGTTAAAAACAGCAAAACAACCTTTTACTTGATCCATAAGCATATGCGCTTCTCATTCCTTAACATTAGAAAGTTTCAACTAATGAATCTTCCGGCCTTCCTCAGACACATGTCATTCAGTAACCTCCGAGAAAGAGAACACTTCAATTTGTAGAGATAAGTATAGGAATGAGAAAACCACATGTCTAGTGTCTTTAGGGAATTTCAGAATTCACAACTTACCTCTTCCTTAGAAGCTCAGTGTCTCCAATGTATATTTTCTAAATTACTTGATCCAGGGATTTAGTTTGCAGTTTCCAAGCACAGAGATTAAATTAAGTCTATTTTAAAAAGAAAACTTGCAATATGAAGCATGATATAAAAAAAAAAAAAAAAAAAAAAAATATGAAAAGAAAATTATCAGAAAGTAAGTTAATCTGCAGTCAAATTAAGTGAAAATGATGATTCAGGATAAAGACAGGAATAGCTATTTTCAGAGATTTAATGGGAAGCTGGCTGGCTGAGATCTGTGATGAAACTGCTGATTAAAAGGACAACGAGAAACACAAGTGACATTTTCATTTTGCAAACAAAAGGATGTGAAATATCAAAGACTATTATGAAATGGTTTTGAGTCACACTTGTTCGAATCAGTCACACAAAAGCGAAAAGGGCAGACATAAATGGAAAACGTTCTTAACTAAATGAACATTTATTCTAATGCTTGGTCAATTTTTGAAACTGAGAGTTGTTAATCTCCAGTAAATTCACAACCTAGTTTCTATCAGAGACTGATATGCGTTATAGAAAAATCCAATGAATTCACAAATGAGTGTGCCTAGTTTCTATGAGAGACTGAAATCTGTTATAGAAAAATCCAATGAATTCAGACGAGTCTACCTAGTTTCTATGAGAGACTGACGCGTTATAGAAAAATCCAATGAAAAACAATATTAAAATCACCTACCATTTATTATTTATCAAATAGTGATCATCTTGAGGTGTATGTTTCAGACTGACAAGCAAGAATGTGATTCATATTTTTATATAAAACCATGACACACACACACATATATATATATATATATATAACGGTGCTCTATATTAAATACTTTTGAACGCGCTTTTTAATACACATAAAAATAACATTTTTCAACTATTCACACATTACCAGTCTGTTTCACACAGTGCAATTTTCAAAATGGGCATTTGTTTTACTTGGACATTCCCAAGTTCTATAGTTCTTTTTCATGTTTTCCAAAAAGGAATACGTCAGAATGGCAACAGTTTGAAAGAATTTCAATCTTTTAGTTTATTAATTCATCTATATTGAATTCTATGACTTTCAGTTTCTTCTCTATACAAAGATTGTAATTTCTTCCTCTGGTTTGCTTCATCTTATTTTTTTTTTTTTTTTTTTTATTATATTCTATGACTGGCGTTTTGCCTTTCATTTTCTTTTGTCTTAGAATAGCACATTGTTTCTCAGGTGTCTTGAACATTCCTAAAACAAATTCTGATTCAGAAATACTGATTAGGAGATGTAAGTTTGGTCAAGAACTTTTCACAACCACCTTATATATTTGTTCATTTTATTTAGTTAGTGCATTTTGTGCCACTGCTGTGGTCACACTTCCCTTCATCTCACAATTGCAGTTCATGGTAACATTCAAAAGGCAGAACAGTGCAATGGCTTGCTGGTTCTTTTTGCATGTTGAGGTTCCACCTCTGAGAGGAGAGACGGTGTATTTGTTTTTGAAGTTACCGTCTAACCCTTGCCTTAAGTGGCAGTACCTATGCAGCAGATGGTTTGAATTCAGACTTTTCCTTCTAAACTGGTCCAAGGCTACAGAACCCTGTCTCTCCTGCTATTTTACCCATAGCTGGGGGAGAAGAGATAGATTTATGCCTTTCCCAAGGGTATTACCACATAAGTGAATGTAAGGAACTCAACTGGAATTCAAACTCGGCTCTCCGATTCCACAATCCGAGATACTAACCATTACTCCCCCATGCCTCTACAGATTAGGAGATGTGTATTAGGCTGAGAACTTTTCATAACCATTATATATATATATATATATATATATATAAAACTTCAAATATTATAGTAGATAATCATATTTAAAATAGATTCCATATTTTTATTTTAAATAGTGTTTATTATGTCTATTGGTCTGTGCATTCAAGAAATCTTAATAAATAAAATATGCTCTTTGGCATGGATTGAACCTACATCTCTTTGTAGGAGAAACCACTGTTTGATCTGGTGCACTTTACTACAGAGAGTGTGAGAATTCAGCAAGGTTCTATTTTCCCTTTTAAAGAAAGCACATTTCCTCCTTCCAATATCTTTCTTGAAAAGCCCATATCTGCTGTTTCTTATACAAGTCATGCTGAACTGTAATACTATCTGTAGCCAAGTCGTAAAGCATGTTGAGTCAAACAGTGTTTTCTCCTACAAAGGGGGGGATGCAGGTTTAATCCCTGCTGGAGAGCACATTTTCTTTATTAGGATTTTCTCGAAATTGCAGGCCAATAAACATAATACACACTGTTTAAAATAAAAATCAAACGTCTTTTTCAAATACGAGTATCCACTAATAATAACATTTGAAGTAATAAGAATTATGTGACTAAAAATAAACCCATTCTTTAGAAATATCCCAGAGCTATCAGCTCCTTTTGGAGATGATATTTCATGGTCCTAAGTGTTGGAAACGTAGGAAGATTTGAAATATGAATGTAGTAAAAATGGCTGATGGTGTAATATATTTCTTGTCAAGGCTGGTTGTCATTGCTGAGGAATACCAAACTCAAAATATCCAAGGTTTCCAGGAAGGATTAACTGAGATCAAAGTTAATCTCAAAAACCAGGTCAAGATTATATTCACTTGGATAGAACAGGCACATTTTCAGACACACAATGATAGGCTGACCCCCAAAATAAGTCTGATCAAACAATCATTATTTGATGAATGGTTTGTCAAGAGCAGTACAGTAGCCATATTTCAGCAATGTAAATCAATACACACCATAGGTGTATGCCGAAATGGTTAGAGCAGTAGACTTCTGACCATGATATCTGGGTTCAAATTATAGTCAATTTGTCAAGAAGATGCCTTCTTTATATAGGCCTGTGGAGACATTTCCAGCATTCAGCACAATCAGTAAGTGCCTGAAAACCATATCACAGGTTGACCTAAGTCTTGTGAGTAAAACTGGGAAGACAAAACTGTTCAGATGTCACCGATAATTATGCTAAATGAATTGCAATCAAACATTTGCAAGTGAATCAGATTTTAGCATTAAATGACCCATGTGGGGGTTGATATGCCATAAAACAAACCACACACACATACTATATCATAGTTTGGATGTATAGACTGATTAATCAATTTATTTTTATGGCTTATCAACCCTTTGTGAGTTATTTAAAGCTGAAATATATTTGGGATAAAAAGATTTTTTTATTTTTTATTTTTTTTTTACAAGTTACAATTTTTTGAGAATAATGATTTTTCCATAGGTAATTCCTACTATTTAACCAATAGTTGTGGGGGAGGTAGATTTATACCTTTCCCAAGGCTATTTGTCCATAAGTGAATGTAATGAACCTGACTAAATTCAAACTTTGAAGGAAGACTACCTCCCCCTCTTTGACTAGGACACATGCAGCCACTCCTAATATATTAAGCAACCAAAAATATTTGTAATAGTTTTCATTTTCTTTTTTTTAACACCATTAGCAATCTTTAAGCATTTTCTGTAACATGATACCTACACACATCACTTACTACCAAATAACATTTTGAAGTGTTCACATAAAATAGAAATTAATAGAAATCAATATGGCTGCCAGAATGTTGATTGTGAGTGCTTTCATACTGTACAAACAAAGTTGGAAGAAAAACCATAAAACTATAAACAGCATTGTGCTAAATATGAAGTTAGTGACCATACTGTTGAAATGTGGTTGGGCTTGGGTACAAGTCACCCCAAGGTGCCTCAAAGAACAGCTAGAAAGCTTGATGATTCTAAACTAAAGACTTGTGCTAAATTTAAACTACATTGAATATCAAATATATGCTTTATGGTTAAACATCAACAATAAAACTATATGTCTGTACTATACTGGAGAAACAGATACACATTAGGGAAATGGGTAACCTACAACTTCAGTCAATAAATCAATAGGATAAAAACAATAAAACCTATAAAAAAATAAAAGAAAAAATTATATATATATATATATATATATGAATAAAAATGACAATAGGAAAACTGGTAAAGCAATTACCAGTTTTCCTATTGTCATTTTTTATTCATAAATATTGTCTTCTCTACCGATTAAATCGGAGAAATTTTCACATCATATATATATATATATATATATATTATATAAAATACCAAATTGTAATTGGTAAGGATTATTCCAAAGATGACTTCAGTCCATATGAGAGCTCAATGTATGATACAGAGCAAATTATAATAATAATTACGAAAAGACCTTAAAAATCCATTGTCAGTTAGATGATATCCCATTTAATCTGTGGGATGAAGCCTCTATCTTTAAGTTACCAAAAATGTTTAAAGAGAGCAGTTTGGTGCATTAAAGAAGCATCAGAGAAGAAATGCCTGTGATTGTAGAACATCTGTTTCCAACTCCCAGTAGAGATACTGATGTATACATTTTTTATCATTAATATTTTCTTTTGGAAAGATTGTAGCTTGGTACACAATGTTTTCTCAATTACAAATACCTCCATCTGGGCAGTTGGCTTTGGTTCTACAATTGTAAGAGGGCTTGTTATCTGGTATGTTGCCATCATAAAATGATTTTAATATTTTATTGTTATGCGAGTCAAAAATATTATACATGCTGTTTGTGCAGGAATAACACATTTTTAGAATTTTTTTTTCTATTAAAATTGTTTTGTAGTGGGTTGTGATTAAATGTTTGATTAAATTCAGAAAATATCTGTCAATATTAACATTAGATAGTTTACAGAAAGTGGGGGAGTACACCATATTATTTTTCTTTCCTGTTTTTGGTTCCATTAGTTTTATTATCTTTCAAAGATTTCTGGTAAATTAATTTTTGTTTGAAGTCACTCTTATTGAGGGCTTCATTATAAGTTATTTTATTCTCATTAAAGATTTTTTGGTAGAAGATAATTTATTAATTCTAGTGTCCACATGAGTAGGAGGACCATAAATTAGTAGAGGAAATTTTAGTGACTTTTTTGTGGTGAAAAACACATTGATTTGGAAATTCTTGCAAAAATCAACTTTCAGGACAAATTTGCAAATGAATGAAATTATTTAAAAAAGTTTCTTTTTTAATCTTAGGAAAAATGTTTTCTTTAAACATCTGTTAAATCCCCCCCACTACCACCACTACTTATTTAATTTAATGAAATTTAAATTTGAGCTGTTTAATGTTTCTATTAATTAAAAGCAGAACTCCTTGGAGAATTTAAATCTCCAATTTCTTTATGTCAAACAGGAACATGTGGTATGATCCATCTCCCCCATTAATGGATCTGTCTAGACAATATGTATCGCTTATCAATAAACTTTAATATACACTGCATATCAGCAAAGTGTTCTCCTAAATATATGCATTCAGGACAGATCCATTAATGGGGGAGATGTTTATCAGGAGAACACTTTGCTGATATGCAGAGTATATTAAAGCTTATTGATAAGCGATACATATTGTCTAGAACAAGTCTACTACAATTTAATTGTTAACCTTTACCATGCTGTTGGTGAAAATTGTCATCATAGAATTACTCTCCCTTTGCTGCCCTCAGCACATTGTGTCACCTTTAGACAGTTGTTATAAATAAACACTTGTCAACTGTTATTTCCGGTATTTTAAGCTGGAAATCACCTACTTCTGCTTTCAAACATGGTTAAACTTCCATTTTTCAACACCATTTTGAATTCTTCTAGATCTACACAAGGTGTAACACCGATTAAACCCATGTTAATTTTTTTTTTGCTTATTTTGTAAACAAAAATGGCTGCATCAATATCCAACAAAACTTTATTCAGTTTTTCTTTGATTAGGACTGATGATGATTTTGAAGGCTTTACTCGAGTGGATATTGATGGTGAAGTAGTCAAAGATGATAACCATGCTAGTGATGTGATGTGGAGGAAAGTGATGATGACCACTAGCGGCTACTACCATCCATGCCTGGCTAATTTTATGGAAGCTACGGTCAACCATCGATATACCTGATGGTTTTTCTGAAGGTGAATTATTTTGTCTATTTATAAACAATGAAATAATAACTTTATTCGTCAATGAGGCTAATATGAGTCCAATGAAAGAAAGATCAAACAAATGCTCGCATTTTCCTGTATGTAAACACAACATCACTTTTTTGACAAAATGAAGTCTTCTTAGCGATTTTGCTTCTTATTGCACCCGCAGGACTCCACAAGGAGTAATAAAAAGTTAAAGTACATTGAATTATTTATGTATTTGTTTTTTATTTCACATTTCAATTTTTTTTTTTTCAACTTCAAAACATGCATGCAAAATGTAATGTAATGCATTACATCAAAATATTACTGCTTCATTCTTTTATTAGTTTACAAAAATTAAAATCTATACGCACAATATAAAGAAAGTTATAACAATTTTAAAACAGTAAGTATTCATGTTTTTGCACCTCAAAAAAAAAAAAAAAAAAAAAAAAATGCCGTGGCAGGGGGAGCAATTTTAGTAAGAAATTAGTGTGGTAAAGGTTAACCATTGTTAACCATTTTTGAAAATGGCTAATTTACTCTTACCAGAGAAACTTATTAACCCCCAACGTATCTGATGCCGAACTGGAATATTGTCACTGGAGAGTAACTTTCATGAACTTCTTGAGCACGTACAATGACCAAAGTTCTAAGTTGTCAACTGTCCTCAGACTCCATTGACAGATTTTATCAAACCTTGATAAATCTAAGGACTGTTCATTTTCTTCAGTATCAGCGGAACTATATCGAGCCAAATTAATCAGAGATGCCTTCACAAATGGGCTATGGTCCATGGATATCTGACAAAAACTAATCAAAAACAGCACCTTAACATTACAGCAGGCCTATGACCAGGCAAAAGTACTAGATATAGCAGAACAAAATGCTAAAAATTACAATGCAGTTGCAATAATGTCAGACATCTCCATCTATTTTAGCCTCCTAATCGTATGAAACACTAGGCTCTCCAAAAATATCAGCCTTAACTAAACACACACTTTTTTCTGCAGGGACAAGAGACACGCATGGTCATCATGCTCCGCTAGAAAGGACAAATACTATACATGTGGAAAGTGGGGACATTGGGCTAAAGTTTGTAAAAGTAAGAAAAAGGGGAGCAAAACAGTAACTTGTTCAACATCATTAAAAATAATAGACAGCTTATAAACTACAACGATAGAAATCACTGCTAATGAAAAGAACTGATTGAGATGGGGAGCACAAAAAATTTCTTAATGTAAAACTAAACTCATGTCAAATGTACCCATGCCTAAACAAAGTGGTGATTGCTTGATCATCTCTTTCCCTACAATTACTCAGTTTCTGTTTAGTTGATCTACAAATAAAGGGTACTCTATACCAAGGAGTAAGATGTCCACTGCAAGCTAATATTAGGGCACAATTCCTTCTGCCAACACTCATTGGTAGAAATACCCTTCAGATGCTGTAAGCCACCCTTTAAAGTCTGGGGCCTAGCAGCTATGAGAATGCTGTACCCAGCTCTCTTCAATAATTTAACACTGCATTGCAAACCGGTAGCTACTAAATCTAGGTGAAACACTGATGAGAATAAATTATTTATCCAAACCAAAGCTACTTGTATTTTGAAGGAAGGAAGGAATAATCTAAATTTCACTAAAACATTAAATTACAGGGAAAGTTTTTCTAAATTTTTAAAATTACTGAGTACTTAAAAATTATATAAAAATGCACTCACATTATATTCCTCAATTATTTTTTTTATATCTATATACACACACCATAGAAAAACATAAAATAAATATCCATTATTCAAGCTGTGAACATTTACACCTTAAATAAACAGCTACTGCCATGTTAAAATGTTTTTCCACAATATTTTAAATTTAAAGTAATTTGTTTCAAATCGGATTAATTAAACTTTAAATCAGAGAGAGAGAGAGAGTGAGAGAGAGAGTGAGAGAGAGAGAGAGAGAAAAAAATCAAGACCAATTGCTGATTCTTTGGATTTTATCAAGAGTCTCTAAATATAAAGCAGGAGCACCATACCCTATGTATCAGCTATATTCAAAGCATGGACAAATGGTAGACTTATAAATATTTAAGATAGATTCTGGAGAGAAAAATTGTCCAGCATGACAGTGAACCAGCTTCCCTAGCAATTGATTCAGTATAATCTTTTTACAGCAGAGAACATTAGCCCAAGAATCTGCAATGTTAGTTTCCTCAAGGTTAGCATCAGCCATGTTGATGGAAAGCAGAAAGTGTTCTCTCAGATGATTAATAGAAAGCAGTTTTACTTTGGAAATGTTAAAATTAACAAGCCATACCTAGTTAACAGCAGATTTTTGGTCACTTTTAAGATAAGCAGATTTTATGTGATTTATTTTAAAGAAGCAATTGTTTGGTTACCAAAAATATTTAAGTTATAAGTATATAAAGTATAGTTCAGTATTTAAGGTAAATAATGTCAAACCCAAAAAGGAAAATACAATAGTCTGTTTTGTAAAAAATTATTTAAAATGAGGAAAATCCTAAATTGGGATAAAAGGACATTGGTAGTATGCAGCTATCAAACAGTTTCAAATTTGACCTTTGTAAATAAATACAAAGTACAGATAACTCCTTAAAAAAAAAAAAAAATCCATAATCTAAAACAAAATATATATTTTATTCCGACTCTCCAATTTCCAATTCCAAACTGAGACTCATTACACCACCTGCAAATCTAAGTTTACAGTACCTTGTAATCCTAAGCGGTCACCCATTTAAGTACTGACCAGATTCAACATTATTTAATCAAATAACAGCAACATTTTAACAGACACTTATCCACTGTCCTGAAGAGCATCAAGTGGTAGAATTTTGGTATCTTTAAATCCAATGTCCAATTGACATTTACAATGACACCAATTTCAAGTGACTCTGATAATTCCTGATTAATTCTGACTTGAGGAATTGTCATCATGCATAAGAGAACAATAGACAATATTTGTAGCAAGAATCAACTCTGGCATGATTCCCCATCGGCATGGACAGCCAAAAATAAAAACAATAGGCACCTGAGGAAGACCAGAAAGTAAATGATGAAAATATGATTATAACAATCAGAGTAAGAACAATGGTACAGATTAATCCATTTACTTTGACAGTCTTCAGAGAAGATCAAAACACTACAGATGCATGTATAATAATTTATGGTACACAATATTCTTCACATCAGTGATTCCTGAAGGAGGAAGCCTTCCTCTGTCCTATCTCCACAGATGCCAGTGTCATTGTGGCTTTAGACTGAGGGTAATGCTATACTCACAACGCTTGACCTGTAGACAGGCAAGGAGTTTGGGACAGAAATCTTCCCTTAGTTGAGGATGCTGCCACATTAAGGTTCAGGATTCCAATGTTTATCCATAAGAATGGTTTCAACTCATGGTTTGATATTCTAGACTGGTTGACACCAAAAGCTAAAGAATCTGGAGAGAGAGAGAGAGAGAGAGAGAATAAAGAGCATTATATATATATATATATATATATATATATATATACTAATATGATATACATTGGGTCCACGAAGAGTATAAAGAGCATTATATATATATATATATACTAATATGATATACATTGGGTCCACGAAGAATAATTTTAAAGATAGATGGAGGCAGCATAAGTGCTCCTTTAATAATATAAACAAAAGAAATCAGACTTCACTATCAAAATATTTTTGGCACCTGAAGGAAACAAATAGGACACCAAAAGTTAAATGGAAAATTATTGACAATGCTAGAACATGTAAAGCTTGAGATGACCCATGCCCTTTGTGCCTCCATGAAAAATTGCATATTATTAAACTTCTGAATAATAATAATCTATTAAATAATAGACACGAGTTAACAGTTTTCTGTAGGCATCATCAGATTTTTGGTTTGAATTATTAGATAATTTATATAACTTGTTTAACAAATAGCCCAATCATCAGATTCATAGTAGGAATAATGAACTATAAACATGCATACAACATAACACCCTTCATAATCCATAGCCCAAATAAGTAGTTTAAATACCTTACATCAAAGATAACCCTTTATGAAGTCGTCAAAAAACAAACGTTACGAAAGTTTTTCTTTTTTTTTTTTTTATATGCACAATACTCTTTCATAATAAAATAAAATAAATAAATAAATCTCCATAGACAAGCAAACTAGACGAAGGTTAATACATCTTCCGTTTCATTTTTGACACCCCCACCTTTCCCCGACTTGACATCTTGAAAGTATCTATACCGCTACTTATTATTAACACCCTACACTCGCCTACCCAATTTTAACAATTCGCCCTAGCTGTTACCATGGGGATTTTGATTTCAATTTTTAAAACAAGTAAATTTCAGATATACGTTATTCCAACAAAAATTTCGCTTGAAGATGGAACGGAGCCCATTTTAATTTAAACTCAATTTAATTTAAGGATTATATTGTAGTTTTCGGCTCTTGTTTTGAAACATGAGACCTCTTATGTAGCGATTTGGAATCATATTTTTAAATAAATAATTATATTTATGCTCTACTTTTGTATCGGGCACTATTTTTTAAAAATAATAACTAAAATACTAAGGGACTTTGGATTATTTACCTAACCAGTTCCTTCCTATTTTCTATATATTTTCACATATATATATATGAGGAGAGAGAGTATAGAGAGAGACGAGAGAGAGAGAGTGTGTATATATATATATATATATATATATATGAGAGAGTATATATAGAGAGAGAAAGGAGAGAGGAAATATTTAGACATTAAGTTTTCAAGACTTGTGACTTATTTTGCAAATGTTCAACTGATGCTAAGGAAGTGACTAACTCCTGGAATTCATTATTTGAATAGATGAATCAAGAAAACTAAAAATCATGTTTTTCTTAGTTTACTCTAACATTGAGTATCTTTCATCTGGACTTTTTAAATTTATCAGTTTCTGCTTTTTACTCAGTTACATCCAATTGATTATGGCTAAATACAGGTAACAAGAAAAACATTACTTTATCAAATTATCTTATATAGTGTATGTAAAACAATTGAAAATAACCATTTGTTAGAGAAAATAAAAAAGTAAAAATTGAAGTAGTGATAGATTTTAAACTTTGAAGCAACCACTATCTTGTTAAAATATAAGAATTAAATTGTTAAATTTAGTTTTCATTTTTAAGATGAGTTTAACAGTAATATTTTCTGAAAAAAATTCATCTTAATGTTGTTAAATCAATTACAAACATGAAAAAAGAAAAACTAAAAAATATTAATTTCATCTAATACTCACACAGCACAGAGAAATCCTTTACCAAAGGATACACTAAGCTTTTCAAGAATTTATTGACTCCAGAATAATGACCTTTACAATAAATAAGGTAAGTCATTACATAAATAATTTCCCTCCAGAACAAGGTTTTTTTTACAATAGAGACAAAAACATATTCAATCTCATTGAGATATACTTTGATTAAACATATTTTCATTGCTCCACGTCTTTTAAACTTTGTATTATTTTTTTTTTTAAAAAAAAAAAAAAAAAAAAAAAAAAAAAAAAAAAAGAAGAAAAAAAAGACCATTTTTGTAATAGTCTAATTTGAAGGGATGCTGAAAAGTCCTAAATAAAAAAAAAAAAGTCTGGTCATTTGGTCAGAACAAGAGCTGGTACCTCTCTGCAGGAATTAGAGATTTGGCAGGGTTTTTTTCCAATGGAAATAAACTATTTAAGGAATTGCATAATTGCTCTGATTGTCTTGAAGAATTTCAGAATAACTCTTGAGAAAGTAGATCACAAAGTAGGTCCAGCAAGAAAGAAATGGCCATATAGAATTTTTTGTTTTTTAAACCATATTTGACTATTTAATGGGTAAAGAATAAAGGAATATTGTACCCAAAAAAGGAAAAAAATAAAGAGAAAGAGAAAAAAGAGGAGGAGGAAAAAAAGGAAAAAGAGGAGGAGGAAAAAAGGAAAAGAGGAGGAGGAAAAAAAGGAAAAAGAGGAGGAGGAAAAAAAGGAAAAAGAGGAGGAGGAAAAAAGGAAAAAGAGGAGGAAAAAAAGAAAAAAGAGGAGGAGGAAAAAAGAAAAAGAGGAGGAGAAAAAAGGAAAAAGAGGAGGAAAAAGGAAAAAAGAGGAGGAAAAAAGGAAAAAGAGGAGGAAAAAAGGAAAAAGGAGGAGGAAAAAGAAAAAGAGGAGGAGGAAAAAGAAAAAGAGGAGGAGGAAAAAAAGGAAAAAGAGGAGGAGGAAAAAAAGGAAAAAGAGGAGGAGGAAAAAAAGGAAAAAGAGGAGGAGGAAAAAAAGGAAAAAGAGGAGGAGGAAAAAAAGGAAAAGAGGAGGAGGAAAAAAGGAAAAAGAGGAGGAAAAAAGAAAAAAGAGGAGGAAAAGAAAAAAAAGCAGAGGAGGAGAAGAAAAAAAGCAGAGGAGGAGAAGAAAAAAAGCAGAGGAGGAGAAGAAAAAAAAACAGAGGAGGAGAAAAAAAGAGGAAAAAGAGAAAAAGGAAAAAAGAGAAAAACAAGGAGAAAATAGGAAAAAAGGAAAAATTAAATAGAGTGAACTAATAATAAAATAACAAAAATGTTTCATTTAAAGAATTTCAAAAAATAGCTAAGTCATGATAATGTTCTTTATATACTTGTCCTCTGCCAACATGGAGATGATGGGAACAGAAGATAAAAGGAAGACTGAAGAAAGAACAGGAAGAGGAAGATAAGAGATAATGTGAAAGAGAACAAAGATTTTTCATTCTTCTCCTTTAAGCTAACATTACACAAGCCTGTCCAAACATCTTCAGTTGTCGGCCACTTCAAGAAAAATCTATAGACCTATTTACCAATATAACATTATCTCTAACAATGAGATGAAGGTCAACAGATATTACAATAATCACCAAATTTCTGCAAACAATTTATGCAATAATATGTGAGTCAGATAGATTGACACACAAACATTATATATAGCTGAGTGGTTGCAATGTTAGCATTTTCAACCACAAGACTTGGGTTCAAATCTCACCATAGTAAATTGATCAAGGATGTGACTTCTTCATAATATCAGCCTGGAGAGATAATTCCAGGTCTTGTCGGGAACTATGTTGATCCAAGCTTTGGGAGTGAAATTGCATAGAGAAAAACTGTTCAGAAGCCATTGGTGGTTATACTAGCAGAGGATGTCAAGTCATCATGGCCAAAAGTTTGAGCATATAGTTGCCTTAATCAACTATTGATCATGAAAGATTGTGCAATCTTTCTCAGAACATTTTAACTAAGATCTACTCAGCATAGTTGTGGTATAAACTAAAAGGTTGGTTCCATGCTTGTTGAAGAAAGATGAAATGTGCTCAAATAAGTATCTGCAGAAAGTATTAACTGAGCAGATGAGCATGCTGAGAAACAAGCATATATATCATTTTCTTGGGGGTACAAAATTTTATTATGGAAATAAAAATAGCAAGACATGCTTTACCATTCATGATTAAAAGGAAAATATGAAGAAAGAAAAGCCGGTCGGCTGGTCAATTTTTTTTTTTTCCTATTTTCCTTTTAATCATGAATAAAGCACATCTTGCCATTTTATTTCCATAATATATATATATATATATATATATATATATATATATATATATTTCACTATGGGTAAATAGCAGGACAGACTGGGTTCTATAGCTTTGGATGGCAACTGGTATAGGAGAAGGACAACTCTGAATTCAAAACCTGTGGAGGGTCGTTTGGGGACCTTGTGGCACGTAGTGCACCAGGTCTCTGTATTCGGCCCTTCGAAAAATGTGGATGGTCCTGCACGAAACATTCACCACTATAATCAAATCTCATGTGCTGATCTGCTTGACCCTCACATGTCGAATTCAATGGGAGAGTCAATAGTGTGTGTGTGTATGTATGTTTTTATTCTGATATGGCCCTCAGTGTTAACTGTTAAAGCAGACATACAATAAGAGCAGTGCTGTCTTTGTTTCTTCTCCTCCATTTTTTTTTTTTTTTTTTGGTTTATCTGCAGCGAGTCTTGTTTCAGTGAAGAAAGCCCAAGAAAAGAATTTAGGGTCACTTGACAGCAAACAGAATGATCCAAGACTCTCATCATGTGACCATAAGGGATGAGAAATACACCCACAAACCTATTCCATGTAGGGAAAAAAGAATTTTTGTCCTGGAGATCTTGGGTTTATTTGACTATTTAATGGGTAAAGAAGAAAGGAATATTGTACTCAAAGAGATACACAGAAATCATCTTTCATCTCATATGCAATCCAATTAACTAAGAGGAAATGGAACACAAACATTCTGGAATCTCATATTTCTCATTGCAGAAGGAAGAACCAACTGTGAACATTCTATAGCAACTTTGAATGTTTGTGATGACTGTGACAAACTCCAAATTCCTGAAACACAAATTAACTGACATCAAATATCAGTTAAATGTTCTTTTATTGTATGTCTGTCACTCCATACTTTTCTCATATTTTGTATTTGTTATATAAAATTTATTTACAAATGTTCATGTTTGTTGTTTGTCGGTACCTGTTTGTTTCTATCTGAGCAAAACCCACATTTTCTTCTTTTTTTTTTAACCTGGGGTTCATACCTTTATCCATTGCAAATCCATAATAATGTGTGTGTGTGTGTGTGTGTGTGACACACACACTGTCCAAAAAATTGACATCATTTTGTAGTCTAATAGCATTGCCAATTCTTGCTCAAATGATTTGAAATTTTAACAATATGTGTAAAAACAGCTGACTGTGCAACTTTTCCCAACAAGAATCTACCTAGAAGATGCCAGTGATAATGACATGGTGATGTTGAAATGGCCACCATGTTCACCTGACTTGACACCTTGTGAATTTTTTTTTTTTTTTTTATGGGGTTATGTGAAAGGACAGGTCTATATCCACCCCCACTCTTCCTACAAGTCTAGAGAAACTTAACTTAAGCAGAGAATCACTGAGACAATGATGAATGTTACACAAGACATGGTACAGCATGTTTGATAGAAATTGGACTACTGACTTGATGTACGTTGTGTCATAGGTGGTGCACATAGTGAAACTTTGTGAAATCAGTTATAAAATCTACATCCCTTTGAATATCTTCGTATTTTGAACTTATATATATATAATTTATTATTTACATTATTCGGACTATTGTATGCTCAGGCCTTCTTCAGGTAGTTGGAATGTCAAACTAAACCCTTGGGTAGACTGTTCTAGTTCCACATGCCATGTTTAATGGATGTCAGTTATCAGTTATCTCCTGTTAATTCCCCACTCCAAGTTCTCCCCTGCCTTAACCGGGTACTGAACTCACAATCTAGCCAATGTCTTTATCCACTGTGCCATGTGTCCTTGAGGACATCTGGGTATTATAAACCTAATGTCTCAGCAACGGTTTTTTACCAGTGCTCATATTGCAATTTTTGATGTTATGACTTTTCTCTGGCACTCCTTATTACTGGTTCCATATTGTATTCATTTCTATGCTTGGTCGGCTCAGGAGATTTTTGTGGCCTAGCATATGTGCTGATTCCTTAAGTTTACAAATTTTCCAATGGTGTTCTTTGTCTATGATCTCAACCTGATCTCACAGAGGGCAGTGATCTCCCATTTCTCTCCATATGTGGTCAGCCACGCCTGATTTTTCCACTTCCCCTCATGTTAAAGCTTTCTGGTGTTCTTGAAGCCTTACCTTAAGAGGGCGGCCTGTCTCCGCTTTATATTTCTTTACACAGCTGCACGGGATAGTGTATACACAGTTTTTAGTCATGTTCTCTTCTATGTAAATAGTGTACATTATACCTCATCTCAGAAATATAGACAGATCACACACAGTGTCCCCAAAAATTCACATCATTCAAAATGTGAATATCTAAATAACTATATATATATATATATATATATATATATATATATATATATATATATATAATTAGTGGGGAAATAAATATTCGTACACATGAAAAATTGTATTTTATAAATGTAAAAGCCTTAACTAAAACGAATTTTGATACATTTTATGTGTAAAGATACATTTTATTAAAAAAATAGTAATAAACTTAATTAATTCTTATTCTAACAGAAATTAATGCATTTTTTTCATTTTAACTGATGAAAAAAGTATTCGTACAAAACAAAAAAAAGCATATTAACTTAATTTAATACTTATCCTTTACAGAGTTCAACAGCTACCAGTATGTTCCTGTATGTCTCAAGTAATGTTTTGCACACATTGAGTGGTATTTTGTCCCATTCTTCTTGGCATATTGTCTTCAAATTCTTGATATTTGTTGGTGCTTTTTTCCCAATTTGAATTTTCAAATATCACCATAAATACTCGATTGGGTTCAAGTCTGGTGACTGACTTGGCCATTGCAAGACATCAACGTTACTTTCAGCTAACCATTTCCTTGTAGATCTAGCAGTATGCTTAGGATCATTATCCAGTTGGAAAACCCAATCAGGAGGTAGCTGAAGTCTCTCAACAGAACGCATTAAATTGTCTTGCAGGATTTTCTGGTATCTTTCGGCATTCATCTTGCCATCTATTATTGATATTCTGACAACACCTTCTGCAGAAAAACAGACCCAGATCATGATACTGTCACCACCAAACTTTACAGTTGGCAACGTGTTCTTTGGTAAGTAGGCTTCCCCGTCCTTCCTCCACACATGATTTCGATAATTATGACCAAATAACTATTTTAGTTTCATCTGTCCATAGTACTTTTTCCCCAAAACGAATATTCTTTATCCTTATGCTCTCTAACGAATTTTAGCCTAGCATCTGTGTCGTTTCAAGAGGAGTGGAGCCTTCCTTGTGATGCGTGATTTCAGACTGTTTTTGTGTAGTTCATTACTTATTGTATGCTTAGTTACTTTAATCCCAAATGCATGCAGATGTTACTGCAGCTCTTCTCGGGTAACCTGTGGATTTTGTTGAATCTGGCGTCCTAATATCCTTGCTGATCTTAGAGAAATCTTCCTTGGAGCACCTGTTTGTCTTTGGTTTTTGACGCTGTTACGAGTTTTAAACCTTGCAATGAACGAAGCAATTGTAGTAAAAGGAATATTCAGGTTGTTAGAAATCGTTCTGTAACTGTTCCCATCTTTCCAAAGAGACAAAATGTGCTGTTTTTGTGAAATAGTCAATTCTTTACCTTTAGGCATTATTAGAACCTTCTCGTGAGACTAGAAATTGCAGAATGCTCTGATAATGGCTAATAGTGTTAACTATAATTACTGATAACATTACTGGAACATTCTAGAATATACATTTTTCATAATTAATTGATTATTTTATTCTAATAATTGAATTGTACGAATACTTTTCACCAGTTAGAATTTTAAAAAATGCATTAATTTCTGTTAGAATAAGAATTAAGTTTATTATTATTTTTTAATAGTGTGTGTCTTTATACATAAAATGTGCTGAGATTTGTTTTATTTAAGGCTTTTACATTTATAAAAATTACAATTTTTCAAGTGTACGAATATTTATTTCCCCCACTGTATGTATGTATGTATATATATATATATGGCATAGATAAATCCAAGAAAGATTAATGGATAATAAAAACATTTTTTTTTTTTTTATATAACAAATTGATATATTTCAATGAAAATTTGTATGCAGTAAGGCACACAAGATAGAAATATCACTCAATGTGGCCACCACTTTCTCCAGGTAGGATCAGAAACTGGAGCAGGCTTTGGCGACACTGTCGTTGTTGGCCATGGCATCCCTGATAGCTGCCTTGAGAACCTCTGTGTTGTAGGACCTGCTGTTCAACTCCTTCTCCAGGATGCCCCACACAAAATAATCAAGAGGACTGCAGTTTGGCGATGGGCATAAGTCAAGTGACCAGTGGTATGGTGAGCAAGTGGCACCTTTTGAGCACATAAGATTTATAATTCAAGTCATACACCCTCCTGGTGCCCATTTCCTTGGCAATTTTCTTCATTTTTGTTCTCCTTGACAATCTCAGTAATGAACTCTGGCATCCTGGTGATGCCTGAGTGCTTCTTATGAGTCTTGCATTCTTGTCGTCCGGGGCCCCACATCTCTTTGCAAGGTTGTAGACCATGGTTTTACGGTATTTAAAAATAAATGATTTCCTTCTCTTTCTGACCAGTGCAAAGGCTCTCCACAACAGTAACTTGACAATCGCATTTTGAAGTTATGTTGATTACTAAACACTTCGTGCATCAATAGCCAGATGGCTACTGAGCTATAATACTTTCTAATGGTACTCTCGAAACCTTGCTATACTGTGATGTCATGGTACTGTCTAGATTTATCTGTCTGCACCACACTGTGTGTGTGTGTGTATATATATATATATATATATATATATATATTTTGTTTATTTTTGATTTTGTCAACTGTACTGTATAGTAAGGTCAGTCAGACACTGTCTGTAAGAAAAAGAGTACCATGACGCAATTCACCCTACCAGAAATTTGGAAATAGCATGCTGTACTGCTTGGCGTTTGTGTCAGAAGATCCAATACAAACTATTTAAAGTATGTGGGCATCAATCTGAGGATTTGGAAAGAGTTGGATGAGTCTAATGATGATTAAGAAGGTACAGCAACTCGAAAAACTCACTCTGACAAGAACAGAACTCCTGAATTTGTGGGTGAGGCCTCAGACTACAAGTGCCTTGAGGAGGTAGTGCTGCTCTGGTTCAAGAGGGTGGCTGCTAGAAGACCCTATATCTGGTCACAAAACTCTGCACCATGTCACACAAGTAGGAGAACCCAGTCATGGCTGTCAGACAATTTCTGCAACCACGTTACCCCTTATATCAGGCCACCTAACTCCCCAGACTGCAACCCCCTTGATTATTATATGTGGGATGTAATTGAGCAAAAGACCAACAAAACTCTTTGTAACACCAAAGATGAACTGAAGGCAAGGATTATGGCAGCATTCACTAATTTAAATAAGGAGACCGTCCAGAAGAGATTCCAAAGTTGTCTGGAGGCTGTCATTAAAGCTAATGGTGATTTTATTGAATAAATTTACTCTTCAGTAATTCAAGATATTTTTGTGTAACTTTGGTAAATATATCTGTTAAAACGAGATGTCAGTGTTTTCATTTTTGTGTTATTTACACAACAATTTATCCATCACATCATATATATATATATATATATATATATATATATATATATATCTCGCTTAAGGGTGAAATGGAACTAATGTCTTTAATTACAAAATTAAATTCGTAGCTTTTAGCTTCCATTTTTGAAACGTGGTTAGAACTGTGTAGCAGAAAAAAAACCATATTTTAAATAAATCAATTTATAATATTAATGCTCTGTAAATTTACATTGAGCACTATTTTGTAAAAATAAGAATATCTATAAGAACAACAGATTATATATCTTACTGTTCTTTCTTTTTATTCATATATACATATATATTACACATACAGGGTAGGTGCTGAAAAGTTTTTAGCCTGTTTCACTGCCCAATGTATTTCAATAATCTAATAGAATGTTAATTTTTTTTTTTTTTGGCAGTGGGGTGGGGGAGTGGGCAAAGCTGGGAACTTTTCAGCAGCCCCTCATACATATGCACAGACAGTGGTAAGGAAGGAGTATTATGAAATATCCAAAATATTTCATATATATATATATATATATACACACACACACACACACACACACACACACACACAGTGTTGCTGAAAAGTTCTCAGCCTGAACAACTTTGAAAAATCTGATCAAATGCTCAATCATTCCAGCTTAAGCAAGGCAATAAAGTTACAATGCAAGGGGTTACCAAGTGTTAGAGAATATTAAAAAAAAGAAAAAAGGGCACTATTAAGGAGAGAGAATAATAAAGGAAGAGGAATCAAGAAGACAATAGGTAATGATTGACATTATGTTTATATGTTTAAAGATCAAAGTTTACTAGCAAGCATAAAGCTAGAACGGAGTTCCACAGGCAAGAAGTGCAATAGAAGAAACTGTTAGCATAAAACCTACACTTACATCTAACCAATTCAACTATAAAATGATGAGACCTTGCCACCAATCTAGTACTATGCTTAAATTTGTAAAGTCTAGATACCATCGGATTATTATTTTTTTTCTCTTGAAAGGACTTCTTGGTTAGGTTGAGAACTTTTCAGCAGCTAACACAGATCAAAGATAAAGGGTTTAATAACACTTAATCTCTACATTATAGCTAAGTAACTGTTTGACTCCTTTAATAATACTTTTTCAAATTATATATATATATATATATATATATATATATATATTCCCTATTTTCTATACAGACGTGGTGATACACTTTCTTTATAATTATTATTGAATTAAAAGATTTTTTTTACTCTTAACTATTTGCAAAGTAACCAGAATCTGAACATTTCACTTTAGATAAAATTAAATTTCATACTAGAATTAATAACTTTTAATCCATTAGAAAAACAGTTTTAGTTCAAGAGAATCCATTATACCAAATCAGAGAATAACTAAATATACATTTTTCAAAATTAAAACTAAAGTAAAACTTTAATATAGAATGCGTCATGAATTTGTGTGTCAGCGTTATGCAAGGGCCATGCTAATCTTCTCTGTATCATTCCAGTTTTAATACTCAATCATGGCAATAAAGTTACTTCAATGCAAGGGGTTATATTATTATATATATATATATATATATATATACTGTGGAAGTAAAATCTGATCTACTAGATAACCTCAAACAGATTCTTTTGCACCACTATAGGGGTGGTCTTAGTGTATGATGCCATGGTTTGGACATTAACTAAATTCCTTGTCTAAGCTTGATGGAACCTACACTCAGATACTGCAAGATATACTTACCATCTCTTGCAGGCCACATCCAACTAAATTACAACTCTATGGACCTATCTCTGATATTTCTACAATATGAATGCAGAATGCTCTTTACAGGACAACTGATGGCGAACAAAACAAGAACTCATGAGTGATCTACTGTTCTGGACACCTACTGTGGAGCAAGACACATTGGTTGCTCAGCAACCACCTACATTGACCAAATATATAGTGACACATGATGCGACCCTAATGACCTCCTGACTTACTGTGATGTTTGGCATGATAGACTCTTGAATGTCCAAGCTAGCTTGACCAAATAAATAAAAGAAAAACGATAACAGGAACATAGCATACATTGGACTTGGGTGTGTGCAATTCTTTGCAGCATGAAAGTCTTATGAAAGCAGTCTTTGATTTATCTGGAATCTTCTAAATATTTTTCTAAATATTCCATGGGAGAAAAGGCTAAAAACCAGAATCTTCATCTGTTGCCATTGTTAGAAAAAAAGGATGTTCATTCTATAAGCACATTAGAATGGACACACTGAAGAAAATGGTTGAAAAAGAAGTGCCCAGAATGGTAAAGGTAAGAGAGGAATTGTGTGGAGTGTCTGCTGTCAGTACTTATTACTTGTACTCCAGCTGAAAGGAGAGATAGACCAGGCTGGCCAGAATGAAAGATGAGATGTGGATTAAAGAGAGAAAATGTTGTTGGCCAAGTATAATTATTAGAACGGAAAAAGAGGGAAATTAACTGACAAAATTGGTTGGGATTAAACAACTTTGGTAAAAGATGACAAAGCAAAAGAAGAAAGAAAGTAAAAAGGAGAACAAACAGAAAGATCTCTTAACTCTCCCGGGAAGGAAGAAAAAAGTGGATGGTACAAAGAGGATGGAAAGAGTTGGTAAACAGGACAATACAGAGGGCATAGTCAATTAGAGAGTGAGTGAAAAGGAGAGTTAATAAAGAAAAGTAGGGTAAAAAAAAAAAAAAAAGAGTGAAAAGAAGAGTGAATAAAAAAAGGAGAGTGACATGGCTGACAAAAAGAGAAAACACAGATTTCAGTATAAGAAATCAACAATCTAACATAGCAAGAGTCTTATGAGGTTGAATTTATATTTATACAGGTCAATAATTATAATAGAAATTTATGATTCAACAGCAGCTCAAACAGAATTAGGTAGATGACATCTTATTATAAAATGCAGATTGTGTGTGTGTGTGTGTGTGTGTGTGTGTCTGTAACGTTTATATATTGGATTGGATTTCCTATATTTTTCAAACAATTTCAACAAAACTTCACAGGACTACATAAAATTACCTTGTGGTGGTTCTAACAGTGCCAAAAATGGAAAAAATATTGTTTTTGCACAAAATCAATTTGAAAACACGATTAAGAGACATCGTGAAAATGGAAGGGGGACAACTCACATCGGGTTGTTTGTGTGTGTGTGGGTTCCTTTAAATATGGGAGCGGATTTCCTATATTTTTCAGCCGATAAAACAAAACTTCGCTTTTTTTTTTTGGCAGGTAGTGTTTCTTATTCTCTTGCACACTTTTTTCTTTTTTAACATTCAGAATGCTTTAAAAATTCCATTTACAAGACAATTATTTATAATAAAATTCAATCGGGAGACTCATAACGATTGAAAACAATGTTTTTGTTTGAGTTTGACCAATTCGAAAAAAAAAAAAAAAAAAAAAAAAAACTAATTAAGACATGCGTGTCCGTCAACCTTAAACAATAATCTAACGATCTCTACTGATTGTACGAATACAAACATTGGAATAAATTCTTTATCTTTAGGAAAGATAATGAAATCTAAACATACACAAGTCCTAACTAAAATAATAACTGGAACGGAAACTACTTTAAATACACATGGTAATTTTTTACTGTATTCAATAAGTAAAAAATCATAAATTGTAAAAAGATTATTAATACAGAAAGGCTACTAAATGAATAAGATTTGTTAGATCATAATTAATAAACCCAAATAAAGTTAATATTTTTTGTATTAGAAACAACGAGTGGAAAATGTATTCCAATCAGAATTCTAATTATGAATCACCACAAGCAAAATATGCAATTTTTTTTACTGAATTCAATAAGTAAAAATCATAAATTGTAAAACTAAAAGATTACAGAAAGGCTACGTACATTTTTCAACCGATTTCAACAAAACTTCACTTTTTTTTTTTTTGGCATGTAATGTTTCTTATTGTCTTACACACTTTTTTTTATTTTTACATTCAGAATGCTTTAAAAATTCCATTTACAAGACAATTGTTTATAAAATTATTCTATTCAATCGGTAGAGACTCATAACGATTGAAAACAATGTTTTTGTTTGAGTTTGAACAATTCGTAAAAAAAAAAAAAAAAAAAAAACTAATTAAGACATGCGTGTCCGTCAACCTTAAACAATAATCTTTGTCAATTTTATTTTTCAGTCTTTATGATACTTGATCTATCTCTTACTGTTATATCCCCGGGCAACGCCGGGCTCTACTGCTAGTTTTATATAGAAAAATTCCTTAGGCTAAAACTACTGTAGACAATTTAAGTAGAAGCAATTTATAATTATTAAATATTAATTTAATGATTTTAAGATTCATTAATTAATCTGCTTAAAATATGACTCTTACAGGACCTATTGATGGCAGGAGGGCCAGAAGAAAGCAGTCAACAAGCTTGGGTTGGCAGAACAGGGATTAGAAGAGATAGCAAAAATACAAACTATACTAAGAGCTATAAGGAACAAGAAATTGTGGAGAGCCACAATCACCTATATCAAGATGGCACAGAGAAGATTACTTGAATACGATGGTTTACAAAACACATAAAATTCTGTCAAATGTGGCTACAGTTGAATTAGTCAAGAACATGATCAGACATTGTTAACACCTCCAGTGACCTATATGTCTTTATGAAACTTATATTGCTTGCTGTCAGAACCATCAACCTCTTTATAGTCATTTATTTCCAGTAAATAGCAATTTCCTATTTTACTCCAAAATGGATATACACGGCCAGGCAACAATACAGTCATAAAGTTAACAAGGAAGAGAAGAATCCGAGATTCTGAACAAAAACTGCATCGACATTTAAACCAGTGTTCCATCCCCAATAAGGTTTTTGATGGGCAGTCAACAGAACAAGGTAAGTTTCATTTATTACAAACTTTTAGAATAGAACAAGTTGAATGCAGCAGATTTTTTATCAACAACTGTGAATTAACAAAAATGAGACATTTATACCAAAAATCTACAATTTTGGTTAACAAAAGTATAATACTTCAGCCTGCACTCAAAAAAGAAATTATTGTTGAGATTTTATCATATCCTTGTAACTCAACTGGTTTAGAAGCTTGAGATTATCATTTAACCAGATAATCACAACACTTTATTAGTGGCAAAAGATTTAAAATTCCTGAAGAAATTAGGCATTATCCAAATTCTTTTCATCCAGAATCCAATTTTTCTTTTTCAATCAGCAGTAAAATAATTAGTTTCCTCCAGAAATTATTATTATTGTTAATAATGATTACATTGTCAGATAAATTTAATGTTTGTACTTTTAGTCAGGTAATTATTACCTCTTTTCCCTAAGAAGATGATATTATATAATGAATACAATTTCTTGACATGGAGAAAAGCAATCATGCAGTTCATGGCCTACTTTAACTAGAAAACATTTGATCATTTGATAAAAATAGATGAGAAAATAGAATCACACCTTTTTTTTAGTGAATGAATACTAAACAGAAAAAAAATTTTCTTTTTTAAATTGCTCAATGTAATTTCTCTGATGTTTTCATCAGCCAATCCTATTTGAAATCTCAACACAATGACAGCTAATCAGTTGGTGACAACACATCACGAAGCTACATTTTGTTAAGAACGAAGAAAAATTGGCAGAGAATATAATATTCACATTTCTAATCATAAAATAAGGTTTTAAATCAAATTCTGATACTAAGAGTTTTACTTTATATTATATATCCATACATATGAACACTAATGGGGATGTCCCAATCCTCATAAATACATTGGACATTATTGTAAGCAGTGGTAATGTGTTGTGTAAGTAGTCCACCACTAGCAGTGGTTTAACTACTTCACGCCGCTGGCGAGTATTGTATTTTGTTGATGTTATAAAGATTACCATTTCATTTCCAACCTCCGTTTTGCTTATTCATCATTCAGTAACCTTTTCTAGGTTACAACACTTTATTTACTATAAATTAATTAAAGTTTATTAAAAATGTCCCACAAGTTAATTTATTAAAAACTAATTGATGCATTATTAATAAACGAGCATGTTGCAACACTTATCAATAAATTTAACAATGATATTTGAAATATTTGTTTGATTCATTTTCTTTGGTTTATCAACCCTTTGTAGGTTATTTAAAGCCAGAAAATATGTTTAGGTTGTAAGAATCTTTTTGGAGATAATGATTCAGTGATACAATTCTTACCCATAGGTATTTTCCCAAGGGTATTTGTACACAAGTGAATATAACAAACCCAAATGAAATTCCAAGTCATTATCCGTTACTCCAACCACACATCCAAGCAGTCACCCACCTAGGTAATGACCAGGATTGATATTACTTAACTTTGGTGATCGTATGAGAACTGGTATTTCAACATGTGGTCGTAATCCCAAATATTTGTTTCAATTTCAAACAATCTTAATATGTTAAACAGATATGATACACATAATTGGGGGGAAAAGGGGTCAATTCTGGAATCAAGTATTTCAAACAAAGTGGATTTACTATATATATATATATATATATATATATATTAAAACAATTATCATAACTGTCTGTTAGTGCTGAATACATTTGACACGAGCGATGTTGGGGTGTGTAACAGTTCTTGACAGGGAAAACAGAGTCAAAGAGCAGTGTTCAAGTTCCAGTAGAATATGCTATGTTCATTTTTGCTCAAACATCCTTAGGAAAGGCTTGAACTGATTTCTTCTTGCCACCCCATCAGAGGAGGAAATGCACTGGCAAATGTCAGGATTTTATTTTGCAATAAGTATTTAGTTTTTCAAAATTTTTAAATTTAAAACTGTTAATAAGTATACTTCAATGTAACTGGAATGTGGAGGTAAATTACAGAGGATGCTAAGTGTTGCAATTTAATGTCTAATAATCAAAAGTAAAGATCGAGTAAAACTATGTGGATATATTAATAGTCATTTATTATAGTATAAGAATTTTGTGGTAAAATATTTTTGAAATGACTTTTTTTACCTAATCTTGTTAAGAAACTTAATAACGTCAAACCCACATTAGTTTTTACCTTTGAATCTAAAAACACTTTACTCTTCCTAAATATAATGCTACATAGAACTATTAACTTTCAGTTGCAAGTTTACAGAAAATCTACCAACAAGAATGACTTTAATTTCTATTCTCAGCAATGTAACATAAGATCTGAAATAATTACAGGATTCTATTTAAGTAGGTACCTCCACGAAATCGCTAAAAAAAGAGCATAGCTTGATGAAAAAGACGCCAACCTTGCCGAAAACAAAATTTTATCATCTAAATGCTCGTGTTATTATTAAGAGGAAAGACTAAAGTTTTTTTTTTTTAATTATTTTTAAAAATTTTTCCTTCTTTTTAGAACATTCTGTATTTTGATTAAAAAAACCTTGTTTCTCTTTGTATCAGCAGAACTAGTGAATAACAGACAATTTTTGGCACATTTTTTTTTGGTATGACACATTAATTTGGAAAATCTTGCAAAAATATAAATAATTCTCGGATGTTAATGAAACTCTCAGGAACTATTCACAGATGATCGAAATTATTATGTTTTTTTTTTATACAATTCATGGTAGAAATATTTTTTTAATATTTATTACTCCCATTTAGTGATTACAATAGTTAGAAGCACAAGGCTTTGAGGAATGCAAATCATGTTTCTTTTTTGTTTTTAATTGGACCCCCCCTACCTGAAAATCAGCTCTGAATTTAACATACAAAACTCAATAAAACAAAGATATTATTTAATTTCAAATGCTTTTATTTGCTTTGAGTTGTTTTTATAAATATAGACAACATTTTCTGAAAGCAAAAAATTTTTCCGATGAAAAATGAATTTTTAATACAATTATTTGTTATTTCTTAATTATAATAGATTTTTACATTTAATTTTTTTAAATATTTTAAAATTAGTTAAAAGCTGCATCAGGTTTCCTAAGTGTCCTTATCAGATAGATCTTTTTTTAGCACGTTGTAAATTGTATCATTTTGACTAATCAGAAGATTCACAGTAATTAAGAAATGTAATTTTGTGTTTATAATCAGGCTGTAATTGTATGGAAGACCAACCAGAATACAATTAAGTTGCGTTATTCGAGTTAAGCATTGTTCTCCGCTGTTAAAGCCTTTACTTTTGAGAAACACGTATGGAGAAGTTAATTTGATTTATCAATTTCAACTGAGAAGGGTACCTATAAGTATCAGTATCATCTTATGAAATTTATATGATCTTATTTTTATATTAATCTCAGTTATGACATCTTTCCATAAATGAAATATCAAAATTAAAAATAAAATGAATGGAAATACAAATAACACAGTAAAATGTAATAAATGTACATAAAATTATAGTATTTTATGTACATTTCTGATAAAATTTCATAAGAAAGGCACATATAAATTAATTAGATACCTTTCTTATGAAATATGAAATTTAATCTCACTCTTAACAGTCTTATTTTAATTTCTTTATAATATATTTTCCATAAAGTATCGTAAACATAAAGGTGAAAGCTTAAAAAAGAAGAAGAAAAAAGAAGAAGAAAAAAAGAAAAAAAAGAAGAAAAAAAAAAAAAAAAAAAAAAAAAAAAAAAAAAGAGAAAAAAAAAAGAAGAAAAAAAAAAGAAAAAAAAAAAAAAAAAAAGAAAAAAAAAAAAAAAAAAAAAAGAAAAAAAAAAAAAAAAAAAAAAAAAGAAAAAAAAGAAAAAAAAAAAAAAAAAAGAAAAAAAAAAAAAAAAAAAAAAAAAAAAGAAAAAAAAAAAAAAAAAAAAAAAAGAAAAAAAAAGAAAAAAAAAAAAAGAAAAAAAAAAAAAAAAAAAAGAAAAAAAAAAAAAAAAAAAGAAAAAAAAAAAAAAAAAAGAAAAAAAAATCAAAAAAAAAAAGAAAAAAAAAAAAAAAAAAAAAAAAAAAAAAAAAAAAAAAAAAAAAAAAAAAAATAAATGAAAGTTTTGTTAAAAATAGGTAAATAATTTGTTCATTTAAATAAATTATTTTACTTTTTCCATCCGTAGAAAAAATTAGCCTCAATATGTCATTCATCACATGTCAAGTGACGTGAAAGTTTATAACCTGCTTTGTTTTATTTTCAAATTACATCTTTTCGGCGCAGAAGCTAAGTTAAGCTTGGTTCAAAATATTTTAAATAAACATTATAATTTCTGATTTTCTTGAAATCAGTTTTGAAAAAATGATAATTGTTATTTAAAAGAATTTCAAAGTGAGATTTCCAGTTTTTTTATAAAATGGAAAAAAATGGTCAATTTTGCCGAAAAAAAAAAAAAAAAAAAAAAAAAAAAGATTTTTAATGAAAATTTCGGACATGCTAGAGACAATTAAAAAACGTAAAAAAGTACCCCCAAAATACTTTGATCTTTCCTCTTAATAATAACAAACATTTAGATGATAACATTTTGTTTTCATCAAGTTTCACGTCTTTTTCATCAGGCTATGCTCTTTTTTTTAGCGATCTTGTGAAGTTACCTATAAGAGTAATAAAAGTCTGCAGCTCCCAATACTTACCTGATTTTTTTTATATATATATATTTTATATATATATATATATATATACACACACACACAACTCTCCTGTCAAATTCGACCTATGAGAATCAAGCAGATCAGTTTCTAGGAACCGACAACCTGATACCAGCACATGAGATTTGATTATAGTGGTGAAGGTTTTGTGCAGAACCAACCACACTTTTTTTTTTTAGGGCTGAAAATAAATATATATGTATCATCTGAGAGAAACCTCTCTGCCTTCCATTAGCATGGCTAATGCTGACCTCCAGGAAAGTGACTTATTGCGACTTCTTAGGCTAATGTTCTCAGCTGACATGAAGTGGAAAGACTATATTGAATCCATTGCTGCTAAGAAAGTTGGTTCACTATTTACATTATTCAGACTATTGTCCTCATCTTTGTCACCATATTTATTACAATGTTTCAGCCATTGTATGCTCTGGCCTTCTTCAGGTAGTTGGAATGTCGAACTGAACCCTTTATTTCGCTCACTGGGGTAGACTGTTCTAGTTCCACATGCCATGTTTTATATAGACAGATACTGAAAG
>CAHIKZ030004787.1:2947500-2962500 GCA_903632075.3 Acanthosepion pharaonis
CAAGAAGATTGAGAATGCAAAAACGCCCTCCCCCCATTCAAATTGTTAACACCCCCACCCCCTATTTTGGGGATGTACCTCAGTTGCACCCAATTGTTATTACTAACATTGATTTTCAGGTGGGCTGACTTTAAACTTAAACTGCTCCAATTGAACAGTAAAAATTCCCAACAATGAAACACCCAGTTGAAGATGGGTTATACTGCTAGTAAATTCTAAAATCGAGGTATATACTCTTACTGATAAATTATTACCCATAGGTAATAAACTTTAAATTAAAAGTAGCCTGTAAAAATCTTTATAAAAACAGCCACATTAATTAAATTGGAATAGTTTACCTAAGGTTAGCTTCAGACCAGGTTAGATAAGGAATAACCATCATTAACAAATATATATGAATTTTCTTAAATGTTGTCACTGAGAATTTTTGTCTATGGTAGAAACATGAATCTTTCTCTATTTTACTGAACAAGCAACTGACTGCCATTGCGTAGGCTAGGATACTGCAGCAAAATTGAAAGGAAAAGAAAAGAAAAAACAAAACTAAATAAGTTTAGGAGTTGGACAGATTCCAGTGAGAAGAATAGACACATGTTGCCTATGTGCATGCGTACATTTGTGCAAAGTTAACATTATAAAGAGGACAAAGGATGTGGGTGCATTCCCACTTGCGTTCAGAGCAGTAAGCAATGGAAGAAACATCTGCTAATACTGGCTTCCATTGTTAGAGAGAAATAGCAGGGGTGATAAAAGAGGGAAAAATAAAAAGGTATAAAAACTGAAATTAGAAGCAAAGAGCAAAATTATTGTATATGAAAAGGTGCTGAAAAGTTCTCAGCCACATCCACTTCCTGTATCTAACCAAATATCACCACACCCCTCAAAATCCTTCCTTGGTCAGGCAACAAACTTTCCAACACCCCTACAGATTAATATGAACTCAACCCTGGAGCTCAATGTAAGCACTCTCAAATTCTTCACAGTACTTGTCAGATGCCTGTAGAACCAGAGTCAGTCCAAACAAAGAATTGCTTCCCTCGATATGTTTTGATATTTTACCCCAAGAGTTCTCAGGTCAGATCCACTTTTTAGAATCTGACCAAATATATATATATATATATATATATATATATATATATATATATATATATATATATATATATTCCTTTCTTGGTCAGGTCACAAAATTTTCAGCACTTCTTGATAGAGCATGGTATGTTTAAATATACCGTGCTCTATCAAGTATGTATGTATGTATAATGACAAAAAAAAAAAAAAAAAGTTTTTTTTTTTTTTTTTTTTTAACTTCCTACCACTTCATCTTATATTCATATTACACACCACATTCAGTAACCCTCTACATTGAGTAGTTCTCAAGCCTTATATTGGATGAACTTTATAAAATAACAATCTTAAAAAAGTATTGTTGAAATTTTATTAGTAAGATCAAAGTGTTCAACAATGTACTTTCAATGGGCTTATCTGTAGGTACATTATAAATTGTATTATTTCTGTTGACAAAGGGGAATACAGATCTGAATGCATGGTGACGCTGAAAATAGAGCATACAAAAGTTATGAGCCATTTGACTTCCCTGGTTCCATGGTAAACTTCTTCACAGAAGATATACATTCAAATTTTTCATGTTAAATAGATTAGATACAGACTGCATAAACTTTGAAGCTTTCAATGGAATATTTTTTTTATTTTTTAAATTTTACCTTTTCAAGTGGACATCTCTCTTTTCTCTTTCTCGTCAAATATCCTGGATCCACACTGTTTTAATTTCTCAATCATTTACAACCAAGACAACTATTCAACTCTGCTTCTTTCGTATCTGTTTGCATTTGTACCATCTGTGCCTCCATGTTCTAAATGTTTCTCACAGATTTCCTGGTAACCAGCGTGGAAAAGATAACCTCTCTTCTACATTTTAAAAACAAAAAATTACTAAGAAGCCCTAAGTATTCAACAATATACTTTTCCAATAGTAGATTATTCAGAACTGTAGCATAATTTGTTGCATTGACATACAAGAAGCAGAAATACAGATCTGAATGCATGGTGGTGCTGAAAATAGGAAATGCAGAAGTTATGAGCCACTTGACTCCCACTCTCTAGTTCCATGGTAAACTTCTTCAGAGATTAAGATATACATTTAAATTCCTCATGTTAAATTGACCACACACAGATTGGATAAACTTTGAAGCCTTCAGCTTGATTTTAAATTTCATAATGAGAAGAGAGGAAAAAAAATTTGGAGGAAAAAAAAAATTTCCACAAAGAGAAATCACATGAAATCACAAAGGAGCTTGAAATATTGAAGCACTCTGTCCAAGTCACCTAAAAAAGTCATGGAGAGTTTTTTGAATAAGAAAAACACTGGCAAACTTTTGGAATTGGACACAAAAGGTCCAAAGACAACTGGACATGAGAGACCCCAAGAAAGCTAATTAGCTTATCAGTATCCAAGTCAAAGTTAATGGTTCATCTAACAGATAAAGTCAACATTAATGATGAAGCATTGGTTTATAGAATAAGGATATTATATAAAATATGATCTAACTGGGTTTGGTTATGGTTTGTTTTATGGCATATCAACTTCAATGGGTTATTTGATGCAGACAAGAGTTTTATTGCTGGTAATATTTTTTTCAAAAATGTATTGCTGTTTCAGCCATTGTACACTCCACTCCAGCCTTCTTCAGGTGGTTGGAATGTTGACATTCCAACCACCTGAAGAAGGCCGGAGCATACAACAGCTAAAACGTCGTGATAAATATGGCAACAAAGATGAGGATGATAGTCCAAACTATGTAAATAGTGTACTTTTTTACCACTAGAATTTGCGGTTACTCTGTTTAATAACTCCAAGCCTGAAACAACAGTGTATATAAATAGCTAATTTAGGAAATATTTCCTGATTGTCCAACACTAAAATACAAATACCATGTTTATTATTATAAACTCAAGCAAAGAGATATTTATGCCAAAAGCAAAATTAAATATCAAGTCACTCTACAGTTGCCACTGTTACCATGTAACCAAGTATTACCTGGCACATGGTGGAGTCATTGGTGATAAACGCCCCCACCCAGGCTTTTCTGATGAAGAAAGTAGCTAGACACCCAGAAGAATTAAAAAGCAAGATTCATCAAAGGGAAGATGAACCTTTTAGTAAAATGGGATAAACTGGGCTCCATAGCTATAGATGCAGCCAGTGCTGTGATAACATATCAGTGGACAAAGTTACCAAATGTGCATAACCAAGGTGAGTGTTCAAGTTGAAGGATGTCAACTGTGGTCTCACCTGGAAGGGGGTTGAGATCTGCCAGGTTGTTGCCCAAGACATACTACACATGAATAAATACCTCTCCAGCTTTCAACCCAGATATGGTGGAGTGGTGTGGTTAGATGCTCACCTGGTCATGGGATGAGTGAATTTTTTTTTTTGTATGGATATTCAGAGAGGATAGAAGATTTCATTTGCAGGGAAGAGATGCAGAAAGATATTTAATGGATCGGCGTATTGAATGTAAAGATGAGGGGGGATGAAAACAAACGTTCCAAATTGTTGCCCGCTCAAAAAGCCCCATTAAAAATATCAGGAAAAAAAAAAAAAAAAAAAAAAAAAAAAAAAGAAAAATAATCAATAAATGACGGGATCTGACAGAACAAGTATTTACAAAATATGACAAACAGAAATAAGATTTGATCTTGAGAGACAGCAGCCTGTTGATGGCGTTGCGATTGAAGGATAAACTAGAAAAGTTGTCTATAGCGTGGAGAGGAGAAGGCAATATGCAAGAAGGAAGAGATAGCAATCCTACCGAATGAAACGATGGGAAAAACGTTTCCTGGAAACGTTCAGATTAGGTGGAGAGAGGATGAGGAGCATCAGGAATGTGAATTGGAACTAATGGAATAGAAATCCTTATGAAACAAAAGACAGAAAATAGAAGAATGCTAGGTAAATGAAAAAAAATATATAGATCTACAGTTAAGTAGGTATTTATTTGCCTTTCAACTTAAGCAGAATGCAGAAAAAAATTTTTTTTTTATGCAAGAAATTTTCTACTTCCTCTCAAGATGTTTTGTTTGATTGACAGCATATCAACTCTTTATGGATCGAAATAATGCTGAAATTTAATTTTCTTGGGAACTTTGAAGTAATAAAAATGTTATTCTGTTTTCACAATTGAATACATGGTAGATGATACTCAGCTTTTGTACATGTACATAATTACTAGAAGCAGTGATATGTGTGTGTTTTGTTGAAGTCATATTTTGGAATACAGTTTGATTTCTTTAAGAAATTTGTAGGATATTAAAGTCATGTAAGATTTTTTTGATTTTTTTTTTATAGTGGTTGTTTGATTTTGTTTAGTAGCATATCAACCTGTAAGGATTATTTAATGCCAAAATTTTAAAATTTCCAACAAAAAAAAAAAAAAACAAAAAAAACAAACAAACAAACAAACTTGCATGCCTTCAACTACAGATAAAATGTACTACTGGCCATTCTGCCTAAAATATATTGCTGGTAATTTTTCTATAAAAATGTATTGCCTGGCATTTTATCATAAAAATGTATTTTAATACTTTCATAGTGTTCTGTTTTTTTGGGGGGGGGGGTAGGTCACTATTTGCCCATAGCTGTGACCCTCACAGGTGCTACCACCTTGGGACAGAGTGGAACTGGGAAGAACAACAATTAAGAAGTGGTTCCATGCTTCTCAAAACCTCCAATCAGAGGCCTTGCAGCTGAATGTCGATTATCACCATAACCAAGACAAACTTCCTCTCAACCTTGCCTTTTCGCATATTAGTGGCTTCAGGGAATAGAACGCTTTGAGTGCCCACTGGAATAAGCAATCAGCCATGAACTTCCTAAAGGATCTAGTATTAATTACAGGTTTCAACCAATATAACACATTAATGTTCACCGCCCATTTTCTTACATCATAGGCTGATCATTTTAGTAAGAAAACATCTAAAACAAGGTCTTCATTTTCTCTAGTTGAGCTTTTGCTTTTAGAATTTTGATTATGGATTCATTCATTCATTTTCTCTAGCTTATCAACACTTTGTAGACTATTTAAAGCCAGAAAATATTTTTAGATTCTAAGAATATATTTTGTTTCTTTTTTTGGGGGGGGAGGGAGTTAATAATAGTCTTTTAGTGATGCCAGTCTTACAAATTAACCTATAGCTAGGGAGAGAAGAGGTGCATTCATACCTTTCTCAAGAGTAACAAACCTAACAGGAATTAGAATTCGGCTCTCTGATTAACAATTTCAACCATCATGCCTACAGCACCTGGTATCCCCAAGCAGTCACTCATGCAGGAACTGACCAGGCTCAACGTTGCTTAACTTCAGTAATCGTAAAGGAACTAGTGTTTCAACATGTGGCCATAAGGAAAAATTTTGATTAAAAAAAGAACGACCTTTTCTCAACAGGGGGCAATGTTTCTTCCCTTGTTTTTGATGTTTTGCCTTTCATCTAATTATTTCAACTCCATGGAAAGGCTACTTGGGCAACAATAACTTTGAAGCTGCCCTACAAGTGAAGTCCGTCTTCTCTGTTGGTCTACTCTCCACCATTTCCTCATGCCAGCCTCTCACTACTACTACTACCATTCAACTACTCACCTGACAGGTTAATGTATCACTTTAATTCAAAAAGCAATAGTTGACATGATATTCTGATGCTATACAATCACAACATCAAGCTTTTTGTTAATTAATCCATTCCACTGAATATATTCCACTAAAATGCAAATTGAATCAGTTCAGCATCTACAAGGGTAAGTCAAAAATTATCCGAACTTTCGCCATTACATATCTTTAGGTTTCTCTCACACTGCCTTCTAGTCATGCATACTTATAGTTGGTACTATTGTTGTTATGTGCTCGATACTTGAGCTTGATCACACGAGTTTTCTTGCTGCTGTTACAGTGTAAACATGACCGCTCCATTAGCAGTGTGACCCAAAAGAGCAGTGATCTGATTTCTCTGGTTGCAAGATGTATCAGGGGCTGAAATTCATGAAAGGCTTTTAATACAATAGTGATTTTCTAAGCCTGGCTTAGATGTGGCACAAGGCAAAAATTATGGGGCACCCAGTGAGGATGCAGATCATTTTTGACTTACCCTCGTATACAACACAAAACTGTTAAAACCACCCATGTCCTTGACTAATTCCAATTATGCATCTTGTTACTGGATTTATTTAATATTTACAGCAAGGCAATCCTAAGAACTAGGATTCCTACCATGATTTATTATTAGCGAGTCTTACATTAAGATATGCAAATGACAGCATTGATAGCAAAGACAGAAGGAAAAGTGCAAGGACTCAGCCAAGACAGTAATGGAAAGCAGGAAGAAAAGACGAACTATCAATTATAAGAAGATGGAATGTAAGAGGTACAGCCCATGATACAATCTATGAACTAACGATAAATACAGAAATTTAAATATCTGGGAAGTGTTTAAACAGATGACTGAAAATATGACCTAGAAATCTAAAGGCACAGTAAAATAATAAAAGATGCCTTCAAAAAGTGAAAATATACAGAAACAAGAAAATTCTATTAGAAATACACAAAAAAAAAAAAAAAAAAAATAAAAAAAAAAAAAAAAAAAAAATGCTGAATTGTTATGTAATATTAATCTTCCTTTATGACTGGTTGGTTGGATGATTTTGTTTATCAATATATCAACCTCTATGGGTTATTTAATACTAAAATCTAAATATTTTGAACATAATTTTATGGCTTCAACTACAGGTAAAATGTATTGCTGGTCATTTTGCTTTAAAAATGTATTGTTGGTCATTTTGCTATAAATACATAATGTTTGTAAGTTTTTATATAAAAAATGTGTTGCTGGTATTTTCACTATAAAAAGTATTTTTATACTTTCATAGTGTTTTGTGTTTGGGTTCACTATTCGTGCATAGCTGCAACCCTAACAGGTACTACCACCCCAGGACAGGGTGAACCTGGGAACAACAGCAATTAAGAGGTGGTTCCACACTCCGTAAAACCCCCAATCTCCTGATCAGAGGCCTTGATGCCAGAGTTTATTATTATACCAGGACTATATATGACAGTAAATACTGGACAATTTTCTCACAGCTGAAGAGGAGACAAGGCAAGATATATGGATTCTACAGAAGGATGCTGAGAATGCCATGGGCAGAAAATATGAGTAATAAGGGGAGTATTAAAGAAAATGGGAGGGGACACTTTTTTTTAAAATCAGAAAGAAAAAGTTGAAATTTCACATGAAGAAAGAGGGCTCAGAGAATTTGACACTCCCAGGACATGTTGATTGTGATTCTCACAATCAACATGTCCTGGGACCAGAGGGAAAAATAGTGAGTAACCTAACAAGCTTGTGTAAATAAATATTCAGAACAAGGATTGGAAAGAATAGTGAGTGGGACAAATATTACCAATATGAAATATAGGAGATTATAGAGAGTGATGATTGCCTGTATTCTGTAGGGACATGGCATATAAAAGTTGTCTATAACAGTGGACTAATATAAAAAACAAACAAAGGAAGAGTTCAATGATACAAAGAACATTTAGCATAACCCTTCTCCAATTGAGAGTTCAGGAGCTCTACAGAATCTTAGACAAATTCTATAGAAATGTTTTAGAAATTTAAACAATTATTTTAACAGCATATTCTCTTCAACTGAGGATTTCTACCTACAAGATTCACCTAAAAAAAAAAAAAAAAAAGGCAGAGAATCATGAATATATCACTTAAACACTAATCTTCATGACAAGGGCAATCAATATCTATCCTACATATACTCATAATATGCACACATTTATTACTCTCACTCAGCAACACTACTCTGAATGACTCTTGAGTCCTGTATTGGGTGAACTAAAAAAAAAAAAAAATAGCTGAAGAGAAAATAGATGGCCATTTTTACAATTATTATTGTAAAATGAATACAGACTGTCTTGACCAGAATTTTAATCCTGCAATTTCATTTTCCAAGCAGCTATCTGTTAGTTAAGCCACTAATCAACAATGTTATCAATATAAAGAAACAGTAAAACTTGTCCATTATTAGTGGGATACAAAGAGTCATAGAAATAGTTCTACTCAAATATCTAAAGTGCATAAACACAGAATTAATTAAAATAAATAAAAAAGTTAACATAATTCAAATATAAATGTGTTTCCTTGGTTATTATTTGCTCGTTTAGATTTGAAAGTTTCTTTGCAGATGTGTAATATGAAGTCAAACTCCTCAAGATATCTTCCAGATCTGAAAGCAAAGGTTAAGTTTTCAGAAAAATTACCAAAGATTTGATTCAATGGAAAATCTGTATGCCACAGAGATGCACCCAATCGCACAAAATTCTAAAAGGCCTATTACACATTCACATGTCCATTCATCAAGACAACATATATATAGTCACAAATACATCTTTCCTCTCTCTATATATATATATATATATATATATATATATATATATATATATATATATATAGAGAGAGAGAGAGAGAGGAAAGATGCATAACAAATTGAAGTTTTTTGAGAAGTGTTCTGTCCCTAGGTTAGTTTATATTGATGTGACTACACATGCGCATGAATAAGAGATGCTGGGAATTTTAAATTAAAAATTTTTTTTTTTTTCTTTTAATGTGTTTTGGGCATATAATCTAGCCAATTTCATTTTGATTCTTTTTGTTTCCATCATCTTTGTTATTGTGATAAGATCTGCTAAAAATGGTGAAATATTGTAAGAATCTGGATGCAAATTTACTGCCGCTGAACTCGCGACTAAAACACTTTCTAAACATTTTTCGTCTTAGTGAATTATTTTCTCTTAATTACAGTAGCATTTTTTACATCAAAATTATGGTCAGTTTTGTTATGGTGAGCAACTAATGTGTTTAATGTGTTGTTTTTCTTTTTAAATTTCTTGTGTTCATTTAATCTTTTATTTAAACTTCTTGAGGTTTCTCCAATATATTCTTTATGGGAATCCGTGCAGGTGATAGAATAAAATTATTTTTCTAAATTCAAAATTCTCAACTTCTCTTGTTCATGTGTGTGTGTGCGCATGTAGAGTCACATCAATGGTAACAGACCTAGTCTGATGAAGTCCTAAGGGGTAAAATGCATCACACAAAATCTTTCATACATCTTTCATCCAAAACTGTTCTTGATATATATATATATATATATATATATATATATATATATATATCCTGAACATTGCATTCAAGCCTGAAACAGACCATTAATACTTATATGTTTTATTATACTTTTATGTTTACAGATGCTCTATCCTTGATATGGAGCATTTTTACCTATAAATATAACATACATTAAAACTATATCTTTACAATAACTTGAAGGATACCCATGTTTGAAATGGATGTTCCAATATTTTTTGATTTGTTAAAATCAGTGTGTATTACATCTATCATAGAAAACTATGGTTGTCAGCAAAAGGTACAGTCCAACAAGCAAATTACAAAATGGAGATAACAAAATCAAGCAAGTACAAATATTTAAATATCTCAGAAGTATTTTAAGAGGAGACACAAAATGCAGCACCAAAATCTGAAGGCACATTAGGATAGTGAAAGATGCCTTCCAAAAGCTAAGGAAAGCATTAAGAAATGACAAAATTTCATTAGAAACAAGTAGTGAACTGTTATGTAATTATCAGTCCTCCTATATGGTAGTGAATGCTGAATAATCTCTTCATAGATGAAGAGGTAACAGAAATATGGTTCTACAGAAGGATGTTGAGAATACCATCAACTGAACATGTGAGAACTGGCAAAGTTTTAGATAAAATAGAAACAAAAAAGACATGTAATTGGAAAGAGTTGACCACAGGACACAGTGAAGGCAAGACGGACAGAGGAAAACGATGCATAACCTACATAACAAACCTATGTAAATGGTTGGCAAAATAGGGATTAGGAGAAATAGCGTGCTTGTGTGTGTGCGTGTGTGTATATATATATATATATATATAACACATGTTGACAAAAAACAAAACTGCTCACAGGCACACACATGAACCCTACACAACATAGGAATTGTGTATGTGCGTATATTAATTCCTTATAAGACAGTATGTATGGAGAGGGAATATATGTATGTGTACACATGCTGACAAAAACACAAAAAAATGGAAATAGATCTAAGAACACACAGGGGTCATTAAAAGATAAGACTATAGATATCTATCTCACCCTTTCCTGGACCAGTCTTAATTGTTTTATTACCCTTTATGCAGAACTTTTTCACTGCCAGTTCAAGGAAGACATTTGAGTCACTAACACACACACACACACACAAAAAAAAAAAAAAAAAAAAAAAAAAAAAGGAAAAGAAGAGAGAGAGAATGTCTAATATCAAAAATATTTAACACTAGCAGTAGAGCCCGGCGTTGCCCGTGGATGTAACAGCAAGAGATAGATCAAGTATCGACCATCATAAAGACTGAAAAATAAAATTGACAAAGATTATTGTTTAAGGTTGACGGACACGCATGTCTTAATTAGTTTTTTTTTTATTTTTACGAATTGGTCAAACCCAAACAAAAACATTGTTTTCAATTGTTATGAGTCTACTGATTGAATAGAATTTTATTATAAACAATTGTCTTGTAAATGGAAATTTTAAAACAGTCTGAATGTAAAAATAAAGAAAAAAGTGTGCAAGACAATAAGAAACACTACTGGCCAAAAAAAAAGTGAAGTTTTGTTGAAATCGGTTGAAAAATGTAGGAAATCCGATCCCATATATAAATGAACACAGACACACACACACAAACAACCTGGTTTTTATAATAAGCATAACTCGATATGAGTTGTCCCCCTTTCATTAATGCCGCTTAATCGTGTTTTCAAAATTGATTTCGTGCAAAAAAACAATTGTGTTTTTCCAATTTTTGGTGCTGTTAGAACCATAAAGGTAATTTTACGTAGTCCTGTGAAGTTTTGTTGAAATCGGTTGAAAAATGTAGGAAATCCGATCCAATATATAAACGTACAGACACACACACACAACCTGGGTTTTATAATAAGCATGATAAAAGAAAAATTAATTCCTTTTAATAATATGTAGAAATATCCACTCTTTACCTGATGAAAGTCATTAGACCAGAAACACGTGTAGCAAAATTAATGAAAATAAAGCATAATATATTTTTTTTTAAAAAACCCACATTATAACCAAAAACGTTTGTGGTTTCACCTTTCTTTTTAATATATATACAAGTTAGTTGATATGGTACACTATCAGCTGCTACCAATGGACAAACTATCACTGCAGATCTGTACTCGCAGCAGTTGGAATGTGTACAACAGGCACTGAAATAGGTGCCAGCATTGTTTAATCACAAGGGTGTACTCTTCCTCCATGACAATGTCAAGCCTCATGTGGCACTGCTAGCCATGGATACCATATATTGACTTGGCTGGGAGATACTTTGCTGTACACCTTACTCCCCAGACCTTGTGCCAGCAGATTACCATCTCTTCGAATCCCTGGACAACCACCTTCATGGGAAATTCTTCACAAATGAGGCAGATTGATTTTCACCAACAAGGCATTGTGCAACTGGAGGCACATTGGCAAAATATTCTGGATGCTGATGGGGATTACTTTGAGGATTAATGGTAAGTCAAATTTTCTGTATACCTTCTTTTTGTTTTTTTCTCCTAATAAATCAAAAACGGTAAGGACTTTTTCAGTTACATTGTAATATAAAGCATTTCCCTATTTTTTAATGCCTTGTCACTTCAGGACAGTGGTCATGGCTCTCCTCAGAATTCTTTTATTATCTGTGAATTGCCAGGATTTCTTGGCAAAGAATGTAGAATGGTTTCCCCATTATGTTTCCCATGAATTCAAGATTTTCATTATCCTCAACTAGCTCACACCCAAGGCTAGAAAGGCCATACTACCTATTTAACCCATCACGAAGGGGAAAAGAAATGGATTCCAAAAGTGAATGCAACAGACTCAGCCACATTTCCTGCACCAATAACCATTACAACACTTACACTATTATGATAATTATCTTGATATTTATGACATGGAAACATTGGGAATGTTTTTACATGATCCAAGCCAAATGCATTTCTATAATCTTTTAACGTCTATGTGCAAGGCTGACATAAATGGTTAATACTGACAGCTGACAGATAGGTTCCATATATATTAGGATAAGGCGGAGTCAAAGTTCGAGTAGCCGATAAACTGATGGCCTTTATTTTAGCATAACAAAGAAAAGTTGGTTAACCCAGATAAATTTTCTTGTCAGAATCCATCTTACACCTTTACAAGTTTACCACTTGTCCATGCATTGAATATTGCTGCCACATCCACTTTGGGGTTTTGTTTGCTATGTATTTAGAAATTCTTGATAAAATCACAAAAAGAATCTGCAATGTTATTGGTCTTAACCTAGCATAATGGCTTCAGCCACTTTCCCATGGCTGTAACATGGGTAGGGTAGGTTATGCACTGTTTTCCTGTCTCTTAGGACTTTTTTTTTTTTTTTTTTAAACTTAATTTTCCATTCCTGGTATGAATGATAAGATAAATATTTATTGACTTTACACTATCAGTAAAACTAAAATCCATATAAATTTATTTTGTGTAAATAAATAAATGAATGAAATAAAGTTTAAAGTCTGTTGTAGTTTAAAAATAAAACTTCTATTTTTAATTTATTTAAACATTGTTAATTCATTCAATAATTAATAAACACAAAATGAATTTACGTTGTTCTGCTGGGCTCTCATTTAAGAGAACTTTTATTTATTTATTTTTTTAATTTATAAAGAAAAAGAAATGAATGTATGGAATTCTGGCCAATGTCAAATTTGGTTTCACAAAAAATTTGAATTGTGTCACAAATTGTCCTCATGGTGAGAGTTAAATTGCAACAATTTGTTTTTAATCCATCTCATTTTTAGTCTCAGTAATTGAAAAAGATTTATTTTTGTTTACGTAGCATACTGCATAAACAAAAATAAATCTTCTTTTCAATAGCTGAAACTTAAAAAAGTAAAAATTCTTTTATGAAACTTAGATTTGTTTTTATGAAATTCATGTATCTCTTAAAATTTTATAGCTTTTAAAACGGATTTTCATCTTTATTTACTTGAAAAAAAAAAAAAAAAAAAAATTTAATTTCCATCAAAAATTGTATTTAATTTTATTTTACTAATATTTTTCTTTGACATAAGAAATTATGTTAAATTATTATACCATTTAAAATATTTTGAAATTTTTTTCTCATTTATTACTCCCCAGAATTAAATGAGATGCAAGTTTTATAAGTAGATAAAAACAGTTAAAAACAAGTATTTTTTATCCCATTTTTATATGGTGTGATTAAGGTATAGTTTTTTCCACTTTTAACAGGATTTGTTTTAATATTTTTAAAATAAAACTAGTAAAATTTCATCTTCTAATAATCTAATAACTGGAAAAAAAAAAAAAAAAAAACAATAAATTCACATTTACAGTTGTTCTCATCCTTTTGAAGATTTAATCATTTTTAATCTTATGTTAATGGTTTGTAACAGTTGAATCTCATGCCTTATAAAATAATCAAGTTTTAAAAAAAAAAAATCTTTTACTAAGTTATTGCACTTTTACTTTTTTCTTTTAACAAAATTAAAACATTTTGATTCTTTTAAGAAATTAAATTTCTTGGTTGTGAGAAATTTATTTTAGACAGTAAAACATTAGTGAATATTTTTTTAGATAAGATTAAAAGACCCTTTATTATTTATTTAAGTTATCGTGATAATTCATATTTAATTCTTATTAAAAGGTCTGTAAGTAAATTTAAAATTTGCATTTATTTTTTTTTATTTACTGTATTGCAAGATTAAGTGCTCTTTGTATTTTATCAAAATATATACATGAGTTAAACCACAATACATAGAATGATGCCTTTCTGCTAAAAGTATTATTGTTGCAATATTACACAAACACACACACACATATATATATATATATATATATATATATATATATATATATATATATATATATATATATATATATATATATATATATATATCTGTTAGCTATTTGCAGAAAACCAACATAGTTTACAAATTCAAATGCCCTCTAGGAGATTGTATCTCCAACGGATTAAATAATATTTATGTTGGTCAGACCACAAACTCGCTTTCACGATGCTTAACTCTCCATTTCAATGACAATTCCCAAATTTTTAGGCATTTAAAACAACATGCCTGGCCAAATACACAATTCCGGAAAATCCTTGTTGAAAATACAACTATACTTAACCGTGAAAACAATAAACAAAACCTAAAAATTTTTGAAGCTATTTACATAAAACAGTTGAAACCTAACCTGAACAAAATAAACTATGAAAACTCCACAAATATTCTTAAATGCTTATAGTTGATAACAGGAGCTATTGTTTTTTTTATACCAATGGCTTTCCATACTTAACATTTTTCTTCATTTTCACTCTCACATGATCATGTGTGATGTTATGAACCACAATGCGATATTTGCTTCCTGCGTTTCATATGTACGAATTTATTGTTGCATAGCAATCTTCCATGCAAACAAAACTATCATTGTTGCAATGTCCACATAACCAATCTAAAACAAAAATTACCATCTTTATTATTTAATTAATTGTAATGTACTTGTAATCTCTGATGATGGCTTATGTAAGCCGAAAGCTTATACAGGATTAACAATAAAAACATGTGTCAACATGGTGATTTGCTTTCGTGTTTCAATGATAATGCTAAAAAGCTTATTCAACAATATGAAAGGAATTTACTTAAAATAAATATACAAAACTTGTCTATATTATTTAACAAAACATGCATTAATGAAAAATGCTGCCTAAATACACACAATATATATTTGTGTCTCTTATTTTTGAAGTACGTGCTGAAATTGAATTGTCACCCCTAAATTTGTTCTAT
>CAHIKZ030004787.1:2965000-2972500 GCA_903632075.3 Acanthosepion pharaonis
AATGAAAAAAAAAACAAAAAACAAATAAAAACCCTATTAAAAAACAAGAAATAAAAACAGTATGACTATTTATTTACTAATTATATTCACTTATTGACACATAGTAAAGCTTTGTTACCATTACACTAGAAAATTACAACAAAATTATTTTTTATTTAGTTTCTCCAATGTTCTTATATTTTTCCATTTTATGGGAGTAAGGGAGTGCAGAAATTGTCCATATTATCCATTGTCCCAAGCAATTTTAGCCACTTCTGTAGCCATGTTCAAGGGGGTTTGTTGAGGTGTGGTTAAATTCTCTTCATGTTTGACGGTTTCAGATGTATTTTATTTTTGTGTCATTTTGAATACTAGCAGAAGTGTTTATTTCAAATCAATGGACTTGGGACAATTTTTGCACTCACACAAAAATGTAAGAACAAAATAAAAAAAAATAAAAAAATGAATTAAATTTTCCTTGCCTGTCATATTTAACAAAAGACGTTTAAAAGAAAGGTTGCATCTCAAATATATATAAAATGAAATAATGGACTTTTATTTATTAATCCAAAATATTTTATCACTTTAAAACATTTTTTTAGTAGATATTCATATTTGAGTAGATGTTCCATTTATAAATAAATATACTATTTAATAAATGAATGGAGTGTCTACTCAAAAATGGGTATCCACTAAAAATAATGTCTAAAGTTTATATATATATATATATATATATATATATATATATACACACTAAACAATTGATCAGGACTCGTGTTTGAATAACTTTTTACAAGCTATTAAAATATTGCAATCAGCAAGGTTTTATATTTTGCACATGAGGAAAACAAAAAAAAAAAAAAGCTTAAAAAACACAAAATATTCAGCTGATAAAACATTTATCTGCCATATTTATTAATGATCTCTTATTGGTGCAGAATACTGGACCTCAACATAACATTAATCCTATTTCATGTGATATATATATATATATATATATATATATTCATGCATGTTTCATTAAATAATATAGGCAAGAGTTGTCTATTTATTTTATATAAATTCTTTTCATAACATCTGATAAGCTTAATAACATTATCATTAAACAAAGAAAGAAAATCACCATATTGATACATATTTTTTAATCCAATCTAAGCTTTCGGGTTACATAAGCCATTATCAAAGATGTCAATTACTGTACAACATATTAAGCAATACACAGACAAGAAAGTGATGATAGTCTATTTCTGTTTATATGGATGATTTCCAAGCAACGATAAACACGTGCATATAAGATGCTGAAGCGAAAATCACACCGCAGCTCATGACGTCACACATGACCACGCGAGAGTGAATTCGAGAAGTATTAAGTATGGGAAGCCATTGGTATAAACCAATGGATTCTGTTACCAATTATAGACATTTAAGGAGATTTGTGGAGATTTCATAATTTATTTTGTTTAGGTTTCAACTGTTTTATATATATAGCTTCAAGAATTTTTAGTTTTTGTTTATTGTTTTCAGGTTTAAGTATAATTGTGTTTTCAACAAGGATTTTACGGAATTGCATATGCAGCACTTTACATACATTCAACTACCCACTAACAATAATCAAACAGATCCCACAATGAATTAACTGTAGGTTATCTGACAATTCTTCTAATGAAACCACCTTCAACAAAGAACATTATAAAACAGCACAAAAAAAAAAAAAAAAAAAAAAAAAAAAAAAATGAAACATCTGGTTTAACCCACTGTACAACAACAATGTAAAAACAAATGTAGGGAAAATATTCATTAACCTCATCCCTAAACATTCCACCATCAAGCACTCTCCACAAGATATTCAACAGCAACACAGTTAAAGTCAGCTATAGTTGCACAGAGAACATGACAAATAAAAAACAGAAAAATAACCAACAAATACCTTGTACAAACCTAACCCATCTGTAACTGCAGAGCAAACAAATGTCCCTTAAATGGCAATTACTTGCAAAACAATATAATATACCAAGACACTGTAAAAAAAAAAAAAAAAAAAAAAAAAAATGAAGATAATGAAGAAAAAATATACATAAGAGTAACTGAAAAACCATGGAAACAGAAACTACACACAAAACATTCTTTACTAATAATAAATACATGAACAGCATAACCCTTTTCTAAACATATTGGAACTTAAAAAGAAAACCCCAAATACACCAAAAATATCATAGAAAATAAGGAAAACAACATCAGCCTACAACAAGTAACCCAAAAACTGTAAACTTTGCCTGAAGGAGAAAATAGCTATGATCTCTTTCCCAGACCAATACAAATTATTAAATAAATGATCAGAACTTCTCAAAATGCAGATATGAAAACAAATTTTTATTACTAAAAATTCAAAAACTAAAAACAAATAACTAGCAAAAAATTTTTTAAATATATGCATGTGTACAATGCAGATAATGTAACAGACTTTAAACAATGTCAGTACCTTAAATTAAAACAAGGCTAAACCATCCTCCAAGAGGGGAAAAAATAAAATATGCAAATGAAGTCAAACTACAAATGCACATATAAACAAAAGTAATTTTAATAATAATAATAGATAATAAATAAATACAAAATACTCTAAGTAATCAATCATAAATAAAGAGTTAAATGTTAACAACCCTAGACAATAGCTACAAATAACAACATTCTAACCCAATTATTTCTACACAATAACCTTTAGAATAATTTAAAAGGTAACTGTTGCTCCCTATCGAATAACCATTGGGTTAATACAATACACACTGTTACCCATAATGCACCATTGATCAGCATATATAAAAAAATAATAACCTGAAGACAGCTTTTAGGTATAAAACTGTGTCACCACCTGGTGTTGACCTTGATGTCCACTTTGACATATACTCTATCAACACCCATAATTTTATTAGGACAGTGAAGGTTTATGGTGAACCAACCATACAAGGTTCCCCAAATGACCTTCCTCAAGTCTTGAATTCACAAGTGTCCCTTTCCTAGAGCAGTTACCAATCAAAGTTATAGAACCCAGTCTGTTGTGCTATTTACCCATAGCTAAGAGAAGAGATGGATTTATACCTTTCCCCAAGCATATTTACACGTAAGTAACAAACTCAACTGAATTCAAATTCCTCAATCCAAGCCACTATCCATTACTTCACCATATATATATATATATATATATATATATATATATATATATATATATATATATATATATATGATGCAGAGAAGAAAAATGAATTAAAAAAAACAAACAAAACACACACATACACACACCACTTGTTTTAACCCATTAATGCTCACTGTAAAATCTGGCATTATAAAAATAAACATCTGAGCTACTAGACCTGCATACATTGAAAGTGATAGAGTCTAGTACAGATAACCATATATATATATATATATATATATGTGTGTGTGTGTAAAAATATATAGGAAAGAACTCATTAGGTAAATAATCCAAAGTTCTTTAGTATTTTTAAAAAAATAGTGCTCGATACAAAAGTAGAGCATAAATATAATTTTATATATATATATATATATATTATACACACACACACACAATTTGTCACCTAGCTGATTAATGTTACCTTCACTATCCCAACTCTAATTTCATAGATGGACCATTCAGTTATTGCTCCATCCACTCATCAGGTGATATCAGCAATTATATATATATTTTAGTGAGAGAGGTGTGTGTGTGAGATGGCTGCCACATGGTTAAATATGCCCATCACAAGATATCATTGTAAGACTTAAGCTTTGAATGGTTATATGGCTTTTTAAAAACCTATAGCACTCAGGTAGAGTATATAATCTTAAATACACAAGAAATAAATATATCATCTTGATATTTTGAAATGATTTTTGGGACACTTGTAAATGAAAATCACAAGTAATTTTAGGCCTTCAAAATCAATAGTTAGAAACTGTTATTTATTTTGTACGTCCATGACAGAATGTCATTATGAGAAAGAGAGAGAGGAGTGTTTAAAAATGTCTTATTTGAAAATACAGAGTTGAGTGTGTGATACATACTCGCATGTCATTTGAGTAAACAGTTTAGTCAAACGACTGGATAAGCAGTGGGTAGTTGCAAACAGTAGGGGACCAGCCCTTCCCCTCAAATCATAATGTATTTAAGTTCTATAAAGAAAAAGGCAATACAATACATACCAAGGTCATGAGTCATATTTGGAGCATGCTTCCTAAATTTAAAATTACCACCTTAAACACTCAAGACACAGTCATAATACTGTTTTAAACATAACATTAACAGGTCATCCAACTCATGGTCATCATTACCCGTCACTTGGTTAATATTATTAGCAAATCCACTTTTGACTTTTCCATGTTATCAAAACAGACATCTTTTTTCTTATACTCTCACATGACAAATAAGTATACTTCCCCAACCACCACTCAATTTTACAATTTTTTTTTAACCAATTAATTATTGACTCTTCACAGTCAGCCTATTCAATATATAAGCAAATATATGGATATAGATCCAACAGTATGAAGAAAAATATACAGAAAAAACAAAAATCTTAATGTTCTAATGTTAATTATGTTTTATGAATATGTCCTAATGATGGTCTAAAATAGACCGAAACGTCCGACGTTGACTTTATATTAACATTAATACAGCATAATTGCATATTAAGATTTTGTTTGTTATTTTTTCTATATATATATATATATATATATATATATATATATATATATATATATATATATATATATATGGTGATTGAAAAGTAACTTCCCATTTTAAAATACTTATAATTTATTTATTAAGTATAATTTTTTTTTTTTTACAAGAAATGGCTACGAGAGGAATGTGTTTAGCATGAGGTTTTATTTAAAATTCAATATGGTTATCGGATATCACTACCATATTCTAGAGTCACCCAGGAACTCTTGTGGAATGGAAGATATATCTTATTTGCCCTTCAAATTCTTCCAAAGTCTTGGTTTGGTATAGTAGATTTACTCCTTGAACCAATCCCAAAGAAAAAAGTCACAAGATGTTAAGTCAGGCCTCCTGGCTGGAAGGAGTTATCCTTTATGTGTGTGTGTGTGTGTGTGTGTGTGTGTGTCAGTGTCATTCATAGACAGTACTGTTTCGCTGTATCACAGCTCTTCAGTGCAACTAGATATCTGAATGCTTCAAGCCAAGATCGAAACCCAACCAATTTGGTGTCAGAGTTTCTACTACCAAGCCATCATCACTTGCCAGAGAGAAACAGCTAATTCTAGTGTATTGTTTTTATGAATGCAAACAAATGCCAATCAGTCAGAGTGCTCCAATTCATTTACTGAAGAGCTTTGCATTAGCATAGGTGACTGCTGTTTATAGAATCAGCCTATCTCTCAACAGTGCTCAATTGAAATATATTTTCAAAAGCTTAATTATATATAATTTCTATACATTATATATGCATGGTACTTATTTGAAAGTGCTCAATATCAGTGATAGAGCTAACATATTTAGTTGTATGGATATGAGTGTACCCTGGGTTTCACATTTTTGTGATCATCTGAATATTCATTTACGATTCCAATGGAATAAATTATGACCATGGAATATTAGTGTTTAAGCCTTTTTATTATATCCTTACTCTGTCCTAGACAGAGTTCTACCTGGATTCTTCCCCTTGGAAATTTTTTTTCTGAAAATATACATGTATGGGTATTTATATATTTTGCATACGTATGTATATTTTCCACTAATATTATATATATTATATAAAAATTTATTTTTTAAAAACATTGTTGGTAATATTTTTTTCTCAAAAATGTATTGCTGGTAATAGTTTTTTTTTTCTTCAAAAATTTATTGCTGGCAAAAATATTTCTGGTATTAAAACCTATTTTTACACTTTGATAGTGTTTTTACCCCAGTTTGAGGGTAAACTGTTTGCCCATAGCTGAGACCCTAACAGGTGCTACCACCCCGGGTCAGGGTGAACCTGGGAACACCAGCAATTAAGATGTGGTTCCACACTCCTCAAAGACTCCTGATCAGGGGCCTTGCTGCTGGACATAGTTTATCGTCTTACCCAGGACGCAGATGTAGTTTATCATCATACCCAGGACGGTCATCCAAAAGAAACAAAAATGAAAGCAACCATTACATAAGAATAGAAGAGACTTGAAGAAAAAAGGTTTTCTTTTTAAAGTGTAGATGCATTTGAGATGCCACAAGTGCACAACTGGAGTAGTGTGCGAAAGGCTGGCAGTGTTTAAATAAAAGGTTCAATCACATTTTTACCAATCGATATCAACAGATTGCAAATCCTCATTACAAAGTTTACATAAAGTTTATCTCCAAAGAACACACTTGTATTAACAAGCTGATACATAACCAACACTAATTTTATTTGTATTAAGATCATTTTTTTTTTTTTGGCACAGTTTATGTACAAATAAAAAGTTTACTTGAATTTCAAAAAGATTTTGTTCTTAAAAATGACCAATAATGGTTAAAAGTACTTAAACATACCAAATTATTAAGTGCTTTCAACCATTATTGGTCATTTTCAAAAACAGAATATATCATGGTTTTGAAATTCAAGTAAACTTTATTTGCATATGAATTTACTGATGTGCAAAATGACCTCTTTTATAGAGATTCCAAATTATTTTATTTGAATGTTTTATCTTTCTCAATTTTTAACATTTTCACTGTTCTAGATATTTTATGATTTACATTTCAAAATTATTTAATGATTAAGGCAACAGACAAATGAAAATTAAAAGCAGAAACTGAAGTATCATGCAGTTATTAAGTTTTTGACTGAAACAAATTGTATCTAAAGAAATATGTGGGTGAATGCAAGATGCCTACCCTACAAGACTGCTCTTTATACACAATGGTCAAAAGTGCTGCTGAGCATCATCAAGGGCAAAATTTCTTAAAGACCAACTGCAGCCAAAAATCAAAAATTTTTGTCGAAAAATGAAATAGAAGTATTTTTTTTGTGTTGTTGTGTCATTAATAATTTGGGGCATAAATCTTTCTGAGTATCTCTCATGCATACAGATAAATTTAAAACACTAGAACCAAACATCCTTTTAAGGAAACGAGGAAAAACAAAGAGCAAATGTTAACTTTGTTTGTTGTCTTTAATAAATGCAACAAATTATGCAGGACTTTTTTGATTGACTGCATTACTTAGAATAATTATTTGGCTACTTATATAAATGTAAAAATGGTATTAGCTGGCAATAATATAAGTGACAGATGGCTATAAAAAGGCACTGTTGATTATTTACAACAAATTTGTTAAAATAGTGCACTGACTATTGTTTGTGTGAAGTTGCAATAATTGTAAGTAAAATGATGTACTAAAATAAGTAACCAAGTAATCATTTTAAGTTCTCTGAATATTGGTGTCTTTAATAAAACCGGCTGAAAGGAAAAATAACTCTCCTTTATATTAAAGATAAAAGAAACTGCAACACATTTTTGGTTATAATGTGCATTTTTTTTAAAAT
>CAHIKZ030004787.1:2977500-3220000 GCA_903632075.3 Acanthosepion pharaonis
TCATTTTTTTTTTTTTTTGAGAATTTTTTTTAAGATCCTTCCACCCACTTGTTCAATTTTACAAAAATTTTTATAAAGGACAAAATCCTTGGAGAATTTAAACCATCAAATGTTTTTGGTCAAACAGGATCCACAGTTACAGAAAATGTGCTCTGAATCATAAAATAAAAAAATTAAATAAAACTCATAACTTATTTATATAAAACTTATTTATTTAGAAAATTTTTGAATTGCTTTTTTTGTATAAAATATACTATAGACACCATTGTCATAAGAAAAACAATTTTCAATGAATAATGAATTTTTACAAAAATTGTTTTCAATTTTTTTTTAAAAAAAATCATAATTTATAAACCTTTTAAAGCTTTTAAAATCTGTATTAATTTGTAGTGGTCAAGTGATATTGTTATTAAATTAAAACTGTATTTGCTAATCATAAATAGAAAAGCTTATTACAATTCAATGATCCCCAGTATTTTAAGAATTTTGAATTTATTTTTTGTGTGTATATACATGTCAATTTTTGTAAATATAGATGTCAAAATGTAGAATTATCAAAAAATAAAGAACTATAGTTATGTTAAAATTTAAAAGAATTGTAATGGGAGTGATTTACAGTGGAGGCTTGTATTTGTACTAAGTTTGAAAATAGGTTTGGAAATAAGAACGTTAGGAATGATATAATAGGTATAGTGCAGCAGTAAATCTAGTTTTCAATGTAATAGTTTAGTAAAAACTTTTGTCATCTAGGAGGTAATTCTTTTTCCATGAAACCAAACCACTTATTAACTGCCTTGTTAATCTTTACTAAATTAAATATTATAGGTGGGATAGTTTATTAACTATAAAAATAGATGTGTTAAAATAACATTAATTGTCTAATAAGCATCTTCATATCAAAGGCTATAAAATGATATAAAATAACAAAATTCAATAAAATATTTTATTATATATATATTTACTTAAATTTTTAAGATTACTTGGTAGTTAAAAAAATTTATATAAAAATGTGTACACATTATATTCAAGAAATTGTTACAGTTATGTTCAACTTAGAAAAAATTCCAAAACATAAGTCTAACAAAAAGTTGTCAGCACCTCATAAAACACCCACCTCCATGTTTTTGAAATACTTTTCTGCGATATTTTAAACTAAAAGTAATAGTCATCTTAAATCAGATTATTTAAACTTTCACCTAATGTTCCTCAAAGCTTCAGAAAAATATATTGTATTTTTGAAAGATTTTTTAATAAAGAGATTTTTGTTGTGTTGACAGATTTGTCAATATGGATGTTTTTTTTATATGTAAGTCAACACTGAGTGGCAATGGTCTGCTTCATGTTTGAATGCAATACTGAGGTCAAAACATACTTGCTACTCAGTGTTCACTTTTATATTTACATACGCTCTATCCCTGATACTGAGCACTTTTACTCATAGATATAGCACACCTTAAAAACATTTTTATCATATATAATTTGTATTTTAGCAATAGTTTTTCATTAATACACTTCTGATTAGCAATAATACATGAAGGAATGTTTTTTTTAATTTATTTGTCAATATACAATAAACCACATATCCTATGAATGCAATTTTCAAGTGATCTTTGTAATAGCCAGAAGGATGGTTGAAAGTAATTTTCAAGCAATTAATGAATTATTTTAATTCAACAATAAATATTTAGTGTTTACACTATTTACATTGTTCAGACTGTTGTCCTCATCTTTATTGTCATATGATGTTTCGGCCATGGTATGCTCTGACCTTCTTCAGGTGATATACATTGTGAATATGGCAATAAAGATAAGGACAACAGTCCAAACAATGTAAATAGTGTAAACAGTTACCTTATCTCAGAAATATAAACAAACATTTAGTGTGTACATTTGTTTGAGTAGAGGCCAATGAAAAAAATTTAGTGATGTCTACTCAACTAGATGTATCCAATAAATATATTTATGGTAAAAAAAAACCAAAAAAAAAACCCAAAAAACCTTAATTACTTAAAAATTACTGTGTTTACATTTCAGATCTAAGAATAAAGTTAACAGTTTAAAATGCCACAATGAGGGATGCATGTTTGTTAAATAGGATAACTGAGACTGGCTTTGCTATGTGGCACCATGCATGAAAAAAAAAACTGAAAGAAGATAGAGATAAATATATGATTTATTTTTTGATTTGTTAACCATTTGATAGTTATTTAGAGATGAAAAATATTTCAGAGTTGAGAATAATTCTCTAACCGCGTTCAGGGATCTGAGAGAAAGAAAGAAAAAAAAAGAAAAGGAAGGAAAGAAAGGAGAAAAAAATAAATAATACGAAACCAGGCGAAAAGCGAAAACACACACGCTCGACTGGCACATATCAGATGTCAAAATATCAGGTCAAGCACCGACCTACTTTCGTGTCCGCGGAGGATGGGAGTTTGTTATCAATTTGGTTGAAGAAATAAAAGTTTAGAGACAATAAAAAAAATATTGATAAGTAACAAATGAAAAGGATGTCATTGAGATGATAGGTAACAGATGGGGAAGTGTATCTAAGGATAGACAAAAACAAAGCATTAATACAAGAACCCAGACGATTCTGGGGTTGAAAAAAAAAACCACCCAAGGTGATGTCGCTTTTTTGAGATAATTAAGATTTTGTTAACAGGCTCGAGCGAAAAGAAAAAGGTGAAATATTTGTATTAGCTTGGGAGAACACCGACGGGTCGGAAATTCTTTTCTTAGATCACATCCAATTAGCGATAGGCTGTTTTGACAGATACCACGTATACGAAAAGGACCGGGATTTAAATTTTGTTTTTTGGCAAAAAAAAAAGGACAATTTAAATTTTTTTTTTAAGCAGGGTGAGACTTCACCCCGAACAAAGCTATGGATTGTCTCATTAGCCGATTAGAGACGATACATGAGGGAGGAAAGATACCGACCAAGGACCCATTGGCCGAGAGCAGTCACATGATGTGCGAGGGAGGAGGAAAGATGCCGACCAGGACCCCATTGGTCGATAGAGCGGTCACCTGACATACGAGAGGACCAGGGAAGCGGGTATGCGCCTCCCCAGAGGCACAGTAAGGAAGTAGGAGGAAAGTAAGTTAGCGATAATGGAAAAAATCAGAAATAATACATCTTTAGAATTATCAAGAAAACCCTGGCGCCGACAGACCCACCCCAGTTTTTGACTGCCTCAATAAAAGCAGGACCCCAATCGACAGAAATCAGTTGCAGTTAGGGCGGACAGTGAGGGAGCTTGAACGCGGGCGGCGGGCCCGGTTCATTTGCCCTTTGCGGGCAAGAGAATCCTGAAGAAGAAAGTTGGGGGTTGCCCAGGTCGAAGTTGGAGTTGGATTGCCCGGATGAAGAGGGAGTTTGAGCTGGGCTGCGAAAGTCGAAGAGGTTAAAGTTGCAGACCGGACAGGCAAGAAAGGCCGGTCCGTTTGGTCTAAGTGGAGAAGTTGCAGTTGGACGGCGAGATGAAGTTACAGGCCGGACAGGATGAAGTTGGAGTTAAAGTTGGGGACGGCGGGACGAAGTTCATTAGTCCCTTTGTGTAAGAGAAGCGAAGTGAAGCAGCCGTTTGGCCTAAGTGGAGAAATTGGAACCAACCAAGCCGAAGAAGAGAAATTCATCCAAACTCAAGTCGAAGTGAAGAAATTATCCAAACCCAAGTCGAAGTGAATAAGCTCGTCCAACCGAAGCCAAAGAGAAGAAGTTAATTCGCGCACTGACGGCGAGGGAAATCAGCCGTGAACGACAGGTAGAGATCAGCGCCCAGTGTTGAAACCAAACCACACCCCGAAATGCAAATTTCTAGAGAGCAAGCAACTCGAAGTCTTAAAGTTGTATGGTAGAAGCTTGGTGCCACGGTCCACAGAACGGGTCGGGAGGTAGGAATAATCTTGTGTAACGAACATTTAGATATAAAAAGTTGTTACCTTTTTTTCTTCAATAATTTTTGACCTTGTGAGTTTTTCTTTTCTTTGTGTTATTACCCCCGTTGGACTCAGCTTGCATACGGCCCCAATCCTGTTTGATCCCGTTGTGTCTAAGATCTAGTCACAACGTGGGTAGGCAGACCGGAGATCAGTGCAGTTACCCTAGTAACCAGGCGTTGGAAGCGAGTTGGGAGCGATGAGGCTGGTATTCATCTAACCAAGGGTTAGAACCTCACACTTGGAGCAGTGAGGAGCGAACAGCTGGCCTTGTGACAAAAGGCGTCACAACTGTGTGTCGTGACCATAGGATCAGAACCCTGGACCACGTCACGTCACAGTTGGCGCCGCGAACGAGATCGAACGACACAGTCGACACTGCGACCAGGGGGGGACGACGTCACAGCTATGATAGCTTCCCTTAGCCTTTATGTAAGACACAAAAATTAAAAATGGGTTCTCTATTGAAAAAGGGAATACAGGTTCAATTCCTTTCAGGAGTCATGTACAACTTGAGATTTCTAAGCTAGTATACATTAAGTTCACTGTCAAAAAAAAAAAAATTCCTCAAACATAAATTTATCAATGTTTGGAAGTGCAATATTTTCAAACTACATATTAATTAAATATAGGAAAGCTGATCTGTATGTGCATTGTGGTGTAATGGATATTGGCTTGAAGTGAGAACTCTGAGAGCCGAGTTCAAATTCCAGTCAAGTTTGTTAGATTCACTTACACACAAATACCCTTAGGAAAGGTATGAATCCATCTCATCTCCCCCAGCTATGGGTTGAATAGCAGGACAGACTGGGTTCTTTAACCTTGGTTGGCAACCAGGTCTACCGCAGAAAGAAATGGCAATCTACTAGAGGGAAAAAATCTACTTCGTCCGTCATATATCAAAAGATACATGATCGCCCAAGCGTGTATAACATATGGCACTTAACTGAGTGACTGACCTGTAGACATTTAACAGAAACTTACAATTGATTTTTAAGCTTTTTACTGAACCTTTATTATAAACACTTTCATGGTTTACTTTGTTGATAAGGCTTTCAATGTGGTGTGATTTTTTACTTTTTGTTTTACAAATTGTCATTAAACAAGGGTCAAGTTAAATATGTTGCTTAGTACAAAGGCGGTATTAGATTACAAACCTCTTGAACTAGGTTTGTTTGTTTTTTTTTAAATGAATAAATAAAATTATAGAAATAATAATGTTTGCCAATACTACATTAACCCATTGATGCCATTAATAGATTAATGGTTACATATAGAAACTTACATTATCACTAGATGACCCACTGGGGTCAAACTTGTTGTGTTACTGTTTACATTTAGTTTCATGAAGAGTGTGTAAATTCCCCTTGAGGAGTTTGTAACCCATCTATTTATCATCTCTCAGTTGCATCTCTGTCTTTCGGCAGAGTGCACTCAGGGGGACTGTCAAAGGAGAGAGTCTCAACTGACGAAAATTATATTGAGAGGTGCCCAGCACTGGGGAACAGCTGCCCAAGGCCGTGCCCTCTCATTACACCAGAGAGAGAGAGAGAGAGAGAGAGAGAGAGAGAGAGAGAGAGAGAGAGCTCGGTGCTTGCACCGAAGCCAAGTGCAACCAGAGGTTGCAGGCGCTACGGGCAATTTTTGTTCCTGGCCTGAGTGTACATGCTCAGGTCACCACCTTAAAAAAAAAAAAACCTTGTATCACAACTCCTCTTAGTGGAGAGAGAGTAAATACCTAGTTTCATGAAGAGTTTGTGAAAGTAGGGATATTTCAAAAATAGATTTGTAGTTATTGAAGTTGCTTTCAACATTAAAAAATTGTATGTTGGAAGAAAGTTGAAACAAAAATACATACTGTGTAAACAAATTGTATTTTTCAATCATAAAACATTGAAACTGCTTTCAACATTAAAAAAAATTATCTGTTTGAAGAAAGTTGCAATAAAAATATTTAAAATATTGTTTAAAGAAAGCTGAAATACAAATAAACACACACACAATCATGGGAAGGTGGGTGGAAAGACAGAGGGCATTTTTTTCTCCATTTCCTTCTCTCCCCCTACACGATAATAAATTCATGTCTTTCTTTCACCCACCCTCAATATATAACTTCTGGCAAACACACAAGCAATATTCTCAGACATTTATAGTTATAAAGATATATATTTCTTTTTAAAAACTTCTATCAATTTTATTTGTTCAGTAAGCTATAAAATTTTACAAACCTATCAATTTTTTTTTTAAACCTGTTTTTTTTTTTTGTTTTAAAGAAAACAAAAAAAAAACAATGCATGATTTCTGTATAGTGATTACTGGAATAAAAAGTGGAATTAGCAAGTGGAGTTAACCATTCAGGTTCTTTCTCCACCCCCCAGTTATGGGTTAAATAGCAGACTGATCTTGGTTAGGGACTAGAAAGGCAAATCTGATTTCAAAACAGTTGCACATGTGGATAGCAGTTCCACTCTTTAAAAAAAAATCTATTTGCTATTAAAACCCCAGAAGCAGCAACACCTAGAGCTATGGTTCTATGCTCTGGGGGGTAGGAGTGATAAGGAAATCAAAGAGAAGTAATTAATACTGAATTTTACAGTTATAGTTTTACAGGTTAATTCTTGATCACTGACAATACAATTCTTCCTTATTTGTATCATGCAGAATATACATTGAGGACTAAATTCTTTTAAAATAAATTTTTGGTCAAAATATGAAAGAATTAAGTTGTTAGTGCAGAAAATTACCAAAATTAATTAGGAGTATTGTTGTCAAGCCAATAACGAATAAGAAAAAAAAAAAAAAATCAAATAAATAAAACCTTGACTACTTCTATATCACATCCCTTCAGGACTTTGGTGATCATGGCTCTCCACAATTTCCTGTCCTTTGTAGCTCTTAATAAATTTTGTCTTTTTGCTGTTTATCTTCTAATCCCTGATCTGCCAATCATTTACATAAACTTGTTAGGTAGGTTATGCATTTTCTTTTTTTTTTTTTTTCCCCTCTTGCTTTCAATACATCCCATGAGTGTCCAATTTTCTAAGCCCTCTTTCCTCAATGTGTGCCCTAGAAATTTCAACTCTTAACATTTTGATTATTGATTACATGAGATGTCCATTGTGGTTGTTGCCGTGGTTGAAAGCGTTCAAGTAGGCTGGTTCCCATTATTTGTTCTGTTGTTTTGCACTTACAAAAATTTATAGCTTAACTTGGATTCAAAACTCAAGCAGCGGGCCATTTGGGAAATAGAAAGAGCATAGTTTTGTTGCAGGATTTTGCCCTACCTAGTGTTGCAAGAAATGACATTATGAAAGTTATCAGTTGAAGATGGCAACATCAATGCACTTACTGACCTAATGCCCCTCCCATGGATTAGCATTTGTTTAGACACCCAGCCTGCTTCCTTGTAGGTCAGGGAAAAATACAAGCAACAACAAACAGCAAAAATATCATTCATTACTAGTAATGTGTGGGTGGTGTAATGGTTTGAAACAAGAAATCGGGTAGCCGAGTTCAAATTCTGGTTGAGTTTGTTACATTCCCTTTCACAAAAATACCCTTGGGAAAGAAAGGAATGAATAAATCTCTTCTCCCTCCAGCTATGGGTTAAATAACCAGGCTGACTAGGCTCTTTAGCCATGGTTGCCAACTGATCTAAGAGAAGAAAAACTGAATTCAAAAGTATATGTAGCCCTAGCAGACACATACTATATAGCCAATGAAAGCATCAGAGTTTTTAATAGATAAAATTTTAAATCTCACAAAGACCAAACAAGCTTACAAATTCCCAAGAAGTCTTTTCAGGTCATTTTTTAATTAGATGATGATCTTGAAGAGGAAATAGACAAATCTAGTTTCAATAACAGTATGGACTTCAACAGCACTGGCAGCAGGTCAAGTGCAATATATACTGTAGTCCAACTGATGATCAGGCTGCCAAAAAAAAAAGAACCAAATATTCATGCATAAATATTGCCTGCTTAGAATCCAAGCAAAATATAGCATAGGAGTCAACTAGGTCATCATTTGGATTGAAATTTGAGTTAGCTTAAAACTAGTAAAATCCAGAAATAAATTTTAGCCTGCTAACGATTAAATAAATCCACAATTTCTTGTTTAAGATTATTTTATTAAATCAATACAAATCAGGGAAATCTACTTCATCAAGAACAAATTAATCAATATGTACTTTGCTGCCTTAACTGATCAATCAAAAATACCATCACCATATTTTCTTGTGTATAATACAATAAATTTTGAATGAAACAAAGGCAAAAAAAAAAAAAAAAAAAAAAAAAACAAAGAAAATGGTGGAAGTCATATTATACAGAAGTACACATTGTCAGAAATTTTTACAAACTCTTATTTGAAACAGCAAAATTGCAAATACCATCAATAGATAAAACACAAAGTAGGCAGGTGTTGATAACAATTGTTTACAAAAGGTATTTGATATATTGGCAATATTTGTTCATTGGGAATCAGCGTCATGTTTAAAATTAGAACAGGTTTGCTCACAAGACAACGTCTGGTGATATTTTGATTTTCTTCTTGTTTTTATAAAGTTTTCTCTATTCTTAATGAAAACAATATTTCTTTTATTTTCATAGTTTATTAATATATAGAAATATAATAAAGCTATATCAAACAATAAAATATGATAGATTAATAAAGAGCTTAAAATTAGGTACCTCCAAAACATTACTAAAATATGATCATACATGATAAAAGAAAAAAAGACCCATACTTAATAAAAACAAAGTTTTATAATCAAAATCTTTATTATTAAGAGGAAAGACCAAAGAAATTTTTAATTATATTTTTTTAAACCTTTTTAGAATCTTCAAAATTTTAATTAAATCACTCAGGTAACCATAAATTAATATAGGAAACTTCAGCAAATTTTTTGAAGTGAAAAAACATTGATTTGGAAATTCTTTGAAAAAAAAAAAAAAATTATATATATATATATATATATATATATATATATATATATAACTAGCCGAGGTACCCATCATTGCCCAGGTGTACATAGCTGTAATTGTATAATCACACCCTCCTGTCTAGAAATGTCTGCCTGTGTTGTAAAACCAAGGTGTTATGGCTGAAAAAACAGGCTTTTTGAACAGTTTTACCTGGTTTTTCATTATACGCAGGGAAGGGAGCAGAATTAAAACCACACTATCTTACTGCTTGCATGATGCTAAGTTTTTTTGCAACATGTTTGAAGAAAATTGGATAAAAAATGAGGATGTTATTCAAGATTTTATTTGAAGTAGTAAAAGAAACAAATTTTTTTGTGTGAAGCCAAAGTCAGAGGAAAACTATCAAGCACACTATATAAACCTCATAACATGAGCTATGATTTGCATTAAGTGCAAAGAACATCAGCTCTTCCAATAAAAATTTTGTTCATGTGTAACTTTGCCTGGGCTTTTGTCATATCCACCTTCAGTTTTATCAATTTTTCTGCCAAACCCAGGGGCCTGGAGATTGAAAAGTTGGCCTTGACCTTGGTAAATTTGCAACATGTGTATACAATTTCATCAAAATTGGTCATGAAATGTAGACGTTCATAAAGAGCGTATACACAGATCTTCTGTTTTATAGATATATAACAGCCATACCCAGCTGGTCGACCAGAAAAAATGTTCAATTAGAATGGAGCAAAAACAGCATCATGTTTATATGTAGCAGACTATCTTCTGCAATTACTTTAGAGTATTTTCATTAAAAATCATTTTGGATTAATGCAGTTACTGATATAACAGAAGTAGTCTGAATTTATTCTATCGAATTTAGCCAAGGACATGAAGGGGTAAAACAGGCAACATGAAGACTCACTTCAGACCACAATTATTTTGGAGTTTTTGAAATTCAATTTGTCAGGGATGCAAAAGAGGATACATTTATAAAGCAATTGTTAAGTTTGATGAAAATTGGTTGAAAGTTCAATGAAAAATAAGAAAGAAATAAGTAGAAAAATCGCCAGTTTTCACTATATGGGTAGACTCAATTATCAAGTTAGATGACTGTTAAACAATCAACTTATTGTAGGCTACAATTGAGTGAAGTTTGTATTAGATTGCATGAAAATTGAAGGAGATTTTAGTTTAAAATTTGTGTTGAAATTAATTTTTTGTTTTTTCGCTAAACCCAGTGGTGTAGAAATAAAAATGAGGTATCGTTGAGCTCGTCATGGTATAAGTAACCTACATACCAAGTTAACAAGTTGAATTTATCAATTTTTGATTGTCTTTATCGATTATCAATTTTTTATGCTAAGAACTTATCTATTTTACGCTAACCTTGGCATATACATTGTACAATGTGCCAAGTTTTGACAAATCGGTTGAATGGATCTCAAGTGAAAAGGTATCACACAGACAGACAGACATCAGACATATATATATATATATATATATATATATATATATATATATATATATATATATATATATATAAACACATCTGTTACCACCCCCAAACACACTTATTTAATTTTATAAAATTTTGAGAAATACATTTTTGTAGTGCTTAATGTTTATACTAGTTATAAGCACAAGCCTTTGGAAAATTTAAACCAATTCTTTTTTTTTTCCAGCAAACAGGACCACTAGTTACATAAAATCTGTTCTAAACCCTAAAATAAAAAAATGTAATAAAACTAAGATATTATTTAATTAAAAAAATTTTAATTGCCTTTATGAATAAGTTTTTTAATATATGCTTCTAAATGGCGCACTAGAGAGAGTCGTCAGTGATGTAAATTGACTTGGTTCATCAGGGAGTTTTAGGATCTTTCAATATCATACAAACCATCACCAACAGTTTTCTAAATGTTCTATATGAAATGTTGTAAATTCATAGATGGACAATGGTCATAGGATTTTCAGAAGAATTTTTCTGATAGATCCATGCTTAAAAGCAGTCATGTAAGCCATACATATTAACTCTCTTTAACCACGTTTCTAGCTTTATGGATCGCTGTTATGTCTTTTAGAGAGTGATCAATGTATTTTCCTAGACTCTTTATGGGCTTTTAATTTAATTGTTAGAAAGTATTCCCTGGATGGTCTGAACCACTCCTTCTCTGATAATTTGCCTTTTTTTTTTTTTTTTTGTTTTTAAATGAGTGATCTGGATTTCGAAACTCATTCGAACCAATGTAATGAGCTTTTCAATCCCCTTTAGCACCCATCTTGCACCAATAGCAGATGTAGTTGTTTTTGTCATGTCATCCAAATAAGCTCTTATTGGAGGTTGCGTTAGTCCAGATTTAGTAACTGGGCCTCTACACTCTACTTCTGTGTTTTTATATTCATAGCTAGGCAAAATAGGGTAGCTGAGATTATACACCCGGTTATAATACCTGTTTCCAATTTATGCTATACCAATGCAGTATTCTCTGATACAGTTCTCATTTGAAAAGTGTTAGTCTGAAATGAGCATGATCTTATTAGGGACGTGATGGCATTGGAGTGCTTCTTCCACTAGTTTATGTGGGATCGAACCATAGGCATTTTTAAGGTCCAGTCATGTGACGGCTATATCACCCATTTGCCTTTGCATCTTTTAACAACTGCGATACGATCCCTATGTGTTCCATACATCCTGGCATGCCTGGTAATCCGCCTTTTTCTACAGAGGTATCAATGTAATCATTTTTTAAAAGAAAATCTGTCAATCGGCATTTCAAGATGCTAAAAAATATTTTACCCTCAGTGTTCAAAAGATGGATGCATCTGAATTGGTTTGTCCTTCTGACTCTTTCCTCTTTAGGGATCCAAATATATTCGGAGTACCTCCATGTTCTGTTATTTTTTCTCTCCCAAATTACTTTCAGTAACTTCTATAACATATGAACAAGTTTCAGCATTTATAAAATATGTAAGGCACTCCATTTGGACCCGGTGTAGAGGCCAACATGGCTGCTTTTATGACTGCATTGATTTCAATCCAGGATTGTTCTCTCAAGTCAAAAGCTGTTGATAGTGCATTAGGTTTTATCAGGGACCTATTTTCTACAAATTCTAGTTGTCAGTGTGAATCATTCAGGGTTTCTTGGAGAAATGCATTTATTTCAGAAGGGGTAGTCTCCAGGTGACCACTTCAATTTTCCCCTAACAACTTCTTTGTGAAATTGAATGAATTTGAGATGAAAGCCATCCACTTTTTTCACCCTTTCCTTCCTCTGTGCCATTCTGCACTACACAAAGACCTCATTTTTGAACGAATGAGGTGTCCGAGCTCCTGTAGATGTAGTCTTTCTTCAGGTTTTGCAATTTTATATGGTTCTGAAGATTTTAACTAACTAAATTGTTTAATTTTTTTTTTTTTTTTTTTTTATTTCCCTTCTGTTTTCCTTACTAATAACCATTTTTTTCTGTATTTATCTTCTATGTAACTGATAATGGTTTTAGAGATTGTCATTAAATGTTTATCAATCAAAACTCTCAATGTTATTTCAAGTATTTCACCAATGTCCAGGTCAAATTAATGCCAAGCGTATTTGTCAATGGCCAGGGGCCATTTAATCTTCCTTCGAAATGCATTGTCAGGTGCCTCTTGAACTTCTGCTTGGAGGGACTGGGGGTTGTGGTGGGCTTCCCAGCCCTATACTTCATACGTCTCACCAGGAGAAACTCCTGCACATTGCTGTTAGTTTGATTCTGCCTGATCACTCATTTTGGCCTGATGGATTTTTAAGCCACCCATATTCTTGAATATTTTTCCCACATGGGCGTATAAATTTCATTGTCCATATCCTGGTTTGTTTACATTTCATCCATCCTAGTGGGGAAGGACTCAAGCTCCTCCCCTTCCAGGAACCCCTGGGATGTTTATTCATATGTGTTTCTATAGCGTATTATAGTATGCATAATTCAGGTTGATAGCCCAGGCTTACTTTTTTGTGGTCTCTCCTCACCTATTCCTCTGATATCAAATGCTAATAGAGACTCTGACCTTATATGAATTGGATGAACATGGAACATAGAACTTTCTCCGCACATGAGATTCGGGTGTTTATAAACAACCAATTCAATGCACAGACCGATTTTTTTTTTTTTTCAGGTTATCGGATGAACAGCACCCTTGATAATCAAGGAGGTAATTTGACATTCTTAAAATCAAACACCCTAGGTTGTTTGCCAAACAATGTTAGGTACCTTGTTTTCAACAATGTTCGGTTTGTTTTGGTCACTGATCTTCTATAAAAAACTATATAACTCAAAACCAATTCTTAACCTTATAATATATAAATGAAAATGACTAGGGAAATTATCAGTACTGCTAAAAAAAAAAAAAAAAAACTTTCACCCACCCACCATTTCTATTTTCAACTTTTTAAAAACTATTCTTCAGTGCTGCTATAGGTTAATTTTAAAATATCAATTATTTATATATATATATATATATATATATATATATATATATATATATATATATATATAAATATCATTTGAACTAATAATAATATTATTACGAGCAGGTTGTCGTTTTTAAAAGGATGTATTATCAAGTTTTATAACTAATTATTTTTCATTTTAGTACCCTGTACCAAAAAACATGCCATGTCAATTTAACTATACACAAATTATTAAAACAATCAGATATATTTTAGCCATTATTGTGTTAAGAAAAATTTTTTTTCAATGAATAATGAATTTTTACAAGAATTATTTTCAGTTTTTGAAAATTTTAATTATAATAATTTATAAACTTAAAACTTTTCAAATTCTGTATTAATTTGTAGCAGTTAGGCAATATTGTTAAGTAAAAATTATATTTACTAATCATAAATGGAAAAGCTTACAATTCAGCAACCCCTCATCCAAAATTTTAAAAAAGAATATTTAATTTTTTTTTGTGTGTATAAATATGAACATCCATACACAACATTATCAGAAAATAAGATTCAGTTAGAAATACAGCAAAGTATTTGGCTTATTGTAAATATTAAATTTAATTGATTAACTTGAAAAGTAAAGATAAAATAAAAGCTACAAAAAAACTTTTCATTTTTAAAATGTATTTTAAACATGAGGTGTCACTTTTTTGGTGATACTTAAAATGTACTACCAAATTATTAAATTCGAAAATAAGTTTTGAAACAGAAATTAGTAGAAGAAACATGCAATGGCTGAATATCTGGTTCATTTCTATTCTTTAATATCATAAAAAATTAAATGTTTAATTAAATATATGGATGACATTAAGATTTTAATGGATAATATAATACAACTTTTCTATGGGATCATATTATACTCAAGGATTAATTTATTCCCTGTTTTTAGTTTCAGAAACACAGTCTGAAATTGTATTATGCATAAAAAAAAATATGATACATTTTTTTTTTCACTATTTTTTTAACCTAATGCAAGGTCCAAAGGTCACTCAAGGTAGAGGTGGTTGTATGATCAAAAGAGAAGGTAAAGAGTGCGGTTGATGAGGATATGTAGGAACGATAAGAGTTAAACCTAGACTTGAAAAGGTTAAGATCGTAGTAATCAGAGAAGCATCCTCTCAGGAGTCTGTTCTACAAAGCAGAGGATCTTGGGAAGAAGCTGTCCAAATGGGACTTCATTCTTACTGACAGAATACAAAGGGAATAGGGATGATTTGTCCCAGTGTATAGGACATGGGGGGGCCTTAGCTGTAAAAGTCTGAACTGGTAGAAGTAAGGAATGTTGCTCGACAGAACATTTACCATGGAACAAGCAGCTGAGTAGCAAGAGGTATAGGATGTCTCCATTATGAAAAAAAGAGGGTTGTAGAGTGGCAAATAATTCAGCACCCACAAAGTGACAGAGATGCTTTTGTTTGTTGGTGGACTTTGTTTAGTGGCATATCAACACCTCTATTGGTTATTTAATGCTGAAATCTAAATATTTTGATCAAATTTATGGTTTGAACTAAATATATTTTGAACTCAATTTGTATGTCTTCAACTACAGATAAAATGTATTGTTGGTTATTCTACTATAAAATGTAATGCTGATCATTTTACTATAAACTAGAATCACTAATGCATGCTGAAATCCTCACAGCATTTAGTATTGTTAAATGTTATCCCTAACATTTTTTTGCTGAGATTTACAAAATCTATGTTTTGTTCAATTTTGAAAACCAATCAATGAAATTTGAATAAGCCAATTTGTTTGAAAAAAATATTTTGACAAAAACCCTACTTCACTGTTTAATAATTTAATAGGAGTTCATGGTAAATATTTTTTTAATAAAATTTCCTTATTCCTTTTTAACAGCAAGAATACATTCATAGGATTTTTTTTACTCTTGAGCATACAACTGGCCATGCCTAAATATTTCTTTCTGGAGCCAAAGTCCAATTTCTTGTTATTTATTTATACAAGGTGCCCCACAAAAAAAAAAAAAAAAAAAAAAAAAAAAAGGGAAATTTGGTACAGTTTATTTAATTGTTGGAATTTTTGTTACTGTTATTTGAAACAAAAGCAAAGGATAGAAATTTAGTAGCTTAAAACAGAACAAAAACACAAATGTTAGATGTGGTGTTCAAACTAAAAAAGTTAATTTTTTTTTATTTTTCTTTTTTCATCATATAGTAAATCTAAAATTCTTTATTTTCTTGTGAGGCACCCTAGCTCTCACAAACACAGGACAAACTAGAAACTAGATTTGTGTGTGTGTGTGTGTATATAAACTTAACCCTAGAACACTAACCATGGGTATATAGTACCCAGCGCAAATTTTCCTATTTTTAATTACAATTTTCAGTACCTGATTTTCTTAACTAAATAATATGCATTTTACTTCCTATTAATGTAAACACAAAGTACAAAGTTTGAAGTGCCTGCATGTAAAATATTTCAAATAAAGATTTATATTTAATTTTTTTTTTTTGATATTTTCAAAATCGGGTATGATATACCCATGGTTAATAGTGGTGTAACTTTAATTGATGGTTAGTGTTCTAGGGTTAAAATATATAAAAAAAAAAAAAAAAAAAAAAAAAAAATATATTGCATTTTTATTAAATAAATATTTGTTATTTTAATCATTATTTTTAAAATAGTGGGAGTATTTTGTATGCTTAATAATAAAACTTAATTTTTCCAAAAAAATTAATGTAAATTTATTGTACTAAGCTAAAACCAACTGTACTTTGTACCGCCTTATCTGTTTGCATTTCTTCTGAAAATCTTATTTTGATCGGTCAATGTATGACTATTTTAGTGGGTGCAGCAGTCAAAAGTCACAGAAATAGATAGATACATAGATAAATATGTATTATTGGCAATTTTTTTATATAAAAATGTATAGCTGGTATTTTTACTATAAATATGTATTTTTATACTCCCATAATGTTTTGTTTTTGTTTGGTAAAGATGCTTTTGAACTCTATGAAGACAGGAAAGTGAAGATAGGGCAGGCCATCCCAGATATGACAGCAATACTCTATTTTGGGGCTGATCTTATAAAGATGGCATAGCAGGAAGAAGCAATACAAGGAACTGACCATTTTTCCAGCATCCTTAGCAATAGATCATATATATAAGTGCTATTCAAGGTCTGGTGGATGTATTTTTGTCCCAATAGGTGTTAAAAGACAAGGAGCTTTCTTGAGAGAACAACTCATTATCAAAGAAGAGATTAACTGCCAGACTCTGGAGGAAAATCCATAAACAGTTGTATCATCTGCATGGATATTCACTCAAGATCTGAATGTGTTCTTAGGCAGATCATTAATAGAAAACAGAAAGAGAGTAGAAGGATTCATTAACTTTTTGGGATGTGCAGGTGGTGTAGCAATTATCAGTGTGGAAAATGGAATCTCCAAGATCAAATTCCAGTTAAGCTTCCTGTGTTCACTTTTGCACTAATGCTCTTGGGAAAGGAAAGAATCCATTCCTTCTAACCATCACCAGTTTTGGGTTAAATAGCAGTGTAATCTGAGCTCTCTAGTCTTGAGCAGTAACCAGCCTAAGAGAAGATCTACTCTAAATTTAAAGCTGTAGCAAATTACATATTTCTCAAGTTGTGACAATTCACAAATGATAATGAATCTGTGGGAAGCCATTATTCCCCAAGTCTTGAAATGACATTAAAAACTAATTTTCATCATTATCTCCAAATTAGAATAAATGAAAACAATAATAGGCAGGGGCAACCAAGGAGGGGATACAAAAGGTATTTTAGATTCTATTTCCCTTCTTCATGTAAAATGATCTTCAATATAGTTTGCCAAATATATATATATATATATATATATATATATATATATATATATATATATATATATATATATATATATATGGGCAGCTTTAATAGTACCTGTCATAAGTACAGATATTTAACCAAACATTAAAAACAAAAATAAAGAATGGCTTTGAAGAACATAAATGAAAGGTTTATTTTAGACAAGGAGAACATACTAACAAAGAGTAGAAGTGTGTTACATGCCTTCTCCCAAATACTGAAAAAGAAAGCTAGTGCTTATTACAAAAGCATTGTTGGTAATTTTACTATAAATAGGGTTTTGTTTTTGTTTGGAAGAGGGAATACTTGCCCATAACAGGTGCTACCACCCCGGCCTTTGCATCGCATCAAACAATGAAAACCATGTTTGGGAGCATTAACGATGGTTTTATTTTTGTTTTAAGCTTTGATAACACAGCAACATATAAGTGGAATAAGCTAGCAAGACTATGTTTACATCATAGGTTGGGGTGGGGGCAGGATAGAGGCGATTTCTTTCATTTTCAGTGCTTTGGCTCCAAGGGTGCCAAATAAAACAGGTACGACTGTATAGTGAAATAACTAAACCTATCAATGACAAGTGAAAAACAAAATATATGTTCAATAGCAGAGCTGATTAGGTTCTCTATAGCCTTGGATGGCAACTTATTTAAGTGAAGAACAACTATATATTCAAAATGATGTAGAAGGCAACAGGAAACTACTAATTATGGAAATCCACAGCTTACGGATATAAAAGAAAAGGAAGCTGTGGAGAGCCACATTTACATCCTGAAAGGAAATGGCCCTTGAAAGAGACTTTTTAATGATAAATAAAAGAAATTACATGAATTTCATTTTAATTATAAGTAAGATTTCATTTTGAGATGTTAACATTTTCTGCTGATAAAGCAGATTGTTTTCTTCCTAAGTTCTCCACAAATTCAAACCTTGACCCATCTGGACCATCCCTCTGTGACTTTCCACTTAGAACCGAGTCTCTGTTGAGTGATTATTTATTATATATATATATATATATATATATATATATATATATATATATATAAAACTCCTTCCAGGAGTTCTGATCATCTCAAATTTGGATCCCCATGTGGGTAGGATGATATCCCTGTAATAGTCCTCAAGAAACGTACTCCTGAACTGGCTCCTGTTCTCTCTAATCTGTACAATAAATGCCAAACTGCCTTTTGCTTTCCTGCTTGTAGGAAATCCTTTTCTGTTGTCCCATCAGGTAAACTGTTTAAACCCTCAAATTATCAATCTCTGTATGATAAACTACTTGAGGCCGTAATCAACTCCAAATTGGTTAACACCACACAGTGCAGGGTATTCTTTCAGATAAGCAATATGGCTTTTGCTTCTCTAAATTAACTGCTGATGTACTAATGATTATTGCTGAAAGAGTCCACCAAGCTTTAAATAAGACTGATGAAGCTCAATCTGTTACTTTGGACATCTTGAGAACATCTGACATACAAAAATGTTTGGGTTTTTTTTTTTTTAACAATTCTGTACAAATACAGCTCCAAATTAAATAAGTGGTTTCCTGAACTTGATTGGATATGACAAGTCATAGGATGTGCTCTGTACTACATCTGTGCAGTTGAACTCCAAATGACCTGGAAAAAAGGTCAGGACTAAGGTTACTGAGTACATTCCTGTGTAAAACTTAGATAGGATTCATGAGCCTTGACTATCAAATAGCAATAAAAACAGCTTGCCAGGCACAGTCATCGAAAGAAACAGTGACCAAATCTGCAATGACACAGTCAGTGAAGGACAGTCAGCAAAAGACAGCAAAACAGACCAGCCTTGATTAACAGCCTAGACACACGTTACCATGACAACACATCAGTCAGCGATGATTTTTCTACAAACCGCGATGAAAGTAAGTCCCATATCCTCTCCTTTTGTTCACCGTTTTAAAATTACTGCTATTGCACGAAATCAGTCAGCATTCATACATATTTCATTAGAGCGTGCTTCACACACATACCTGTTGGCGTATCATACCACTTGATTTCCTCACTTGCAGCAAAAACACTTCAAAACTTTGCAGACTCACTTGTGACAAATTATTTTGGACAATTGAAGTATTGGTCTCTTCATGGCCACAACAAAGACAATTGATTTTTAATATGTAAATACATGTATCTGACTGTATAAATGTTACTATCATATTTAGGTTGGTCTTCCTTTTTTGTGAAGTTCATTTCTTCACATTGTATAAAAAAATCGTGTTGTATTTGTGGATATAACATGTGAATTTTATTTTTCCTCCTAAAATCTAGGTAGAGTGACCTCACATTCTTTTACACTCAGTAACCCCTTGTATCTTAATGGCTTCACTGCCTTGAATGGGGTGATATGACTGAAAAACTGCCATAACTATGTTCTATGCTAACAGTTTCTTGCATGTTTTGCTTGTGGAACTCTTCTGGCTTCTTGCTTTCCAGTTAACTCTTATCTTCAAAAATTTAGATACAATGCCAATTTATCTACTGCCATCTTAATTTCTGTACTATTGTTCTGTTTAATAACGTTTTCTTTTTCTAATATTCTCTCAAAGTCAGGAATCCCTTGCGTTTTAGTGGCTTTATTCCTTTACTTGGAGTGATTTGATTAAAAAGAAACGAAAAAAAAAAAGCAAGCATCCTTGATATGTTTTTCTTTTTCTATTACACTTTTTCATAGAATAATAGAAATACTATGAAACTTTGAAAGGCTTATTGTTTGAATCAAATAGTCATCTATTATCATTACACAGTCCACTATCTCGTTATTTTCTCCATCCCATGTGAAAAGCAGAATCTTTTACTTTAGTTTCTAGTTTCATGATACCTTTTTTATTTTTAGCAAGATTCCTAAAAGAAAGAAAGAAAAACGTGGGCTGAGACTAAAAAACAAAACCTGGTTCAATAACTCTTCTTGGCATGAGTAATATATTTAAAGTAAATACCACAGTGTAATAACCTGATTGATTTTCTCACACAAAAACTCCGAAAATTAAAAAGAAAAGAAAAAGAAGCAAGTATTGGAAATTTAATGCAGATGGTTCTCCTGAACGATCAGGGTACCAACGAGAAAGCTGACTGACCTAATTTTTATTCTATGGAAGCAGAACAACGATATAAATTCAGCAGCTGGTAATTTGATCTGTCGTCAAAGAAAGCGTTTATCTGTTGAATAAGTGTAAGCTGGTATTTAAATAATAGCAATCATTTTAAATAGAAATGTTAAGAAAAAAAAAATTAACATCTTACAAAAAGTTCACGTTTGGTGGGAAATTCGAACTGCCAGATTTTATGTCTTGTTCTTGGTATTTCTTAACGTAATAAATAAATAAAATAGGTCAGACTTTTTTTTTTAAAGCCGACTTCGATTGATTAAAAATACATTGAACAAGGACAAGGTTTATGAGCTTTTGATTTAAAATGTTTTTTCATGACCTCTTAAAGAAGAGAAAGCTTTTTAAAGTTTGATTCTGTATTTTAATAAAATCCGATTACAAAAATAAAAGAAAGAGACAAAGATCAAACTTTAAAACTAAAAAGGAAGTAACTGGTTTCATTCAAGAAAACAAATGAAAAGAAAAAACAAATGCGCAACCCAACGGGGTGGCCCGGGGTTAGGTTGGACCGTTGGAATGGAATTATAACTAGTTACCACAAACAAGATTCCAAAATAAAAAGATTTCAAATACCCTCTATAATTTGCAGTCAGATTTTAATCAATTAAAAAACTTTCATGTTAAACGTCGTAAAAGAAATAAAAAGGTAAAGAGAGAGAGAGAGAGAGAGAGAGAGAGAGTGCGCGCACGCACACGGGCGTGAGGATTTGCAGGAAACTAGAAAAGTAAAAAATGTGGAAAAGAAGGAAGAACAGTTTGGTCTAAAAATAGCAAACACGTAAAAATTCTTCCGTCAATATTCCTTGTTCTTTCTTTTATCAATTTCTTAAACACGAGTTTTTAACTTTTTTTTGTCTTTTTTTTTTTTTTAACTTTGTCACAAGACTTTTTTTTTTTTTTTTTTGATAAATAAATAAATATGGAATTACTTTGCTTATTGAAATAGAATGTAATTGGAGAACATTTCTTTTTTTACGGTATACCCGCTGACCCATTCTTAAAATTCGAGAGAGTCGAAATTGTTTGTTTTTTGGGTTGTTTTTTTGTCCCTCCCGCCAAACTTAATTATTTTCCTAAATTTATGCTACTAAAAAATAAAAATGTTACTATTTTTACACGAACACAATTACATTGACAGACTGAAGAGGAGAGTTAAAAAAAAAAAAAAAAAAAAAAAAATTTATAGGACATACCCATACACAAGTTAAAATTTTGACTCCTGTAGAAATAAAAATGCGTCGTTTATCATGGTAATAAAGTCAATATTTAGTTCACGTCATATTGGGATACGCCCTTCAACTTTTATTTTTTTATCAATACTGTTTTTAGTTTGTTTTTTGTTTTTTTTTCTCAGTATGGAAAATTATTTACCTTTGTAATAAAGGCTGCTTTCGGAATATCCGACGATAAACTAATTCGTTTATTCGAACAAAGTTAAAATGAAAAGAACAAGGAGTTTAAAAACCGACGTGAAGAATTTACGTGTAAGGTTTCGTTTATTAATTAAAAAAAAAAAAAAAAAAAAAAGACACGACTGTTTAAAACTAAAAGTAAAATTTATTTCTAGTTTCGGTTATTAAAGAAAATTACCCCCGTTTTTTTCTTCTTTCTTAATTATATATTTCTTATATATATTTTTCATTCCCCAACAGAAAAGAACCCAAAAAGAAAAGCACTATCAAAAGCTGAGGCATTTATTTATTTGAATTAAGAGAACAGACAGAACTCTCGATTCAAATCGGTCATTCGAAATAAGGAAATCCCTTTACATAGCGATCAATGTTGTGTGGAATACAAACAGCTGGAACCTAAATCTAAAAATGATAATGTTCATTGTTCAAATAGCTTTAGAAATTGGGGGAGGGTAAAGAAAGATTACAACATTCATTACAATTTTATTTTGTTCGTTTACGTTTCAGGATTACAAAAATAACCCCGTAAAAAAAATCTAGTAAGAGAATTTAAGATCGCACCAAACCAAAGAAATGTTCATGGCAAAACAGAATAAAACGTAATGTTTCTTTTGTGTTGCTTGTCGAACGTTATTCACAAAAGAACAACTTATGGTACGCGGTTGAACATGAACTGAATATTCGTATTGGATTGTTGTTATTTTAAATGATGACTGTAAAAATGGACAGAAGAATTGTTTCTTTTATTCCTGGACTTGACTAGTAATTTTTAGTTTAATTAAATTTGTTTTTAATTGCCATCAGAAAAAGAAAGTGTTTAAAAAGAAGACAATTTAAAAACCTCACAAAAAAAAATAAATAAACCAAAAACAGTACTGAGTATTTACTATATAAAATCAGATTTCTGAAGCAGTGTTTTCTTTTATTTTCGTATCGAATGAAACAAAAATATTTCTTATTAAATAGTAGTAATAATTAGAAAACCTCTTTTGAAGTGTAGGTAGGTTTTCTTTAACGACTAGTTAAAAAGAAATCTCAAAATATTTCGCTTTCGAATTTCGATGCAAGTAGGTTTTGAAAGTCCCTTCTCAATTTGGCAAAACTATTTTTTATTAACCGAAGGAAAAGACGGGACAAAATAAATACATACTCTGCTACTACAGTGTAAAAAAATATCGTTAAAATTAAAATGTTTTTTTTTAGCTTAAGTTTGTTTTTAACTCATAATTTTAAAATTATGACAGATATTATTGTTAAAAATTTAATTTGAAAAAACAAGAGGGGAAACAAACGTAAGCCTGTAAATTTCATATAACATCAGAAAAAAAAAAGTGATGTAAAAGAAAGATTTGTATGAACAATATAAAAATAAAACAAGAGGGGAAACCTTAGCTAGTGTAGTGTAAAAATTAAGACCCCCCCAAAAAAAAAACACTATCGAATCAAGTAGGAAATAGATTTCAAAAATAATTTGATAAGACAAATTAACGGAATTTAAATGATGATAGTAATAATAAAATAACTTCATAAAAGCGCGCACATGTCGTGAATTACTTTTTAATTTCAAATACTGTGTCGTCACATTGGACACAAAAATATTTCCAATAAAACACTCGATGACATTAAATTTTCATAAACAATGCAAATAATTGTTTTGTTTTTTTGTTTTTTTTTTGTTTTTTTTTTGTTCTTTTTTTTTTATTTTATTGGTCAACTTTTTTTCTTTTTTTATTTCTATGTTCTTTTCAAATTCACCATAGGACAAGCGCAGGTTACATCGTTGGAAAAATAAAATGTGATGAAATAAGTTGGTATATTTCGTTACTTTTTTTTTTTTTTTAAATATAAACCTATAAAATGCTAGTAAAAAGTATAATTAATTATATTAGCGTACTTTATTGTTCATTTACACAAAGATAAATAAAAGTACAATGACAAAGGCTAAAACAAAGATTTCAGATAGGAAAGATATGGAGGTAGATTTTAGTTTAAATACCTCATTTACGCTTCTACACATAAACAGATCGCTTCGCGTTTCTCACCTGTTAGAAGTTTCCGTCCTTGGTATATGGTGCGTTTGGTGGTGGTATATATATATATATATTTGTCTCTTTCTCTGGCGGTAGTTAAACAGTGACAAGAAATATTAAGTAGATATGATCCGGGTGTTGGAAAGGAAAATCATGAAAAACGTCGAGGACTCGACCACACTGTTGGGGAGAAAAGCACATCTCTTCATAACTGCCTGTAGGACAGACGCTCGGTGGTGGTAGGATTTCAAGAGTAGAAGGAAAAGAAGAAGAAAAATAGTACAGTTGGCTTCGTTCTACGTATCTGTGTGTGCGAACGTGTGGACACAGTGACGATAGAAGGAGCAGGAGGAGAGTTGGCTCTAACATGCGAGGAGAGCTCGATAGAGGCACCATGTGGAGAATACGGGTGCCACTCGAGTGTGATAAGAATTAAAAAGCGCAGGATACTTTCGTAATAACTTGCTTTTCACAAAATTGTATTTATTCGCACTGATATGGATTTTAACAACTCAACTTTAAATATTTACTTTAAAAAGAAAGATATAAATAAACAGCAGCCCATCGGATCATAACTTCACACCACAAAGAAAAAACAAACCTGACATTTTTTTAAGTTAACTCTTTATCCGTCGTTACACTAACTAAAAAAAAGCACTTAGAAATTACGATGCCATTTTTCAGTAAATTTCACCATGAGATTTCTTCGATTATTTTATTTAATATTATTTTTTTCTATAAGATTTATTTGGTCTGAATTAGAATTTAAAAGGGATTTCAAAAAGTATATTTTCTGTCCTCTGGTTATTTCCTAATTTTAGTTAAAAAAAAAAACAAAAACAAAATACAGATGAAAAATTAATGGACTATCTTTGAGGAAAAAAAAAAAGAACTTAACTTTGTTGAAAGACTAATGAGCAGGTTTCTTTTAAAAAATTTTTTAATCTTCTATGTCACGAGTCTCTTCAGGACGTGAACGGTCATGGCTCTTCAAAACTTCCTATCCATTGTTTTAGTTTTTTGTTTAAGTGATATGAAGAACTCAAAAAGAATTATTGATAGATTTGTTTTGTTTTTTTTACAGCTTATCAACCTTTTGCAGGTTATTTAAACCCAGAAAATAGTTTTAGATTGTAAGAATTTTTTCACGATAATAATGATTTACCGATACAAATCCCAAAAAAATTTAAATTAGCACATAGCTGTGAGTAGAAGGGGTGGATTCATGCCTTTCCCAAGGGTATTTTCACATAAGTGAATATAATGAACTCAACTGGAATTGGAACTCGGCTCTCCAATTTCTTGATCTCCCATTCTGAACCATTACACCACCTGCACATCCAAGAAGAGATAAAAATGAGCACAAGATTTCTAAAAAAAAAACTATGTAGTAGCTAAAAAGTCTAAGTCAAGGTAGCAAAGGAAAGCAAGAAGAAAGTGCTGTTTTTGTCACTAGCAAGAGAGATGATCAAAGGTGTGAACTTCAAATTAAGGACATCATGGCACAGAGATCTGAAGGTGCATTCAAATAGCCAAAGATGCCTTCCAGAATACAGGCAAAATACTAAGAGATAGGAAAACTTAGAAACAACCAAAAGACTACTGAACTGCTATGTAATATATTATAGAATTTAAAAGGTTGCATGTTTGTATTTATTTTAGGTGTGGGCATGTTCACATATAATAAACAAAGAAGAAACATACAAAAACCTGAATTTCAACCATAGACATTTAGTCTTTTTTCCTGGTGACTGTAGTGAAACAAAGTTCTCAATGTCTCTTGGATATGTCCATTTTCTTTTTTGGTTCAGAAGTAAGCTGGTATAATAATGGTTAAAATGATCAAACTTAAGTCAGCTTTGCGCTGAGTTGCAACAACCAAAAAAAAGAAATCTTCTAACAACAAAGTAAGAAACGATTTTAAATAATTGGTTAAAAATATTCACTACTATTTCTCTAGCAGTTTCATCTTCAGGATTAGGATTTGTGGTATTTACAGGAGGAGGCACGGTGGAGTAATGGATAGCAGCTCGGATTAAGGAATCTGAGAACCGAGTTCAAATTCCAGTCAAATCCATTTACATTCATTTACATGCTAATACCCTTGGGAAAGGTATGAATCCTCTTCTTCTCCCCCCAGCTATGAGTAAATAGCAGGACAGACCAGGTTCTATAGCCTTGGATGGCAACTGGTCTACCGCAGAAAGAAATGGCAACCTACCTCATTAATCATGTAACAAAAGATACATGATCACCTAAGCATGTATCACACATGGCACATAACTGACTGGTATTTACTGGGGCTTGGGCTAATATTCAAGGAAAACAAATCCAAGCTAAAGGTTGGGATTTGTAGTATTTACAAGGGCATCCATGTCAACTGGATGTGACACAAAACTGAGGTTTAAAGTGGGTTTAATGGCCATATCAGTAAAATTTCCCAAACCCTCTCAGCACTTCTCTTTCATCAAGCACTAGGCAATAAACCCAGCCCCCTCCAGAGGGAAATGTACTACCTGGGAAGATTAAGTATACCCGGTCTTTAGATTTTGTGAGTACCTACTTGAATCCAAAGTTTTTTCGCACCTGTGTGAGAAGTCCAAGACTTTGGCTCAGTTCTTTCATTTTGATTTTTCATGTTTGTGAACTGTTAGTGAAAAGAAAGTTCAAAAGATATAAAGGGTGGGTGCGGAGATAGAATGCCATAAAATTAAAGACTACTTAAAAAAGATTTTTGGTTATTACTGAAACATTTACATTTTCATTCTCGTAAAGTCAACTTCTTTCAGACTAAAAACTGAAAAACCAAAGGAAATTTGACATCAACATAAATATAAGTTTATTTTTCTTTTCTTTATGTTAACTATTTTAAAGAAATTTAAAACGTGTTTTAAGAAAAAAATGAAAAATCAATTGCTAGCATCTTTTTTATTAATTTTTGTTTCATATTTAAAATTATATTTGAAATTTGAAATTGTTTTCTTTGTAGAAGTAAATCTTTCTTTCAGTTGGACCATTGGATTTTCTCATCCATTTCACCTGGTATTCACCCAAATTTTGAATAAAATTGATTCTTCATCTTAATTGTATTCCTTGTCTAGAATAAAATTCTGACTTGCTTTTTAAAGTGTTGAGAATCTAACTTTAATTTAATGTATTAATTGCTGGTGGCCATTGATTCTTCCCTTGTTTTTTTTTTTTTTTTCTTGCACCAAAAATATTTTTAATGTTTTAAAAACGATCCAGTCACAATCCTTGCCCCAGGTGCTATCAGACCTCTGCATGCCACTATATGTGCCCCAGAGTTTCCAAATGTCTCTTTCTGATTCTAAGTGCATTTTTTGTTCCCATTTTTCTTAACCCTTTCAAACTGAGCATCTGGTATCTTCAGCTGCTGTGTGAAACTGAATATATCATACTCGTCAGGGGGTCAGAGCTCAAAAGGTTAGAACTTTTTTGTTGCTCATATGTTCCATCCTTGGTATTTTCAGCATCTTTCTGTAGAACTACATTGCTTTGAGTCCCTTCATCATCTCTAAGAAAATTGACCAGCATTCACTGCTATACAGGATGATATATTGTAGGAAAATAAAATAAAACCAATAAATAAAATAATAATAAAGAATAAAAAAAATACATTTTCCCATGATACAAATAATAAAGGAATTAGAAAGATTTTTTTGGTAACCTGTGTGATTTTATGACCCCACTTCCAATAAGGATAAAATCTTTCTCTTTCCAATGACCTACTGACAAAGTAAGTGAATTGGTTGTTCTAACTCAGCACAAAACTCACTTGAGCTTGACCATTTCAGATCAATTTTCAGCTAATTCTCATTATTTATCCCAAGGGACAATGCCTCCATTTTTTTCTCTTTTTTTTCTTTTTTTTTTTAAACAATGTTCTATGTATAAGCAGATATTTAAGTGAATTATTTTCACTACCAGTTCACAGATATGAAAAACCAAAATGAAAGAACTGAGACAAAGTCTTGGATTTCTCACATAGGTGTGAAAAAACTTTGGATTCAAGTAGGCACTCACAAAACACTAAGGGTAACACATGGTATACTTAATGACCTGTCCAAATTGATTACCATGTAAGTGGGGCCCAATTCCACTTCCAGACAGCGCTTTTTGGAGACAATTTTTTTAAAAACATGTTGGCGTCATTTGGACCTAAAATTTTCTTCACAAGTTTGGCTGAATTATCAGCACTATTAGTAGTCAAATATAGACATTTTAAAACTAAAATTAAAAATTATTTTATTTATTTTTAATGTCTAATTTTAGGTGTATTTGCTAAATAAAAACTTATGTTCCTTCTTCTTCCTTATCGCTGCCTTTGTTGCAACAAAAAGAATATACTCCATTGGAAGTGCCCCTCCCACCGAGAGTGTCAACCCATCAGCCTGCCCAACCAATGAACATGCCACTGGGCACATAACAAGGAAAGTAAGCTTGGAAAATTTAACACTAACAAGGCATACTGAAGGCAAGAGAAACAATGAGTAACCTACAGAATTAGTTTGTGTAAATGGATGGCAGAATGGGCTGGGAGTGATAGTAAGGAGGCAAAAATTGCTTAAAGTTGTAAAAGATAGGAAGTTATGGAGAGCCATGATTGTTCACGTTCTGAAGATATATGGCACATAAAAGAAGTTAAAAAACAAGATGCACAGGTGGTGCAATGGTAATTGGCAAGTTAAATGGAATTGGCAGGCCAAGTTCAAACTCCATCCAAGGTAACTGCATTCACTTCACACTAATTCTTTTGATAAAGGCATGAAGCCATTTTTCCTTATGAATAAAAAGTAGGACAGATTGGGCTATCTAGCATTGATAGAGCAAATAATCTGAGGACATTTATGAATTCAAAACTGGAAAGAAGACAACAGAAAACCACTCTACAACTTTTCCCAAATCATATCAATTGACAGATATTATAGAGAAAGAAGCTGTGGAGAGCCACCTACACCCTGAAATAATGACCTACAAAAGCATTTTGCTAACCATTACATCATCATGAATACTCAATAATCATATTTCTAAGACTGAATCTAATGACACAAATTGGATTTGCACAACTCCTTACTCACCTAAAAATCCATTCGTACCATTGTTTAAAAAAAGAGGTATTGTTCCTTGAGATAAATATTGATGACTAGCTGAAAATTGATCTGAAATTTTCATTGTATAATGTTCATTGTATGTGATTAATATTCATTACTAAATTAAGTTCATCGAAAATAAAAGAGTTGATGTTGAAAAAATTACTTCTTTTTATGATATTGTTCATCTTGTACAAAGCCCAAGTGCCACTCAAGGTAGAGGGTTACAAAGTAAGATGCACAGTTTATGAGGATATGTGAGAAAGATAGCAGTTAACCCTAGACTTGAACTGGTTAAGATTGTAGTGATTGATGAAGCAACCTCATGGGAGTCAGTTCCACAAAGCAGCATGGGAAGAAGCTGCTTGAGTAGAACTTACATCTCACCAATGGAGTACCAAAGGGAATGAGGGTGGTTTGCTACAATGTGAAAGGTATGGTGGGTCTTAGGTTACAACTAGTGGAACTAATGAGTGTAGTTCATCTGAACACTTACCATGAAAATAGTGAGAGAGCAGCAATGTTTCATCTGTGAAAAGGGGGTTATAGGGTGAAAAATAATTTATCACCCACAAGGACGCACCAATGCCTTTGGATGCTATTGAGAGTGGAATGTGAAAACTGGGCATCTCCTGCCCATATATGGCAACAGTACTCCATTTTGGACCTGCTGGATAAAATAAATGCTTTTGTTTATTTTCACCATTAGGTAACAAACTTAATGACGCACCTGAAGTTAACATTTGTGGCATGTGTAAGTTATTACCTGATGCCAATCAAAGAGATAACATCTGCTTTGAGAATTCAAAGTCTGGAATTGCAACATAGCTTTCAAGACAAATGATTCAAAATTAAAATCTCCAAACAATTTCACTTTCTCTTCTTTTTTTTCCTTTTTTTTTTTAACGTAACTTTTTTCTTTTTATTTTTTTTTTTTTTTTAAAGATTTTTATTTTTTCATCTTGACTTAATTCTCATTCACCAAACCAATACAGGACAAACATAAATTGACTCTCATACACTCACTCACACATACATACACTCTCTCTCTATCTCTCTCACACACACACACACACACTCTCTCTCTCTCTCTCTTTCTCTATCCCACCCTATTTCACATATGCATACACACGCACCCACTCTATTACACACACATACATACACTCTCACTCATGCACATGCATACAGCAACTAACACATACACCCACACACACATTTACACACATTTACAGTTGGTAATTGAATTATTTAATGCAATGCTTTTCAACTAGAATTGAGCTCTCCTAGTCACTGACGCCTTTCGTATAGTAAAAACATTAAAATTTCCCTTTCTTTCTGCTGTGTGATGATAGCTTGAGGGTAGAATTTCTGACTGATGCCAAATTGGTCAGAGATTCAATCTCAGCTTTAAACCATCAGATGTCTAGCCACACTAGTGAGCTGTGATACAATGAAACAGTCTATCTGTGGATGACTATATATATATATATATATATATATATATATTAAGAAATGGACAAAGTCCGACAATTTATTTATTACAGACATTTTTATGTTTAACGTTCTTTTTTATTGATACAAGTATTTAAGTAAATGCTCTGTTTATAATAAACAGTATTAAATAACATTCAGGCCGGTAAATGTTATTTAATACTGTTTATTATAAACAGAGCATTTACTTAAATACTTGTATCAATAAAAAAGAACGTTAAACATAAAAATGTCTTTAATAAATATATATATATATATATATACCGGAAGTGTTGAAACAAAATGGCTATTTTTGTAGTGATTTTGTAACATATTTATGTTATAATTTTTTAATAAATTATATTTGCTCTACTCTGTATTGAGCACTCTTTTAAGAATAGTATTTTTTGGTTATTGGAATTTTTTCCATATACACCAATCCTAAACTTGTATGTATATATATATATATATATATATATATGCATAAGGAGTGAGTGTAAAGTAAAAAAAAAACAATGAAAAGGACAAATAATCACAATATTCTGCATGTATGTGCAAACAGGTGCACACACAGACGGGCAGAAATGCACACATACACTATGGAAAAAGAAAAACAATGAAAAGTGCATATAAAAAAAGAAAAATTGAGAAGTATAAGCATTCAGTTGCTGATATGACCTGACAAGTGGACAATGTAATTCCTGAAGGCTCCATCTATGAAACTCTGGAGTTGGGATGCTGAAGGTAACATCAATCAGCTAAGTGACAAACCTTTTACTTATATTAATTATGTACATGGGTAAACTGTTACCATTTTATATTTTTAATTTTGCGCATGCACATTGCTTATTTTTTATTTTTTGACTGCACAGTAAAGTAGGGTCAGTTGGGCACTGTCTGTGAGAAAAACAGCACCATGATGCAATTCACTCTACCAGAAATTTAGAAATAGCATACTGTACTGCCTGGTATTCATGCCAGAAGCTCCAATACAAACATTTCAAAGTGTTTGGATATCAATCTGAAAACAATGCAGAGGATTTGGAAAGAGTTGGATGAGTCTAATGGTGATTACAAAGGTACGGCAACTTGGAAAACTAATTCCGATCATTCTGATAAGAAAAGAACTCCCAAATTTGTTGGTGAGGGACTCAAACTCAACATGGAGGCCTACATCAAGTACCTTCAGGAAATAGTGCTGCCCAGGGTCAAGAGGGTGGTTGCTGGAAGACCCTTTATCTGGCAACAGGGCTCTGCACGATGTCTCACAAGCAGGAGAACCCAATCATGGCTGTCAGATAATTTCTGTGACCACATCACCCCTTACATCTGGCCACCTTACTACCCAGACTGCAATCCCCTTGATTACTATGTGTGGGTCACAGTTGAGTGAGAGACCAACAAAACTGCTTGTAAGACCAAAAATGAACTGAAGGCAAGGATTATGGCAGCATTCACCAACTTAAACAATGAGACCATCTAGAAGAGTCGAAGTTGTCTGAACATCATGGTTGAAGCCAATGGCGATTTTATTGAATGAATTTACTTTTTAGTATTTCAAGGTATTTTTGTGTAATTTTGGTAAATATATCTGTTAAAATGAGATGTCAGTGTTATTTTCATTTTTGTGTACTTTGTACGACAATTTATCAATCGCACCCTGTACATATATGTGTGTGTGTCTGTCTGTCTGTGTGATATTTAAACAGCATGAATTCATTTAAACATGTTTGAATTTAACCGACATGGTCTGTCTGTTTAATTTTATTGTATTTTCCCTATAGGTTGTTGCACATCCAAATCAAAATTGTAGATAAACTGTCCAAAGTTATGTTTTTTTTCAAGTATTTTTGATGATTTTATTCATAATCAACAACTCAATGTTATCACTAATAATGTTTCCATCAATTTTGATTTAAATGTTCAAAAATTTATTGAAAATTAATAAGATAAATAATCCAAAAGACTCTATAGATAATGCATGCATATTAGTGTGGGTCAGTTTTGGAACCGTGGTATTGCACTCAATTTTAAAGTTGGGGTTTCAGATGCTAAATAATAACATTTTTTTCCAAATCATTACCATTTTTTGAGGAAATGTGATTAAATATTAAGTATAGGTTCAAAATTGTAATGTTGGAATTTCATTCCACTGATCAGTGAAAGCCTTATAGCACAGCCTTATAAAATTTATAATTTACTGAAGCTTTACAAATTGTATACAGACAAGATGCATAACACAAACACATTACTACTAAATCATTGTGCCATCAAATAAGACCTTCGTTTACTTCAAAGGGAAATTATTCTGAACAATTTAGTTATATTATAATGTATGTAATATATTATATAGTGCAGTAGTTTTAGTGTGATTTTCAATAAACAATGCAAATTTAAAACATTTTGTCTTATAATTTGTAACAAACAGTATTATGGTGTTATATACACATTTATCTTTCTTTTTTTTATCAATTATGATCTAACAAATGATCTAACAATTCTTATTCATTGAGTAACCTTTTTTTTAATCTTTTACAATTTTTACTTGTCGAATACAGTAAAAAAAATTGCATCTTTTGCTTGTGGTGATTCATAATTAGAATTCTGGCTTGAATATATTTTCCATTCAATATATCTAATACAAAGATATTAACTTTATTTGGATTTATTCTTGAAATAGTAAAAGTTTTTGTTATCAAATACCTGCAGAAATTAGGTATTTCAGAACATTTTTCAGGTGATCTTTAAAGCTAAATGCTCAAAAAGTGGTAAAAGCTATGAATCTAATTTTTGGTGTCAGTACTTAGAATATTAAACTCTAGCTTTCACACTAAGTGCCATGTTGATTTTCTAAAAAAAGTGAAAAATCAACCAACCTTCATGTATATCTGCATATATACACACTCACATCTGTATATATAAAGTTGTAGCCCCTGTCTGTCTGGTTGTTATCAAACTCCTAATAGGGCTTTGGAGATAGACCCCCCATAACAATATATTTTTCTGAAACTACATTACCCATGGTACTTGGATAAGTATATTTCATTTTGATCAAAGGGGACCCCTTTCACAAATCCCCCACAGAATTTTTTTTTGCTTTTGATATAAATTAAATTTAAATTTGAACAAGAGAATGACTCCTATAGTATTTGGATAAGTATATTTCATTTTGATCAAATCAACTCCCCCACCACACACACATATAAATTTTTTTCCCTTTGATTTAAATTTGAATAAGGGAATGACTCCTATCCAAAATATAGAAGGAGAAAGCCCGAAGAGGGAGGTCACATCAACAAAATCAAAATGAGACAATATGGGTGTCAAGTTGAGCAAGAAATCACTAATCAGTACCTTACAATACATATTTGTTGCAACAATTCAACTGTCATATCAATGTTCAAAATCTGCTCATCAATTCATTCAATCAAGTATTTGATCAAATACATATTAAAGGGGTCAGATCAAGCTGTTATTGCAACCCCACACTGAAATTTTTTTCCCTTTAATTTAAATTAAGTTTAACTTTGAACAAAGGAATGACTTCTAGGGTGCCTGGATAAGTATATTTCATTTTGTTCAAAGGGAGTCCCGGGGGGCAGTGAGGGTTGGGCCCCACCACGCACACACACACACACTGAAATTTTTTTCCCTTTGATTTAAATTTGAACAAAGGAATGACTCCTATCTAAAATATAGGAGAAATCCAGAAGATGGAGGTCACATCGGAAAGATTTTTGAATAATATTGAAATGCATTATTTTTCTCCACAAATTATAACAATGATTTAAAATCAATCATCATTTTTTTTAAAAAAAAATGTGCCACATGCAGCAAGGTGTAGGTAATTTGACTAGTATATATATATATATATATATATATATATATATATATATATATATATATAATATTTAGGCAGCAAGGATTAATTTAAACAAGTTTTGTTGAATTCAGCTAGGAAGGTCTGTCTATTTAATTTAAAGTGAATTTTGCCTAATTTTCAAATAATCTGTTGTACATCCATATCAAAATTGCAGATAAATTGTCCAAAGTTCATGTTTAGTTCTAGCATTTTCAATTGCCTCAGTCCTTATCAAGCACTGAATCTATGCTAGACACAATTTTGTTGCTTACATCCTGGTATTTTTGGAAAGCTACATTTCAAATTCAAATATATTTGTATAAATGGTGTCCTACATAGACAGAGGTGAATATACAGTATACTTTTCTTTGTTATGCGTGAAATGCCTTGCCTTCTTCTCTATGATTTTGATTTCAGATTTAGAAGTGTCCTTTTCCTATATTGGATACCAACCAAAGTTAAAAAGCTCAATGTACCCTTTTCACAACAGACTAGGCCAGAATTTGAATTTTCCATGATAATAAGTCATGTTATCCACAAATTATGCCGAGTGGAACTTAGTTACAGTTTTTTGGTAGGCAGTGCATCATCTGCATAACCAACAGTTGAACAAATGCAGTTCGTTTACGCCCTTGATCACAATGACTTGTGACTTCATACTATAACAACTGTTGATGGCTTTCAAAGAGTTTTCTCTGCCCAATTTTCCTCATGTGACTTGGTTCAACCTGTGGTATGGTTTTCAGGTACTTCCCAAAGGAGCTGCACACTGGGATCATCTCTCCAGGCTGATGTCCCCTACCTTGACAGTTTGACTATTGTGGGATTTGAACTCAGGTCTCATTGTTAGAATGCCAGTTTCTCTAGAACAGATGGTTAATTCAAGACAATGTAGTAATTGTCCATCATTCCTCTCATTCAATTCTTGCTCTTTTGACCATTCTCTGGTCATCCTCAGGACCCCCCCACACACACACATATATATATATATATATATATATATATATATATATACCCTATAAAAAATATATACTTTATGTTGAATATGTTTACTTTTTACATACTTAACATTGAGCATTATATTACTGTAGCATTCATGTCTTTGATACAATTTTTTATTCTTATGAAAAATAATATATATATATATATATATATATATATATATCAGTATTCATGGCCGGCTCAATATACTGGCAGCTGAGGAAGTCACCCAGGACACCATCAGACCACTATGTCATGAGTTTGATATCTTTTAAAACTAAAGCTTATAAAAGCATACTTGAGCTCATCCATGACTCAAGACAGGTTAAATTCTTTGGCTATTTTGTTAGTTTGTTTAGCGCCATATCAACATCCTTATGGGTCATTTAATGCCAAAACTTAATTTTCTTGGGAGCATTAGTAATTTATAAAACAAAAATGTATTGTTGATATTTTTTACTAAAGTTTTAGTTTTTTAGTTTTAGTTTATTGCTGGTATATTTACTGTAAAAATATTTATACTTTCATAGTGTTTTGAACCCACTTTGGGCGTCAACTATTTAGCCACAGCTGGGACCCTAACAGGTTCTACCACCCTGGATCAGGGTGGAACTGGGAACAACAGCAATTAAGAGGTGGTTTCACATTCTTCAAAACCTCCTGATCAGAGGCCTTGCTGCCAGATGTAGTTTATTGTCAGACTCAGGATAGGGTTAATTTTCAATAGAAAATGATCTTGTAAAGAAGATAGAAAGTGTCATGAAAAGATTTGCAGATTGAAAGGCTAAAAAATATGTTTTAGGTAGAATAATGAACGTTTTCTTTAGCTTATATTAAGTTGTATATTGTAATAAAGTCATTTTCAGTTTTTCTCCTTGTGAAAACCAAAAAAAATTATACTTCTAAGGGTGCTGAATTTCAGCTTGCCTGGGGTATGTCACTGACACTAACCTTTTATTTGAAGTTGTGTGGAACATCAATATTATGACTATGACATCATTTTCTCCAGTTCTATGTGCTATCCATTTTAGTTGTTGCTGCTGTTGAATGTCTTCAAGTGATTTGGTTTTTGTTATTTGGTAAAGTTCTTTGGGATTCTGTAATGTCACTCCACAGCATTCAAAGAAGGACCGTCCTTGCTAAGACCTGCATTCACTCAGTCATTTTTAATTATTGGTCTGAGAATGCAGTTGTATCCAGTTGACAGTTTAGATATTTCTGAACACATTTGGTGCCATAACTTGGTTAAAATAACTTTCAGGTTCAAGTAAAAATTACCATCTGATGAACATGTAACAAAGAAACTGGGAGTTATGTCCCACACGTGTTGATGATTATTTATGTGCAATAAACCTGCAGAGGATAGAGTTTCAGGTAATGTTTTGACAATAGACATTTTTCAGATATGATTCTTTTTCTTTCTTTTCTTTTCTTTTCTTTTTTTCTTTCTTTTCTTTGCTTTTCTTTTCCTTCCTTTCTTTTCCTTTCTTTTCTTTTCCCTTCTTTTCTTTTTCTTTCTTTTCTTTTTCTTTCTTTTCTTTTCTTTTCTTTCTGCAATTTTGTGAGTTTGAAGCCACAGGCTTGTTATTCTTAGCAGTGGGTGGAGTTACCCTTGTTCTAAGAGCTGGGATATTTGCATCTGGTGCATGTGTGTCAGTAACACATGCTAATACCACTTTGGCAGTGCAGATTTTACAAGAATCTCATTTATTATATTAACTGTCATCTTATTATTATTAAAGTTATAGCACAACAAGCAATGAAAAGAATGCATTTGTCATCAAGTAAACATTTTATTTTGATTCAAAAATTATAAATTTATTTCAATTTGATAAAGCATATATTCTCTCCTGAAAAGATATAAAATTTTATATACCCTTTAATTCCAGGCAGTGATTCATGCAACATACTTTTTATTTTTATACTTTTTCAATGAAAATGCTCTTTAATGCAGTTACTTTTCTCACACTCTTAAAATCTTGTAATATTTTGTAGGGGGGCATGGTGGAGTAATGGATAGTGGCTTGGATTGAGAAATCGGAGAGCCATGTTCAAATTCCAGTTGAATCCATTACATTCACTTACATGCTAATACCCTTTTGAAAGGTATGAATCCTCTTCTTCTCCCCCCGGTATGGGTAAATAGCTAGACAGATGGGGTTCTATAGCCTTGGATGGCAACTGGTTTACCGCAGAAAGAAATGGCAATCTACTGCGGGAAAAAAATCTGCCTTGTCAGTCATGTATTGAAAGATACATGATCGCCTAAGTGTGCATCACGCATGGCACATAACTGACTGACTTTCCAGTTGAATCCATTATATTCCCTTACGTGCTAATACTCTTGGGAAAGGTATAAATCTTCTCCTCCTCCCAGCTATGGGTAAATAGCAGGACAGACCGTGTTCTATAGCCTTGGATGGCAACTGGTCTACTGCAGAAAGAAATGGTAACTTATTGCGGAGAAAAAATCTGCCTTGTCAGTCATGTATTGAAAGATACATGATCGCCTAAGCGTCTGTCACATATGGCACATAACTGACTGAATTTTTTGTAAGGTAACAAGTCAGTGTATATTCATAATATTCTTCGTATTAAATTCAAAATCCAAAAAAGGATCTGCAATGTTACCAGACCTGACCTGCCATTTCAATTTTAGTCACTTTTCCACTGCCATGACATGGCTTCCCTTAATCTAAAAAGAAATATATTTTGGCTGCAGTTGTCCTAATGACCTCTTCTCCTTGGTACCTCAACCTCATGAATTTAAGCATGCTACTAAGTTGGCAATTACTCTTGCACTAGCTCGATGCAACCATCAGTTCCATTCTAAGAGTTTCTTTTCTCACCTTTAAAACTTCCTACTGATTTCTTAATTTCCTGCCGTCAACAAACTTCAAAAATTTAAATGCAATTCTAATCACTCTCTTCAGTCTTCCTTAACTCTGTTCTTTTATTGTCCTTTCTCCTCACTAAAGTCTTCTCATTCTCTTTCACTCCCAGTAACCCCTTGCGTCCTAGTGGCATTATTGCATTGATTGGGGTGAAATGATTCAAAAAATATTTTTGAATTTAAAAAAAAAAAATTATACATATAACAACACTATTTTTTCAGTGACACTATGCTTAAATCCTAACCACTGATAATCCCTTTTGCTTCATTTGGCACAGTGGATAAAGGCATTGATTAGATCCAGTGACAGGACCCAAAGAGTTGTGAGTTCAATACCTGGTTAAAGCAGTGGAGAACTTGGAGAGGTGAATTAACAGGAGAGAACTGATAAATGGCATCCATTAGACATGGCACGTGGAACTAGAAGAGTTTACCCCAGTGAGCAAAATAAAGGGTTCAGTTTGACATTCCAAGCACCTGAAGAAGGCCAGAGCATACAACAGCTGAAACATTGTGATAAATATGGCAACAAAGATAAAGACAATAGTCCAAATAATGTAAATAGTGTACATAATACCTCATCTCAGAAATAGAGACAGATAGTAAAATGATTTATAATGCATTTCTATAGTAATAAACTGGTAGTAGTAGTTGTAGTTGTAGTAGTAATAATAATAATGCATCAATGCAATTGTAGGTCAGCAACAGTCAAGATTATAGTCATTGTGAACCCAATGATCTTATAGATAGCTGCATAGTATACACTTCACAAGGACTGTACAGTTTTAAATACAGAGTTGTCCTTCTTTTATATTGGTTTCTAAAAATGGCTAGAGAATCCAATTTGTTCTACTATTTAACCCATATATATATATATATTGCAAGACACTCTGAATTGGACTGAGTTTTCTAGGTCACTGACATGTTTATGTTCAAATAAATACGGAAAAACTCGCCTTCCTCCTTGCTGGGCATCGATAGCCTAGGGGTTAGAATCTCCGACTGATACCAAATCGGTTAACTTCTGATTGGATGTCTAGCCACACTGATGAGCTGTGAAAGAGCAAAACAGTCTGTCTGTGGATGACAATATTAGCTCCTGACAAATAATTAATTCAGTCGAGTACTGTGGGGATAAAAGCAAGAATTTGTAAACAGTCACTATTACTGCTGATAATGCAATACTCTCCAAACTGGATTGAGTTCTCTAGGTCACTAGCATGTTTATGATAAAATAAATATGAAAAAGTTTGCCTTACTCTCTGCCGGGCGTCGATAGCCTAGGGGGTTAGTATCTACAAATGATACCAAATCAGTTGGCTTTCAATCCCAGCTTGAAGCAATCGAATGTCTAGCTACACTGATGAGCTGTGAAACAGTCTGTCTGTGGATGATGATATATATATATATATATATATATATATATATATATATGTACAAGTTTTGTTAAATTCAACCAAGGTTTGTGTTGGATTTTCCAATTTTCAAGTAAGCTTTTTTTTTAATCATTTATCCCCAAGCAAGGTAATAAAGCCGCTAAGATGTAAGAGGTTACTGATAGTGTAAGAAACTGAGAAATCATTATTGTGGAGAAAGGACAATAAAAGAACAGGGATTGAGTAGACAAAAATGCTGATTAGTGTTGCATTTGAATTTTTCAAGATCGTAATTGACAGGAAAGGAAGAAGCTGGAAGAGAATTCCATCAGCTTGAGGTGTAAGAAAAGAAACTATTTCAAATAAAACTTATAGTTACATTTAGCAACTTCAACCATAAAATAATGATACCTAGCTGCCAATCTATTACAACACATAAATTCATGAAGATGACGTTCCAAAGAGGAAAGATTATCAGAACAAATATCATGGAAATATAGAAAAGACACAGAAGTGACGCTACAGTAGTGGGAAAGTGATTGAAGCCGAAATGCCAGATCAAGACCAATAACATTTCAGGTTCTTCTTTGGACATTTTCAAGAATCTCTAGATCCATAACAAAAGCACTAACTTAGATACAGCAGTATATGTTTTTTTTAGTATGACCTGACCAAGGAATTGAAATGAAATCTGTCAGGATCTCAAATATTTTTTTTAACCCTATACTGGGGTTCAATGGAAGAAACAATCCAAAAGTGAATAAGGAGTATTGACTAACATACCCTCTGAGCATGTAAAGTGGAATGAAAACAATCTTTGTAGATAGAATAAAAGGTTTGGTTCAGAATTCCAATATGGTTATGGAGTACAACAGACATCTGAAGAAGACCAGAGGTTACAACATTCGATACACTGTGAGTGTAACAATCTAGATGAATATGCAAAACCCTTAATAATAATAATAGTAACAGTAATAATAATTCTTCATTTGAAAAATTCAAGCATAAACTAATAAAAAAAAATTATACAAAAAGGTTTTAATTTAAAAGAAAACACTTTTAATTTAATTGGTCTTAATAAATCTGATGGAAATTTCATGGTGCTTTCTAGATATTTAGGAACACAAACACAAGTAATCATTTTCTCGTCAGCAAGCACATTAGGTTTAAGGATCCAAGTTCTATACTCAGGATTGTCCCACAGGACAATAGACAAGTGGATTAAGGTATTAAAATTTATGTGTGGTACTAGATTAGCAGCTAGGTCTCATTCATGAATTTGGTAACATAGTAATCACGATTACACTCCCTGTGCTGGGTAGGGCAGATTTAGACTCTGTGGAGGGCAAGTAATAACTGAACAGTGTTAAATAAGGAGTTGAGATATCCTTATACATAAATCATTTTCAGGGATGTAAGAAATATAGAACGATAGAAAATCTAATGCATATTAAGCAGGATATATACATGTGTAACAAGATTAAAGAAAGGGTTCAATTCCTGGAAAGTTACCCAGATCAACAAGCATCTGATGAAAGCCGAAACATTGTGATAATGACAACAAAAATGAAGACAATAATACGAATATAGATAGCGTAAATAATGATAACTCCTCATCCCAGAAATTCAAACAGTAATTATTTTCGCATAATTATATAGATAACAAAAAAAAAAATCATATTGTACGGATATAAACGGCGATGGTCTCCCTTACGTTGAGATGGTCATGTGGGTCACGTGACGGCCAATGAATGACGTCAGAAGACAGAGTGACGATGTAGAGCCCAGAAAGAAACAGGACGTCCCTAGCCCACAGCAGTAGGTCTTACAGGAAAAACCACATGGCCAAAACAGATTCATAGAGAAACTGCTGTAATTACAGTTTTCCCTTCAGGAAATATTACAAGTAAGGTTCCCCTTTCTTACTCACCATTTGTTGTATATGTTATAATTCCTCTGCATTAGGACAGGTGCATATATATATATATATATATATATATATATATATATATATATATATATATATATATATATTAAGACATTTTTATGTTTATACATTTTTTATTGATACAAATATTTAAGTAAATGCTCTGTTTATAATAAACTGTATTAAACAACATTTACCGGCCTGAATGTCCGAGAAATTTTCACATTCAGGCCGGTAAATGTTGTTTAATACTTTTTATTATAAACAGAGCATTTACTTTAAATATTTGTATCTATAAAAAATGTATAAACATAAAAATGTCTTAAAATAATTGTCGGACTTTGTCCATTCCATAAATATATATATATATATATATATATATATATATATATATATTTTTGTAAATTAAAGATTATAGCAATCTTCAACTACCATAATTTTACACAGAATACCTATTATCAGGATTTATACCAAAATAAATTAATACATATAACAAAATAAAATAAAACACCAACAACCACTTTTTAGTTCAAGCTACCACCACTATAACTCCATTTATGGTTTTATCATTCTCCCACCACCGTTACTAATCATTTTTACCAATTTACAATAACTATTAGCTAATTATATTATCATTGTCTCCAATCCCTTGCAACATTACTATCACATCATATTATATAGACCCGCTATAATTATTAAATTAAACTACCCTCTCACCCAGCATATTAAATATTAAACATCACCATATAAAATAACCAATAAGGATTACAAATTTCTACCTGTTACATCTACACAGTCATAAAAAAAACAAATAACCAGCTTTAAATATAACAAATAAACCCCCTTTTTTTCAAAAATTTAAAAATAAATATAAATAATAATAATTTTTACCTATCATAATTTTACACAAACCCCACCACACGTATATACATACATGCGAAGAAATTTATTCACTGAAAAAATATGACATGTATACATTCACGAGACATTCACGAGAAATCTTCGCTACACTCCCAATCTTTGAATTTCAACATGCAAATGCGTATGTATAGACACAACACCACCCGTATACATACATATGTCATATCTGAAACTGCCCACATATGTTTATATATGTATGAGTTCCGACGGACGACCAAGTATGTATATATGTCTGCATACATAGATATTTGCGTTAGTACGATGACAAAACGACGAAGTTTCCCCCACCACTTCCACAATAACACCAATACACGCAATATACATAAACCCAAAATTTAAAAAAATTAATCAGTTTGTCTGACGATCGCTAAAGCGTGAAACCCAGGGTCACAAACTCCCATCTATCCAACCAAATATGTTAGCTCTATCTCTGATATTGAGCGCTTTCTAATAAGTACCGCGCATATAATATATAAATACTTATACATATATATATTTATTTATATTTATATACACACTTTTCATATATATATATATATATATATATATATATATATATATATATATATATATATATATATATATATGCAAGGATATATGCATATATATATATATAAAGGAATGAAAGCGTCCATGCTGCCTTTGACCCAAGAAGAAACCTCAGTGGCGCAATTTTCAATTGGGAGGTTGAAAATGTCAGTCCCGGAATGAGTCTCAAACAGCATGCTGGTAACAGAAAGAAGTCTTATGGATAGGGGGTTCCTTGTTAATGGATACTTAGAAAGAGATATCAATAGCTACCACAGAGTCATTCGAGTTACCAAGAGGGCAGTATTGCGAAGTTCGGCAAGAGCGAGGGGGTGGGTAAGAAATAAATCCAGTAGAGAAGCCTGTTTCTCGGTTTGGCTAGGGAAACGAGTAGGAAAGTCCACGATTTGAGTGAGAAATTGGGAAATGGAAAAATTTAATGTCTGCGTGTCAGCAGCATAAGTACCTTTAGAATGTTTCAACTACGTGTCGTGGTCAGCATTAAAGTCACCGAAAACAACGATGTTCGCAGATGGATGGAAAGAAAGTGCATTTTCTATATTGTCAGCTATTGCGTCTAATATACTACAGTCTTTGGAAGAAAGGGAGCGATAAAGAAAAAGAGACAGCTGAGAGAGTTTAGTAGCAAAAGACGGAAGCACATGAAAGAGTAGTCGGCAGATTATCCTGGATGTAAACACCAAGGCCATGTATGTGAATCCTGGAATCTTTTGCGGCAAAAGGGAAGATACCCTGCAAGCAAGAATTCATTGGTAACAATTGAAGAATTCAAGTTGGTTTCACAAAGAGCAAAGATATCTGGCGACCGTTCCAAAGAGAAAGATTCTACGCTACAGAAGTTGAAACGGATACCACGAATATTGGAGAAAAAAAGATTGAGAGGGGTAGATGTTTTTTGTTCGCTGATTTAGTTTTATTTCTTTTTGTTGTGATTTCCATCAGATGTTTTGAGGAGAAAGAAAAAAGACCAATAAACTGTCACTATCTGTCGTCAATGGCAATACAAACCAGCCAGTGCGTGGCTGAGAAAAACGCCCTCTGAGAACAAAACATGTTTGTCATTCTTTTTCCATTCAGCTATTCCGTGCCGCCCGTAAAGTGCGGTGTTATATCAACGATATAATAATGCCCATAATGGGAGAAACTCGAGTGGGAGAATAAATCTTTCTTCCATATCAACCTCCCGTTATAATATTAAATACAGTTTAAATAGTCACTTATCTTTTTACAATTGATAAATCATAAGGTGTTTCATATTTTTAAGAACGCAGCAAATCCCATTCCTTTCGTTCTGCAAGATTCCATTAATGTATCGCTATTCATTTTTACTGTGTGTGGAAAATTCATCATATAGTGAAATACTAGTTGCGACAAGTATATTCCAGGTTTCACAAATGTTTGACGTCCTGGGTATGATGATAAACTACATCCGGCAGCAAGGCCTCTGATTGGGAGGTTTTGAGGAGCGTGAAACCACCTCTTAATTGCTGTTGTTCACAGATCCACCCTAATCCGGGGCGGTAGCACCCGTTAAGCTCCCAGCTGTGGGCAAATAGTTAACCCTCAAAATGGGGTCAAAACACTATTAAAGTATAAAAATAGATTTTTATAGTAGAAATGCCAACAATACATTTTTGAAAAAAAAAAAATTCTATTCATACGAACCTATCCTAAAATCGTTGGCATTAAATAACACATTGAACTTGATATAACATAAAACAAAATAAACCACAACAAACAAATATTTGACCAAAGTTTATAATAAGGTGTGTCAAAAGTTTTGTTGCGGGGCCGATAAGAATGTCGCCCCCGCAAGCTTTATGAAGAAAGGTGTGAACAGCTAAGACAATGAGGGGACAAAGGCAAAGGTTTATGAAACAATAAACGTCGATTTTATTTATCCAAAATGTACAAGAGTGTACTCTGGAGAAATATGTTCGTATCGGTGTCGGGTCCGGTATGACTGGTTTTTGTTTAGGGGTAGTTGATTTCGGTCGTATCGGCGAAACGAATGTAAAGTTGAAAATCGGCGGTAGCTGGTCGGCTGCCAGACGGGAGAATTGTCAGGAACAGCAGCAGGTTGATCGCACGAGATTCGTTGTATCGGTTAGGACGAGTCCCTAAATAGGGCCGAGTGAGTATAGTGATACAACTTCACAGGGCGGATCGACCGCGGAGATGGGATCGCGCCGAAGTGTGTACCTAAACAGGGTTGAGTCAGAATGGTGATACGACTTCACAGGGAAGATCAATCGCGGAAACGGGATCGCGCCGAAGTGTAACACTTGGCGAAGTTGGTCAGAGAGGTGATACGTCTTCCAGGGCGGATCGACCGCGGAGACGAGATCGCGCCGAAGCACCGGAAGCTTACAAAGGCAGCGTACTACACTTTGACCCAGGCGAGATTTATTTTGTAAAAAATACAAAATTGTGGCACAAGGCCGAAAAGGGGGTGGGGGTAAGGCTGGTCTTCACTAACTATCTTATACCTAGCTAATTTGATTCACGACCCATTCAGACATTACAATTTACTCATTCACCATAAGAACTCGTCCGTCGCCAATCGATCCTCCATGCACCATAATACCACATCCACTCTAGGGAGACCTACAAAACGCGCCCCATGTCATAGTAATTTTAATGATCCTAACACATATGTACAAAATTCTAAAATGAAAAGATGAGGGTGGGTGGAGATGAATCCAATAAGGAACTAAAATATTAACACTTTGACCCAGGCCCCCAGGCCGAGCAGCTCGGATTTGGACGAAAAAAGAGGCTAACAATATTTGGAGCGATTTATTCAAGTACTCCCTGGCTAGAGGGAGTAGAAAACAGTAGATATTAAATTAATATCAATGGTTGTCCGATGTTTGAAAAAGCGCTGCATAATCCGATGCTCACGAGGTATGGTTTGGCCTCAACCATATTGGACAAGTCGTCCGGTTTCTCGCATGTTGCTTGACTTAAATCTGCGAGGTCAGGGGTTGTGAAGGTCAAGGTCGTCTTTCTAAGGCGCGGCTAATGGCGACCGCGACAGTTTTACATTTTTTACATACCTTTAACTCAAAGCTTATTGCAGGTCCACATCTCAAGACTATCTATGATTCCTATATATCAGGCCTACACAATTAAAAAAAAATGAGAAGGGTCTCGTGAAAATTAGCTGTCGCCTCATGAGTAAATTTATAGAGAAAAATTACAGATTGAAAAAAAATGGCGCAAATGCATCCCAAACAAAATATATGCAAAAAAAAAAAAATATTAAAAATAGCTGAATAAAGTCATGTCACCACAAATCTGAATTTTTCCTGCGCAATCAGTCGCCAAAATTCTGATGTTTACAAAAAAATTAACTATTTTGAAAAGCGCAGGCTTTTAAAACAATTCATTATTTAATAAAACATGACAATTAAAAAAAAATCAATTAATAATTGTAAATAAACAAATAAATAAATAGTATAATGTTCTAGGTTTGTTTTATACACGTACTTTTTACGGAAATGTATTTTAAAGAAAGCCAGATGATTTGTGAAAAAGATGATGTTTGTAAAATTTTCTATTTTATAAAATATATTTTATATATATAAAGAACCGACGAAATTATTTCAGTTAATTGGCTTGTTATGAAAATTAATTAAATTAAAAAATACAGTTTCTATTTAGTATCCAATCAAAAGCGTGGGTTTACGTCCACGTAAATTTGAAGTTAAAGTCTTATGGAATTAACACATTAATTCCATTTATATTTTACGCGCGCGCGAGTCCTCCCTTCCTTTCACACTCGTGCGTGTGTGTGCGCGTGTTTTCACCCCTACCTTCCACTCACAGCTAGACATAAAGTAACCTCGCTAGCTCCTACTGATGAACTCACAATAGGTTTTGAATTTTTTCCCGCGCGTTTTTCGGCGTCTCAAAACTGCTAGCGTTTGCAAGCAGTTGCCTCTCGACTTTCGACCCGACTAGATGGGCAACTCATTTATTCCGTGCCCTTAACCCATATGCGGGCCGGAATATCTTATTTCAACAATGGCGACTTCACACTCTACCAAGACTTCTTCTCGTCTTGAAGCTAATCGCAGGTCAGACCTTCTCCGTTTTCTACCAGAAGACGTTAGAGACACACGACACGGTCGTGAGCAAAACTTCGTATTCGACTAATAATGGCTTATTTTTATCCCTAGTCAGCGAACCAATAAATACAGACAGGGATATCCTACTGACGAACAACTTGCTAATCGCAGATCAGACCTTCTCCGTTTTCGACCAGAAGACGTTAGAGACACGACACAGTCGTCGGCAGAAACTTCGTATTCAACATGTAACCAATAAAACCACCAAATAATTAATTCTGCGTCCTTTTGGCTCGTCATTCAAAAATTCTTCTACGAGATGATGCATATACCAAATAATTAACTTTTCGGCCCTTTGTGACTCGTCATTCAAAGTCCTTCTCCGAGACGATGCAGAACATACAAAATATTAATCCGTCGTCCCCTTTGGGCCTCGTCATAAATCTGTTTTGAACCAGTACAAAAAAAAAAAAATATATACATAACATTTCACTCACATTAGCCAAAACTCGCAGTGAGTATTTTTTCCTTGTATGTATATTATCATGTACATTGACTTATCTGGAACCTCCTTCTTCAAGAACTTTTCCCGCCTTTAGCCATCTTGTTTTCTACTTTTGGCGCGGAACTTTTTCATTGATCCCTACTACGGGATAATTTACTTGTTTTTCCTGCATTTAATAAAAATTACTCTTGTTGGAATCCAGTCTTTTTCTGTCATTCTGTGTCGGCTATCTTAATATATTTTATTTTATGCACTTGTTGATTGACCCCTTTCCTCTCACTGTTCATTCACGCACATATTTATTTTTTTACATTGCTTGTAGACTCGGTAGTTTAGTGTGGTGTCTGGCACAAGGCCACTTAGTAATAAACCAGCACTGCACGCTGCCGGGTCTGCAACAGTCTGTTTGGAGCCCCTTAGAAAAGAGCTAGCAGATAAGTTCAGAAATCAGAATGAAATTAAATTTGAAGGAAGAAGTGGAACATAAAAAAACTCTTCAGACAACAAAATACAAAACTGTAGATTTTGTTCATTCTCCCATTATCGTGGAAACTGCCCTGCATATGGACAGACCTGCAACAAATGCAAAAAACGGAATCACTTTTGCCAGCAGATGTCCTAGAAATAGATCAGTACACAGAGTGGACCATGATGATAGTGATTTTTTCCTCCACGGATGATGATAAATACAAAATGTTTTGTAGATTGTATCTCTCTAAATCCTCTGCCACTAACAAAAAAGATATAAATAACTACAAAATTAATGCCTCATCTGAAGACTGGAACGTCAATCTGAAGTGAACGGGACAGACATAGTATTTAAAATAGATTCAGGTAGTCAAATAAATATTCTTCCCACAAAGGATTACGAAAGATTAGCAAAACGTCCAAACCTAAAATCAACTGGTATAACACTATCTGCGTACAACAACACATCCATTCCAGTTCAAGGCAAATGTATTGCGCAGATCATAAAAAACAATTTGAAGCATCATGTGATGTTCATTGTGGCTGACATAGATGCATCTCCCATACTTGGACTGAAAACCTGCTCTAATCTCAACCTTATCAAGAGGATCTGCAAAATCAATACTAACAAGATTGATTTTTTCTCCGAATTTAAGGACTGTTTTGGTGAACTCATATATGGAACACTCCCGGGTGTTCATCACATTACTATGGATCCCGATATCAAGCCGGTCATAAACCCTCCTAGGAACATTCCCTTTGCACTGAAAAAAAACTAAAACAAGAATTCAAACGAATGACTGAATTAGGCGTCATTACCTCAGTGACGGAACCAACAGAATGGGTATCATCACTAGTAGTGGTGGAAAAACCCAAGCATTCTCTCCGTATATGTCTCGATCCACGGAATCTCAACAAGGCCATCAAAGAGAACACTACAGACTACCAACTGCATCGGACATAATCCACGAAATGGCAGGTGCAAATTTTTCACCAAGTTAGATGCATCCAATGCATTTTGGCAAATTAAAGTTGATGAGGAAAGCTCCAAACTTCAAACTCTTCAGACACTTCAACTCACCCTATGGACGATTTAGATTCACACGGATGTCTTCCATACGGCATTCATAGCGCTAGTGAGATATGTCATGCGAAAATAGCATCCATTATTGAACAGATTGAAGGATGCAGAAACTCACAGGATGATATCATTATTTGGGCAGACACTCCAGAAATACTAAAAAAATAGAACCATTGCGGTTTTGAATGCCATAAGAAAATCAGGCATGAAATTAAATCAGTCAAAGTGCCAGTTCAACATAACCGAGTTGACATTTCTAGGGCACAAAATTTCCAGTCAGGGAGTCGAGCCTGATGAAAAGAAAATGCAAAGCGATAAGAGACATGCCAGACCCATCAACTGGGCAGACAAAAACAGAACTCCAACGTTTCTTAGGCATGATAAATTACTTAGGCAAGTTCATTCCAAATTTGTCAAATGAAACTGCACCTCTTCGTCTCTTATTGGAAAAAGACAACATGTGGTCTTTTGACAAACCACAGAGAGAAGCAATTCAACGACTCAAAAACTTAGTTACGCAGAGTCCAACATTGAAATACTTTGACCCGGCACTTCCAATTAAAGTGTCTTCTGATGCTTCAACACTAGGACTTGGAGCAATGTTAGAACAAAAACACAATGACAATTGGGCTCCAATAGCATTTGCTAGCCGCTCTCTCACACCTGCTGAAGCCAACTATTGCCCCCTTGAACTTGAAATGCTGTCCATAGTATTTGCCTGTGAACATTTCCACGAATTCTTGTATGGACAACGTTTCATAGTAAACAATGATCACAAACCTCTAAAATCCATTGTCACAAAACCCATTGCAAAAAGCACCCCCCTAGAATACAACGTTTCTTAATGCGTCTACAGAAGTATGATTTTGAAATTGCATACACTCAAGGCAAACTAATGCATGTTGTTGACACACTCAGCCGTGCAGCACAGAAAAAGAACACACCAGAAATCTCTGACAGAGAAATGAACTTTTTGTCCATTCCATAATGTCCTCCATACCCATCAGTGACAAACGTCAACAACAGCTCACAACTGAAACAGCGAATGACCAAACGTTACAGCAACTGCAACATCAAATTATGATTGGATGGCCACAACATCGACACAACCTGCACCCTTGTCTTCACCCTTATTTCAATTACCGAAATGACTTAACGCGCTATAAGGGGCTGGTAATGAAGGGTTCACAAATTGTTGTACCACTCAGTATGCGTGCAGAAATGCGCAGAATTCTGCATCAGGCGCATTTAGGAATTGAAAAAACTAAATCTAATGCCAGGAAGGCTCTTTTGGCCGAACATGAACAAAGAAATCGAAGATATGGTAAAAATTGTGATTCATGTCAACGATATAGCAACCGACAAAGTACAGAGCCACAGATTCCACATGACATACCAGACCAACCCTGGCATAAGGTTGGCACAGACCTCTTCAGACTGTAAGGGAAGTACTACCTCATGGTAGTGGACTACTACTCGAAATTTTTGAAATAAGTTTACTCCATAATACAACAGCACTGACGGTGATTAATCAGACAAAAACATCTTCGCTAAACATGGGATACCCAAACTAATAATCTCTGACAATGGCCCTCAATTTAAGTCAAGTGAATATAAAAAATTTGCCACTGAATGGGATTTTTCCCATGTAACTAGCAGCCCAGAATATCCACAGTCCAATGGTCTAGTGGAAAGGACTATCCAAACAGTGAAAAAAACATTGCATAAATGTTTCCAGACAGGAGATGATCCATACCTTGCGCTACTAACGTTGCGTACAACACCTGGCAAAGACAACTCTCCTTCACCGGCAGCTAGGCTAATGAATCGCCAACTGAGAACACTGCTACCAATCATGAGAAAAAATAATCATGATCATCAAAAGGCAAATCTAAATCACAGACAGACAGTACAATATAATAGCCATCAACGTGAGCTAACTCCTCTTAAGATTGGTGACCAGGTCCGTGTTCATGATGGTAAAACTTGGTCCAGGAAAGGAGTAGTGACTGAACGTTGCTCCCAACCTAAATCATACATAGTGCTGACGGAGAATGGTAGAAGTATACGCCGAAACCGTCGACATATACTGCAAGTACCCTGTTCAAAGACACTACCATCACAATCATATCCTGATACAATATTCAGCGCAACCAGACAACCTCATCTACCTAATTCACGTGAACCATGTCCAGCCGTTTCAGAATCAGGAGTCCGAACCAGATCAGGACGACTAATACATCAACCTCGATGGATGCAGGATTTTACAAAGTAAAGAAATTGTATCCTCAATAATAAAGAACTTGGGAGGGGGGATGTTATATGTATACATACATGTGTGTGTATATACACATACACATGTATATTAACTGCGGACAGAATGGGAACTAGAACTTCCGCCGGAAGGCGACTTCCTGTAAAATGTCTTAAGGAAATAAATGTATGTTCTTGCACTCCTATCTTCATCTCTCTTTTCTAAGTGCAGCGAAAATCATCGCCGACTCATCTTAACTCCAGTTTACGAAGAACTAATACGTGCACGGTAAGACCGAATCATTTTACTTCTTTGTTGACTGTAAACCTTATTTACTCCACGTTGTCTATGTGTCGATCGGCGAACACAACACTATTCAACACAATTACATACCCACATATATACCATATTAAAATACTCCCCAAAACATACCTAAAAGATTCCCCAGCACAACACACACTGTTTAAATCAAAGTGTCTATTGGTTACAAATTAACATCGCCATGTGAAATGTTTGAACAATCAGGGAAGACTAAAGCTAAACCTATTTTTCTCAAACCTACTTTTGAGAAAGTTTTTTTTTAAATAAAACCCCACAGATTTCGACTTTCAAGAGGAGAGAAGAAGCGGTTGTTTTTAAATCGAACAGCAGAAGAGAGACCGAGCCGTTCAAACAGGAGAGACGCGACTCTCTCCCCACACCGCCTGCTGAAAAAAAAATGTGTCGGTGACTTGAAACGAATCAGCGACAACAGCTTGGCCGGACAGTGAAGAAGCTTTCTTTGACTGCCTTTCGGTAACTTCTGACAAATTGTCTCCAAAGACTGTCAGTGAATTTTCGCTAATGATAAAAGTCTTTTTTCAACCACCGCGTTTTTTTATTTTTTTTTTATTTAAAGTTTTGTCTAAACTACAGCCTTTTCAGTGAACACACTGCCCAAAGACTATTTTTAATACTTTTTAACTCTTTCGAATTCATGTACATATGTTTGTAAATACAAATGATTTATTTAACAGGCATCCAAGGCCCTACTCTGTTCCTTATCTTCATCAACGATCTTCCTGATGTCATAGTTTCCCAAGTAGGCATCTACGCGGACGGCATTACTAATTTAATCCTGCCTCAAAAACAAATCTAGTGTCGTTGACAAAACTAACCTGGACATAATGCCTCAAAAACAAAACTGCTCTCTACTACTCACCACAAAGAACCATCCCCCCCATTAGAATGTCTGACGCTCAGCTCCACGAGAGCACCTCTTTGCGACTACTCGGTCTCACATTGACTGCTGACCTGAGATGGTACAAATACATTAAGTCAATAGCTTCGTCCATCGCAAGGAAAGTTGGCTCCCTGTGCCGCGCCAGGAAATTTTTCTCGCCGGAATCGATCCTCCAGATCCACAAATCAACCATTCGCCCTTGCATGGAGTATTGCTGCCATATATGATCTGTAGACCCTTTTGTTTGTCTCAAGGTTCTTGATGAAATCCAGAGACGGATATGCAATGTAATTGGCCCTGATCTGGCATCTCGTCTGCAGTCGCTCTCTCACAGACGTGCCGTAACCCCCCCTCTGCCTTTTATTACAAATACTTTCACAGTAACTGCTCCGATGAGCTGCTTTTGCTGGTTCCCAGACTCCATGAATTTAAGCGTTCAACCAGGCTAGCATCTTGCTCTCGCCCTTTCACTGTCGAAACTGTTAAATGTAGCCGTTTCTTCTACTCCAATAGCTTCATGTCTCGCACTTCTCGCCTGTGGAACTCCCTCCTCTTTTCCCGTTTCCCTGATAGCTATAATCTCCAACTATTCAAATGTAATGTCAATCGACGTCTCCAGATGATTTGATCTATCCCTTATCCTTCTCTTCATCCTTTCCTCTATCACTCCTCTTTGTTCTCGCTCCAACTCTCTGTGACCCCTTACGTGCTAGTGGCTTCCCGCCTTGCTTTGGGTGAAACGCTTAAAAAAAAATACCAATGTTTTCTTTATTTTTATTTCATTATTGTTCGGAATTCGGACGTTCGAAAGTACTTGTGGGTTATCTGTAGCTACTTTTTATAAAATTAGATGTGGTATTTTTTTTTCAGATTACTAAATGAATCTTTGTGACGTTTCAAGAAATGAAAAGGACGCTGTTCGCCTGCTTCAAGATAAAAGCCAACTGAGAAGCACTGCAAAAATGGCCATCCAATAAAGCTCTACTTCGGTTCCAGAATCTATTGGAGATGTAATACAAAGAACTGCAAGCAGCAAATTGGACTCCGTACTGGAAACTGGCTGTCAACCCACCCCTCAACGTGGTCACTCTGCTTCGCCTCATATACGCCTGGTACTGGGAAACATCCTCTTCAAATGGTACGAGGCGAAAACTGGGAATAGGGAATAACTGTGTGATCGACTGGAACAATTACATACAGTGACGTGCAGAGGTTTGGTGATGTCCGGGGCCAACTCCTTGACTAAAACTCAAATGGAGTGGTGGTGGTTCATAGGGTCTAATACCTAGAAATGTGAGAAAGGAAGAAATTATTTTAAATATGTAAAAAACTGATGTAATATGAAATAAACACTTTATTCAAATTACAGTGTAACCCGGATATAAGAGACCCTGATATAAGAGAAACCCGGATATAAGAGAGATTTTCTCTGGTCCCAAATTAGAGCCTGTGTTAATGTATATAAAATAGACCAAACCCGGATATAAGAGAAACCCGGATATAAGAGACTTCTTCTCCGGTCACGACAACTCTCTTATATCCGGGTTACACTGTAAATATAAACTAAATTTTTATTTCACTCTTTGATTGGATACCCCCCCGATATGGATGCCTAGGGCCGTCGCATTCTCCACCCTCTTCTGCACGCTACTGATTATATGAGAGAGATATACGACAACCTAGCCAAACTACAGTAATCGAATATAATTTAAGAAACACATAGTATATTTTTACACATCTGTATTTGTGAAAACGTTGTAAAATTAATTTAAAAAGTGGCGACGGATAAACCACAAGTACCCGGATATCGGAATTTAATATAGACCTGCTCCTACACGTCATTTGTAATGCGGTCTACGTTTTGGAAGGTCTCGGTGATTTTATAGCATATTCTATTGCTTGGATTCTTCGCTGTAATTCTCCTGTTAATGTCCATGATTCCCAGACGTACAGAAAGACTGAGACGGCAAATACGTGCAACAGTCTAAATTTGAATTTCAAGCAGATGTTCTTCATTTTCCAGATGGTTCTTAGTATTGCAGCAACTGTCATTGCTTATACTTCTCTTTCTATTCTGGAATTCTCTTCACTGATAAGCGAGCCAAGATGTTTGAATTGTCTATTTTAAGTTCCTTACCATCGACTTTAAATCTTGGTTAAATGCCTTTGCTTATTGTTTATCATGAGTGTTTTCTTTTCCGTATTAATTTGAAGGATGTTTCATCCAGAATCACCTGGATTATAACCTATACTAGTGCTCAAGGCGAAATGTTTGTTGTTTTAATGAAGTGATGTTTGAAGCGGTTTGATAGTTTTCAACCGCTTTAGCTAACAAGTATTAACCGCATCGTAACTCCTGCTACACAGTGGTCCCTCGCCAAATTTGGGGCCATGTCCCACTTTGGTATTTCTAAAATTCTGGTACCTGTCCTTGTAATATTTAATTCTTGCGTATATGCCAATTACACATGTACGTACATACACACAAAATATTTTTTTATGTATGCATATTGTATGTGCATCGTATGTATTAACACGCAGTAACATTAACATTCTCACACCAACTCACTAGAAAACAACTCACTGGTAATAACTCATTCTCAAATTGCTCTCTTTTTTTTCTGTTGGCATAGTAAGCCGAAGGGTGCACATCCTACACATGCTCCACCAAAATATTACTATACCCTACCGGTTGGTCCTGCGCCCCACGTTGAGAATCATTGTCCTACAATGAACGGGTAACTGCATCCATTCCAAACTGTAGTGGACCGTGGCTGTGATGTTGTTGAGTAGAAGTAGAAGAAACACATGTGGGTTCAGATTTTCCTGCTAGCTGGTCCAACTACACGAGAAAGTTGGACTTTTAATTAAGCCTAAAAGAAGGCAAAGAAAAACAAACACAAGACCAATAATATATGTATACAAATATATATATTAATAACAAGTTACATGGAAACAGTTACAAAGGACAAAGTGTGTGTGTGAATATTATATATGTGCGTGTGCGTGTGAATATTATATATGTGCGTGCGTGTGTGTGTGTGTGTGTGTGTGTGTTGTGCTTAGCGTGTTCCCAGCATTTTTGGAAACGCTATCTCTGGTGAGCGTTCACATGTTCGAGGTAATACGGCTGAAAGCCTGAGGAAAAAGAGAGATTTACCTCCAGGTGTCGGCGCAAAAGGCCTGAAGAAAAAAAGAGGAAGAGACGAAGGGTCAGCGACTATTTATAGCCAGGGAAGAGAGATCCCTGGTGAAAGGGTTAACGAACTGAAGGAGGAGGTAACTCCGACAAAACTCAATTACGGTTATCAGACCGAGAAATACTGGAATAATAATAATAATAATAATAATAATAATAATAATAATGAAATCTCGAAAATGTGGCATATGGGAACATCAACAATCCCTGTTGTAGTTGGAGCCCTAGGACTGGTTGGAAAAGATTGCAGTAGACTAATTGAAGGGATTCCTGGAAGTCCATACCTGAAGGAGATACAAAAAATTGTTCTGACAAGTACAGCCCACACTTTACGAAGGGCTTTATCTATGTAATTTTTTTTTTTTTTTTTGTTAGTGGAAAGTGTCATGATGCCATTTCTAACCTTAGGTCCCTGGGCAGGACCCGGAAAGAAATGTGTAAACGCCAGAAATCAAAGAAAATAAAAATAATAATAATAATATTTTCTAGCTTTTAAGCGTGGAAGGTCGGTATCTTAACGTGTTTTTTTAACTTACCGAGGACCACAGTTTGAGTTGACCGGCTCAAACTATTGATGTGGTCTGTTCTCAAATCAATCACGTGTTTGATGACTGTTTTCAGCTACTTGGGCTGATCTTGTGAAAGCATTCCCCTAAATAAGGTCCCACTAAGCATCTTTGCTAATGTGGGATTACCCAGAGGACGTCCCCTAATGCCAGCTAGGTGGGAAAAGGAAAGGATAAAAGGATTAAAAGTATAAAAGGAAAGGGCATAGACCCTCTGTCTCTTCATATGCAGGATGTTGCAAGGACAAGATATATCTCATTGGCGATCCGGAGGATTTTCTAGTCCCCGGTAAACCACGTATTGCATTGCATGCAACACAATACTATAATTAAACTATCTCTTGTTAACAAAAAAAAAAAAAAAAAAATGTGACCACTAAAATAATAACTCCGCTACAACCTATCACAAGAATATATCTCTCCTTCCAACTCAAGAAAGTATCCCTATTTAACAAACTGGTCAACACCACTAAAAACTGGTGACATATTGTCGTTGCAAACTAATGACTCCTGCTCCAACTGGTGACCCTGACATGATTCCAACAGGCAGATACAATTAATGACCCCGTTACACTAAACTCTCATTCGATTGTTGGTATTTTCTCGTTGTTCCCATCTTTAATTAAGCCTCGTTTTGATTTTACCCACTCAGCTGAAACATTATCTAGTATTCCTTCAGGCTAATATTACAATTGATATTTCTCCAGATGTATGTCACATCCATGGCAAGCCAAGTTTAGTATTGAAAATATTATACTCAATTTACTAAATGCAAATTTACACATCATGCCGAATGTATACAAAGCAAAGCTTGGATAAAATTACAACTAGTAATTAGTAAGACCGTATGAGCTTAAATAAAATTTTCAACAAACTCAAATTTTTTTTCGTCTCTTAACCAGCATTCTAAATGTGATATCCCTTCAGTGCGGAGGCGATCATGACTCTCCACAGCTTCCTTTTTTATTATCTTTGAACTGTCATGACGTCTTTGGAAAGATAATGGAGTGGTTTTCCGTTACATTCTCAGTGGTTTGGAATTCAGCATTTTCCATCTCTTAAACTGGTTGCCAACCAAGACTAAAGAGCCGCGTCTTTTTTGCACTCAAACCCATAACTGGTAGAAGAAAAGATGAATTCAGACTTTCTTCAACGGTATCTGGGACAAAATGTTACGGCAGTGGAAAAATATCTGAAGCCGAGATGCCAGGTAAGGGCTGATAACACAGCAGATTCCTTTTTGAATTTTATCAAGAATCTCTAAATACATATCAGAAGCACCAGACCAGATGTGGCTGAAATATTCGATGTACGGACGTATTGTAGACTTATAAATGTGTAAGACAGATTCCGGAGAAAAACTGTCTAACACAACACAGTGAACAAACTTTCCTAGCAGCAGAGATAGCAATTGGTTGAATATAATCGTTCCATTTCATGTCAGCGGAAAATGTGAATGTTTCGTGTTATACGTTTGTTAATGATAACAGAGACATAAATTCCTTTTTCATTATATCTTGGATCAGAACTTTATTTATACGTGCTATTTATCAACTGCAAAGTCATTTCATTTCCAGTATTGATTCCGCTCAAGCTCCTGTGGTCCGAGTAGGAACTTACCATTTTTGTGATTGGTTTTGATTTGGTTTGGTTTGTTTTACGGCATATCAACCTCAATGGGTTATTTAATGCCGATAAAACTTTTATTGCTAGTAATGTGGGATCACCGAGATTGCTGCCTAAATACAAAAATCTGTTTCTGGTAATATTTTTCTTTCAAAAATGTATTGCTGGTAATAATGTTTTTTTTTTAGTTTGTTTTTTCAGAAAATTATTGCTGGTAATAATTTTTTTCAAAAAATATTGCTGGTAATTTTTTTTTTTTTAAATGTATTTCTGGTAATAGTTAACTATTTGCCCATAGCTGGGACCCTAACGGGTGCTATCACCTTGGGTCAGGGCGGACCTGGGAACACCAGCAATTAAGAGGTGGTTCCACGCTCCTCAAAACCAGCTGATCAGAGGCCTTTCTGCTGGATGTAGTTTATCGTCTTAACCAGGACGCGGATGGAGTTTATCGTCATACCCAGGACGCCATTCTTGTGATTAGTATGGGTGTTTGTATAACAATATAACACATGTTAACTCTTCTGGTGTTCACCGCCCTGTTGAGTGATATGCATATAACCTCTTCTATGGTTTCTCGTATCATCTCTATTCTGGATTTCTACAAAGCATGTGGACCTGATGGTATCCATGTTATAGTCCTTATGAAGTGCTCTCGAATTGGCTCTCTAAACTGTATAATAAATGTCCTGCTGCCCTTGTTTTCCTGCTTGTTGGAAATCCTGTTCTGTAATTCCAGGCTTTAAGAATCTCCCAATCCTTCCAACTAACGGCCTATTAGCCATCTTTTTGGTAAATTACTAGAGGCCTGAATCAATGACAATTTGTTTCCCTCAGAATCTATCTTACATATCTCTAAGTCTACCATTCGTACATAGAATATTGCTGCCACATATTATATATTTAGAATTTCTTAATAAAAACCAAAGAAGAATCTGCAATATTATTGGTCCTGATCTGGTGTCTCGGCTTCAGTTACTTTCCCACCGCCGTAAAGCTTTCCCCTGGGCCTTTTCTATAGATTGTTTCATGGTAACTGTTCGGGTGAGCTCTTCGCTATGGTACCTAGACTTTATGAATAAGGGATTGGCAACGAAATCTCATCAATTTCCAGTTGAGTTGGCTAGCATTAACCGTAAATTCTTTGCTAACAGTTTCTTTTCTTGCACTTCTCGCTTGTGGAGCTCCCTTCCGGCTCCATGCTTTCCAGTCAACTTTAATCTTCAAAAGTTGAAAATGCAATGTCAATCGCCATCTACACTCCTGATTACTCTGTTGTTCTCGCTCCTTAGTAATGGTTCTGTTTTCTAATTCTTCCACACCCAGTAACCTCTTGTGTCTTAGTGGCTTTACTGCTTTGCTTGGGGTGAAATCAGCAGCTATAAAAGTTAGTTCACTGTGTCATGCTAGAATTTTTTTTTTTCTATCCAAAATCTACCTTGCATATCTGTAAGTCTACTATTCATTCATTCTTAGAATATTTCTGCCAGACAGGGTCCGGTGCTCATGCTATATATCTAGAGAACCTTTGATAAAATCCAAAGAAGAATCAGCAATATTATTGGTCCTCTCCCGGCGTCTCGGCTTCAGCCACTTTCCCACCGCCGTAAAGTTGCTTCCCTGTGACTTTTTTTAAAAAATAAATACTTTCATGGTAATTGTTCGGATAAGCTCTTTATGAATTTAAGCGCAGTACAAGACCGGCAAAGACGTCTCATCAATTTACAGTTGAGCTGGCTAGATGTAACCGTAAGTTCTATGCTAACAGTTTATTTTCTCGCACATCTCGCTTGTGGAAACACTCTTCTGGCTCCATGTTTGCGAGTCAACTTTAATCTTCAAAAATTTAAATGCAATGTCAATCGCTATCTACTGTCTTCCTGATTACTCTTCTATTGTTCTCGCTCCATAGTAATGTTTCTGTTTTCTAATTATTCCACACCCAGTAACCCCTTGTGTCTTAGTGGCTTCACAGCCTTGCTTGGGGTGAATACGATTTAGAAAAAAAAATACAACATTGTGTATTACATCAATCGTGTATTTAAACTGATGTCTCGCCAGATGAATGTAGCACCTAACATTCCTTCAAAACTGTGTCACGCCCGGCATCTTTTCATATCAACCTCACTTGCGATTGACAGACAAGCAGATGAGAGTGCTTTAAAGTGGAACAAAATATACACATATTGGTATACACATATTGGTGGAGATTATTTCATGACAACGTTCGTTCACACCATATATCTATTGTGGGCGACGTAATGACCCTGTGTAAGGATTAAAAGAAAATGCATGGAGTGTTAATATATACAAAATAAATTTTCCGGTAACACAATATATATATATATATATATATATATATATATATATATATATATATATATATATATATATATATATATATATGCACGTTTTCATTGAATATATCAGACAAGGATTTAGTATTTTATACAATTTCTCATGTGATCTTATAATTTTTTCCTTTTTGGTAGATAAATTATATAAAAGCTACCGTATTCGTAACATACTTGTTGATAACGCAAATATAATAGCATCGTCTACGTGTAAATGAAGCTAAAAATAATGGAAGCCTTATTAATAAAAAAAAATAACACTCAAAATATCAACTATGAACATGGACACAATATCTTGACCGTGTTTTGAAAATGAAAGCATTATATAAATACATACATACAACAATCTATTTCTTGTTAACAGTTAATATAGCCGAAAGCGCTCGGGAAAAAGAACAATTGGACAGTTTTTATATAATTTATCTACCGAAAAGAAAAAAGATCACACGAGAAATTGTATAAAAAACTAAATCAAAGCACCTTGTCTGTCATCATACTTATTATAAAACCCAGGTTTTTTTTTGTGTGTGTGTGTGTGTGTGTGTGTGTGTGTGTGTGTGTGTGTGTGTGTGTGTGTGTGTGTGAAAACCGATTTCAACAAAACTTCACCTTTTTTTTAGCAGGTAGTGTTTCTTATTGTCTTGCACACATTCTTTGTTTTTACATTCAGAATGCTTTAAAAATTCCATTTACATGACAATTGATTATAATATAATTCTATTCAATCGGTAGACTCATAACGATTGAAAACAATGTTTTTGTTTGAGTTATAAACCAATGGCTTCTGTTATCAATTATAGGCATTTAAGAATATTTATTTTATACCAACGGCATCCCATACTTAATACTTCTCGTTTTCACTATCGTGTGGTCATGTGTGACGTCACGAGTTGCGACGCGATTTTCGCTTCCGCGTCTCATATACACGAGTTAGTCGTTACTTTGAAATTTTTCATGCAACAGAAACAGACTCTCATTATTGTTTGTCCGTGTATTGGTTGATATATTGAAAAGTAATTGTCATCTTTGATAATGGCTTATGTAATCCGAAAGCTTAAATTGGATTTAAATATGTATGAATATGGTGAATTCCTTTCGTCTTTCAATAATAATGTTATTAAGCTTATCAGGCAATATGAAAGGAACTTACTTAAAGTAATTGGACAAAACTTGTCTATATTATTTAATGAAACATGCATTGATATATATATATATATATATATATATATATATATATATATATAATTTAGCTCTTGAAAATATATTATGAAAATATATTTTCAATTGAGCACTGTTGAATGATAAGCTAATTCTAAAAACAACAGTCACCTGCGTAGAGGCGAAGCTCTTCAGTAAAATGAATGGAGCACTATGGATGCTTGACGCTTGCTTACCTTTTTAAAAACAATACACTAGATTTGGCTGACTCGTTCTGTCGAGTGAAGATGGGTCGGTGGTAGAAGCTCTGACTGACACAACATCGGTTGGGTTTCGATCCGAGACATTCGGTTGTCTATCCGCACCGAGGAGCTGCGAAACAGTACTGTCTGCGAATGACATACATACATTTTTTTTTGAGCACGTTTTGAGTCGTTTTTTTATTTATTTTTTATATATATATATATATATATATATATATATATATATATATATATATATATATATATATATATATATATATATATATATATATATATATATATATATATATATATATATATTACGACTGTATTACCATGAAGAAGCTAATCTGTGCTGTCATTCAGATATGGTATCACAATTAAGAATTGGGCAGCGTATGTCTGAAATTGTCCGAATCTATACGAAAAGGTGCCCAAATACTCATTAAAAGTAGAGGCGGACATACTGATTTGTGACATTTTAGAACAGTTATGTAAAGCTTTTTTAGAAAAAATAAACCTAATTTGATAATATGTCATTTCTCTATTGAAGCCACTGTCCCAATTAATTCGCACAGTAATGTACAATCCCAAAATACTTTTACAAATGTTAGGGACAGGACACCAAAACAAGGCAAGATGTCCATATGAAATATGTCCAAAAGGCCATCGTTCTGCATCAATACAGCAACTCATAACAAATATTCAAAATGTCCTCCACTTGCTTCTACACACGCATTCATCCGTCGGATCATTGATTGGCGGACCCTTTCAAATGCTACCACACGGTGTCGAATGGTTTTACATGCCCCCATGGCATGCTGATGCAGAGTCTCTGCATTACTAAGCGTCGCTGCATACACCATTTGTTTTAGGTGGCCCCACAGATAAAAATCCAAAGGATTCAGATCGGGGGAACGTACAGGACGTAGAACCGGTCACCCCCCTACCTATCCATCTTTCACAGCAGATGTCAGCCAGTGCATCGCGAAGAATGAGACTAAAATGTGCTGGAGCCCCATCATTCAGGAACTACATACATCTTCGCATTAACAGGAGTACAGCAGGTCTGGAAGTGTGTTCTAAAATAAAGTCCCTGTAGACAGCTCCTCTAAGACGTACTGGAAGAGCATATGGACCTGCCAGACAGTCACTACAATTCCAGCCCACACATTAATCGTAAACTGATGACGGTATCTAGCCTGCATTATATCATGGGGATTCCGATCGACCCGCAAATTTTGGTTGTGTAAATTTGTTATTCCATCTCTTCTAAAAGTCGCCTCATCCGTATACCAGACTGAAGAGACAAACAACGGATCGGCAAATTGTGCAATATACACAAAGGTTTTTCCGTGGTGAGTGATCAGACGGCGAAAGACCCTGCACACGTTGCAAATAATACAGGAGCTACTCTTGAAGTACTCTCCATGAGGTACTATGACATTTACGATATGCTAGGGCCACTTGATGTGTGCTGATACCTGGATCGTCTCCGACAGCCAGTAGAATGTGTTTATCAGGCGTACGAGCGGATCTCTGTCTTCCTTGATCCATAGTTTGTGGTGCCATGGATCCTGTCTCAGCAACGCGACTATAAACAGTAGCAAAGGTTGGATAACTCGGCTACCTTCGGTCTGGAAACGAAATCTGATACAGTTGTGCAGACGTGCCGTCCATTACCATTCGCGCGACCGTATGTAAAAATCATATCTGCCTGCTCATGATATGAATATCCTGTCATTTTTAAACGGAACACATCTAAGCTAACTCATTACTACACACGTTAAACGTCGAAGACAGCTGAGCCACAAATGTACATGAGTGACAAATGTAACCTAGCCTACATAGCAACACAGCGCCATCTACCGCAAACTTTCTTTAAAATTAATAACTCCAAAACGAAGGATTTCCGGAGATAAGTTTTTTATGAAATTGAAATTTTGTCCTTTTGCTGTAACAAACAGGCTCCAAAGTCTGTAAAAATTTTTGATACACTATATATATATATATATATATATATATATATATATATATATATATATATATATATATATATATATATGGTGTTTCTCTGTATCCTTGGTAACCGTAAATTATGAATTTCTCTTGCAGTTAAAACTCAGTAAATTTAAAACAATAAGTTACTCCAAAATTCGCTTGAGGATGAAATGGAATTAATGTTTTTAATTTAATTACAAAATTAAATTTAAAGTTGTTAGCTTCCATTTTTGAAACATGGTTATTACTGTGTAGCGAGAAAAACATATTTTAAATCAGTTAATTTATAATATTAATGCTCTGTAAATTTACATTGAGCACTATTTTGTAAAAAATAAAAATATCAATAAGAACACCAGATTACATATCTTATTGTTCTTTCTTTTTATTTAAATATACATACATACATATATATATATATATATATATATATATGTGTGTGTGTGTGTGTGTGTGTGTGTGTGTGTGTGTGTGTGTGTGTGTGAGTGTTTGAGTGCTTTCAATGGTCAGATGCTACCGTGGCCATTCCATTTATATTTGTTAACCATACACTTTTAATACAGAGTCAAGATAAATAAAACATTCATATTTTGCAACATCCATTGTTTGCTCTCATGGAATTTTAATAAATTAGGTGCAGGGGATGGGGGTCAAATGAAGTGCAGTAATGGGTCCCTAAATTCTTAAAAATTTTAAAAACCGTTCTTCCACCCACCCCAAATATATTCACGAAGCAAGAGTAACTCTATAAAAAATACAGAGAATACAAAAAGTTTACACCCAAATGCATAAAACAGGAAAATACAGGAATTCTGATGTTAAGTGTTGTAATTTCTGTATAAAATGTATTTTTTTTTAGAACCAATCAAACTTTTGTACTATATCAGTGACAAAATAAAACTGATTCCACCCTGTAAACAAGAGACATTCTTTTGGAGAAATCATATGTTCGATTCTGGTACAGATTTTTACAATATAGATTTCCAAAATTCCGAAAAATTACAATGTCTTTCATTTGTCATTACGAAAAATTGAAGTAACGAAAGACCACATTAAATATTCTGCCTTGTTGGGCGTGACAATAAAAACATTATTAACAAGTATGCTGTATTAAAAAGAAAATCAGGGGAGAAATTCAACCCGCCAAAACAAATATTATTCTTTTTTTTTTTTTTTATTGTTTAAATCTGATATCCGTACTTTTCACAGCTGAGTAAAAATTGTCTGTGTGTTTAGCGGCAACTCCTTATGGGTCATTTAATGCCGAAACTTTATTTTCTGAGGAACATTTGTAATTTCATTTACAATGATTGTTATGGTCCAAGTTCCTTGTACCACGGTAATGGTCCAAGGTTATGTTATCGACAAGTGTATGGTTGCAAGAAAGAAATACGACAACAGCAGAAATCGGTTTACGTGGTTTATTTCAACAGGAACGTGAGGGTTTGGGACAGCTACCTTGTGGTAAAGTTCATAAGCCGGCTTCGGATCTAGGTCGATCTCTCATAGTAGTTCACATATGTTGACGGTGGTTGATGCTCCCCTGCTGACAGCTGCTGACCGCTAGGCCTGACCGTGACAGGTCTGTTCCCTGGCCACCTGTGACTGCTTGTTGTACTTCCGTGTGACCCCTTTTATAGCGTTTTTTTTATGGTTTAACAGGCTCGAAAAACGAAGCGAGTATAATTAGGAGGGAAGCATTTTTATTGGGCGAAAAATAGAACACTTTAAATACTATTTCATTTTTCGACCGGAACTCGTGTGTCGGGAACATTTGTAAACGAAGATAATAGTCATTTTGTGACGGGGCTTTGTCCCGTTCACATCCGGCTCTCGGTCTTGAGTATTTGCCTGTAAATCAGCCGAGATATATCTTATTTTATTTTATAACAGTTAGAACCAATGAAAGAATAACACGAACACAGGTATGGAATACAAAGATATATTACAACAGAAATATAATACAAAGAAGTAGAAGTATTAGTAATGACTATCAGATTTGGTTAGAGTGAATTATGTTGTCTCGACAAATATCACTATTCCAATGTCCTTACAATATGTTCTCAATTATCTCTCCTCGTCTTACAATCTCCTCATACCTCTTGAGAGGCGCAGTATTTATTATGTTAGGAATAGTCCATTATTATTATTATGGGTAAGTTCCCATAACAGTGTCTTCACCAAAACCAAGATTACACCTTGAAAAACTAATATTCTGCGTTTGGTGGGATGTGAAGCGTGTCTTCTATCATGAAGTGTTGAATTATAAAGAGAGATTAAAATCTAAGTGATACCGTCGTTAATCACAAGTACGCTATCAGATTTTGTTGAGCAAGCGATTTTCATTGATCAATTGAAAAAGTGTATCACTCGTACAAGACTACGTATTGCAAAACACAGGCAGGAGAACGTTTTATTTGCTTGACCTCTCCACTAAGGCAGGATTTGACACAAGGTCTTTTTATGTGGGGTGCCTATATGCGTACATTTGAACCAAGGACAAAAAATGCCCAATCCCCTGACCACTGTCACGCAGACGACAATATTACACCGAAACCATCTCTCTTAGTGCAATGAGGAAGATGCTACCGCACAGTTGGAATCCCTGGGACCAAGCGCCTTCCCCCATATAAAATAAGGAGATCTGATACTCTGCTTTGATCCCGGCAAACCCAAAGATTCTGAATCACTGACTCGGGTGGTGGCATTTTATGAGCATCCTGACACAGGAGTTGTAATTGTATGTCCCATTGTCGAGAAAGCTTTTTGTTAACATATTCGGTGCCATTATTCATTTCTTTTCTGAAGTTATAACCACTCCGAACTACCCGAATACAAAGAACAATCTGCAATGTTATTGGTCCTGACTGACATCTCGGCCTCAGTCACTTTTTCACCGGTAATTGTTCTGATGACCTTTCATCTTTCGTACCTCGACTTTAAGCGCAGTATTAGATTAGCGGTAAGGTTTCAACATTTTACAGTTTAAGTAAAATATACAAGCTAGATGTAACCGTAAGCTCTATACTAGCAGTTTCTTCTCTCACTCTTCTCGTCTGTAGAACACTCTTCCGGGTTCTTAATTTACAGATCTTCAAAAATGTAAATGCAATGTTAATCGTTATCTTCTGTCTTCTTCATTCATTTTCTTTTATTGTTCTCTCTCCTTAATAATGTTTTCTTCTGTTCATATTCCCTCACGCTCATTAACTACCCACTTGCGTCTTAGTGACTTCATTGCTTTGCTTGTGAGTGGATCATTAAAAAAAACCTCCCACTTTTCAATAAAAATGTAGTGCTCACCTTGAAAGTCAATGTTCAAATGACACAAACTGGCTTAATTTTAGGCCAGCTTCCTGCATCCACTTCCAAGACAACAGGAAAAAAATTATAAGTCATAGAAATATTTTCTGACCAATCAGAAAAGATATATGCAGCTTACAACCAACAGTTCGTTTTCAATCCACTTCAGCACGATATAAAACTCAATTTAACCCCACGATAATAAGTTCATTCGTGCTACCACGGTCATTCGCCTGTCCCTCATCAATTTTGACCAGGCCCTCGTGAAAGACGCCTCTCCCACTGAAACCTGATGTCGACGACCGAAGACAGGAGTCCGATATTAGCAGCCGCAGCCGAGATCAGAAAAAATTCAAATCTCTCCTCCAATGCAATAACGCTTATACATGTGTATATTTTCCTCATTTGACATTACCAACATTACTATTACTTATCTTTATATATATATATATATATATATATATATATATATATATATATATATATTACAATGAATCATTCATACAAAAAGTAAATTAGTAAAGTTAATGATATAAAATGGCGAAATCCTTTCGCTAACTAAATTTTAAAGATGCATTAACCCACTAATCACTCGATGAATGTTATGATCCTTGTTTTTTAAAATTATTAACTGTATTATGTCTTCCTTAAATATGGAAATACTTTCGACAGTTCCACCAGTCATCCTCTATAAATCCATATAAACATATGTCCGCAAATCCATCATTAAACCATTTGACACTGTGTGGGAGTATTTGAAAGGGTCCGCCAGTCAATGATCTAGCGGGTGCATGTATGTCTAGAGTCAAGCGGAAAACATTTTGAACATTTGTTATGAGTTGCTGTGTTGAGGTACAATGATAACCTTTTGGACATATGTTTATATGGACATTTTACTTTGTTTTAGTATCAGAAACCCGCATCCAAATTTGATAAAAGCATTTTGGGGTTGTATCTTGGATTGTACATATTTAACAGCGTCTTCGGTAAACTTTAAACTTAATAACTCAAAAACAAAAGGGTTTGCGGACATATGAACTTTTGTGTTTGTTTTGGTGTGAAGAACCCGCTCCAAAGTTTGTAAAAGTATTTTGATACACCCTATATAAGTAATAATCCGTTGGTATATAATCCAAATGAATCCTATTAATACAATATAAAATATTAAATATTAACACTGATTCACACATAGAGCTCAATGTTTTAATTATACAGAGCAACATATTTCATACAATAAAAATTAAGATTACATATAGGTGATGATCATTATCTTCTTGTAAATTGAGATAATAATTTACAAGGATTTTCAAACCAGTCCAGAATGATAAATTATTGAAATAAAAATGGCCAGACAAAGAAAGAAAGAAAGAAAGAAAGAAAGAAAGAAAGAATGAAAAATGGAAAAAATAGAGAAAATAAGGAAAAGACAAGAAAGAAAGGGAACAAATAAAAAATACGAAGTAGTGTAAGTCTGGATATGAGAGGTGGTCAGAGGAGAAACAAAGAGAAAATTAAGAGAGAAAATGATCTATTTATTTTAGACACAGTAGCAATCAGAAGGTAGTATAGACTTAAAGAAAACCTTAAATCTATTAACAAAATTAATATTATATTCAATAATAAGAGATAAAATCATTTATATGAAATAAAGATAATTCAGAATTAAAGATATGTTAAAATAGACAATATATCAGAAAAATAATTAAAAAAAAATTAAATATATATGGCAGAATCGCGAAACTCTTTAATTACTTTTGTATGTCGCCCGGTGCGAAATCGTAAATCTTTCTTTTTACTTTAATAATGTCTCATATCCATTGATGTATGTTACCTCACATTCCTTTTCTGTCAGCATCAATTATAATACCCAACCCTTTCATAACTGATTGTCTTGTAGGTCCCACAACATATATTCTGTTCTATTTATAAAGCAAAATTGTGGGCTGTCTCCCATTGCCAGGATGTCTTTTGCTGGCATATTAAATTTCACTATTTATTTTCTTGCACATTTAACTATATTTTATTCGACTTTTAAGCCAATTTTATCGTCTGGTTCCTATTGTTAGGGAGTTTTTTTGCGACATATTCAGTTCCATTGAACTCTTCCTTACGGTAGAAGCAGCGATTTCGTTGACATTGATTTACGCATTTGCATTATTTACATACAGATTATTTTATACCTAATAAAGGCCCCAGGGCGCAACGGCCGAAATTCGTGATAACAACAACAAAGACAATGACAATATTCCACATATAAATAGTGTAAATAATTGTTATGGGACCTTACCCATAATAACATAATGGACTATTCCATACGTAATAAATACTGCGCCTCAAGAGGAAGCAGGGAGTTCAGCCTGAAGTCTGGAGTGAGGTCCGTCAGGAGTCTGTCAGTCTGTCAGAGCGAGCGAGTCAGTCAGTCAAGTCAGAGGCAGTCCGAAACAGAGTCGCGTTCAGACAATTACTACAAGACATTGGAATAGTGATACTGGTCGAGACTACATTGTTCTCCCTACTAAAACTGATTGTTCGTACTAATACTTCTACTTCTCTGTATATATTCCTGTTTGTAATATATCTGTGTTATTCCATATCCGTGTTCGAGTTCTTCTTTATTGGTTCTACCTTGGACCAGCACCGTGGTACAAGGACCTGGACCATAACAATAATGATAACTCTTCATCCCAGAAATTCAAACACATATTATCGAATCCATATGCAACACACCAGTGGGCGCGCTCGAAAAAACGCCATCAAAAATTAGCACGGATGTCAAACTACCTGACATTCCTATACAGATGTACAGACCTAAAGTTAGTTCTACTATACACCTGATGAAGGACGGTGGACACAACGGCCGAAACGTTATAATAACAACAAAGATATTGGCTATGTTTTCTTTATACTGTGGGAAAATGAAATATAATCAATAAATAAAATAATAATAATGAATGAAAAAGAAATACATTTTGCAATGATGCTAGTAATAATGGAATCGTAAATGTTATTACCCCCACTTGGCTTCGCCAAACGCCCATTAGGTGACGCTCTTTAAATTCTATAAATAGGTAAAAATTTCCTTTCTCTTCCTTTTTCTCCTTCTTGCTCCACGACGTAACAGTACGCGAGTGAAGATGTCCTCGTTAGGAAACGTTTTCTTTCCCCAGTCCACTGATGGATGGTACAACCTGTACTTTTGTCGTTCCAACTCGGCGCAAGAATGACTTGAGCACGACTAAGACAACCATCCTTACCTCTAACTTACTTCTGGAGCAAAAGAAGACATCACTTCCCAAAAATGGAGCAGAAAAAGAAACCGTCTTACCACTTTCCAATGCAGTTTTACAACGTCGCCCATTGAATTATTCTGGCCGTTCCATCTCAGCGCAAAGCTGACTTGATCTCAACCATTTTAACCATTTTCATCCTTACTTACCCTAACGTACTTCTGGACTAGAAAAAGAAAACGGACGTACCCAAGAAACATTGAGAACTTTGTTTCACTACAGTTTATTTAAAAAGGGAGAATAAACGGTCTGTAGTAGAAACCAAAGTTTTTGTATATTTTTTCTTTAGTTGTTACATGTGAACTCACTCACTCTCTCTCTCTCACTCACACTCTCTCTCTCTCTCTCACACACACGCACAATAAACCAAATACACAACCTCTAAATTCCATAATGCTGTTGCTACATGTCTGCCATTGTAAGCTGATTACCTAAAATGTGGAACCGTTTCTTTTAATCCTAATTGCCTTCATGTGTGAGCGAAACCCATTCTCCTTTTTTTTCTTTTGGACGCACATTCATAACTATTATGTTTCTGATAAAATAACATGTGATTTGAACTTAACCTTTACCAATGTCGGACGGCTTTTTACTGCCATTTCTTGTGACACAAAAAAGCGAATTTGATAATATTATCGTCAGATTATTTACAATTAGGAGAAAGACAAATGTCTTTAGTGGCACAGACTGACATTTACACAGCACTAATATCATTGCATTTACAACTGGTGAGCAAATAAGACATTTTAAAACTGTCTTTTGCAATTTAAACAGGGAAATTTGCAATCTATTCTTTAGTGTCTATTTATAGTACAAACTGTAATCTTCAGAGAAATATCAAAGTATTAAAAAATTATATATATTAATGAATAAAAAAGGTTAGCTTACACATACACCCCGTATATATATATATATATATATATATATATATATATATATATATATATATATATATATATATATATATAATTTAATAGTTGCGTATTTTGGCAGCAATCCTTCTTTAATACAAGTTTCGTTAAAAACGATTGACAAATTTGTATAAAAGAGGAAGGAGAGAAGGGCAACCCGATGAGCTGACCTACATCCTAATGGTCACACGGTTCTTCTACCTCCATAATATAATACATGTAATGGTGCCTTCTTCTGCCATATCTCCTACTATATCCCTTTTAACGTCCTCCTTCTCTTTTTACCCAACTAGCTAATATCCCACTACAAACTGATACTGTAAACAGTTTGAAACACCCTGCAATTTTAAAATTAAAATTCGTAGGTGAAAATGGTCATTCACTAAAGATATCTTAATTCCAACTGTAAAGAAAATTTTGCTCTGTTTAATGAAAATAAACATTGAGCGCTCTTTTGCGAGTCAATTTTAACATATTTCAAATTCTATGTTGTGTTAATAGGATTTGCCTGGATTATACCAACGAATTAATATATATATATATATATATATATATATATATATATATATATATATAGTTTATGCAAAACTAGGTAATCCGTATGGGTAGATCCAAGGAGGATAAAATCCAGAGAGCTCAATGTAAATCCAGAGCAAATAATTTAAATAAAAACAGACCACTTTAAGGTTCCATGTAATAAATTATTTCACCACAGCCCTTTTAAAGGACTGCGGATCATCAGACTTTACTTCCAAAGGTTGAAACAAAAAAGGAAAAGAAATTTACACATTTTTGACGGGCCGTATTAAGCATATGTAAATTAACGAAGTGAGGAAGTGAGAAGGGGAGAGAGAAGACATGAGTGAGTTAGATGTAATTTAAAATTTCTATTCTTTCTTACTTAAAATTACTTGAGGAGGTCCAGACATTGACACATTTAAACGGTTAACTTAACGGAAGTTATATATAGATATAGAAGGGGTAGAGGAGAAAAAAGACATAAAAAGAAAAAGAGAGAAGGAAGTCATGAAAGAAGGTGTCACTAATGTTCTTTGGAAAAAAAAAGGCTCGAAAAAGACGCTATCATTTTTTTTTTACTTTGAAAGTGTTATTTTGGGGGTTCATAAAGATTATAATGTTTTATATATATATATATATATATATATATATATATATATATATATATAAGACAATAGGAAAACTTTAATATTAGCCGATGCGTTTCAACCAATGTGCGCTTTTTTTTATTAAACAAAGTAACTAATAATAACAAAACAAAATGTCCTTAGCAACTGGAAGAATTTAGAGACCGCTATTCATACTGGTAACTGAAAATTACGTCAAGTCTTGTCACGTGTGGAGATATTGTTTTTATTGTTGTGTTGACGGATTCAACCATTTTCTTGATACAGTTGTATACGTTTGCTTGGGAGAGTAGTAATTATGTTAGGAAAGGTGAAATAGGGAAAAAGCCTAGGCGTAGATTAATATTTGGATAATATTCAATGGCGGCACTCTCGAGGACTTTCTTTTTGAGCGAGTTATTTTCTTTATTTTTATATATATTTTATTTTTATGAGTGTAGCATTTTTAAAATCAAAATTGTGGTCGAATTTATTTCTATATATGACTAGTGCATTAGTTAAGTTGTTTTTTGTGAGGTCAGTTTTGAGCTCATAAATTTGGCAATTAATTTTATAAATTCCTGCGTCATAAATATTATTGCTATTAATGTTTGAGGATCTGAGTACATCCATAATGGTTTTGGAAGTGTTTGTGACTATTTTAAGATTATTTAGATGGGATAGGTTGTTCTGGATAGTGGACGTGACAGAGTTGGTCGGTAGTATTATGCATATGTTTTCATGTAATTTATTATTGCGGATTATGTTATTAATTTTGTTTCGGTTGTATATTTTGTATGCCTTTCATTTTGCGTGGATAAAATGATATGGGTATTGTAGGTTTTTGAATGTGTTTTCTATGTATGTTTCTTCTTTAAGTAAATATTGGGGACTGCAGATTGTTAATGCTCTCAGTTATGAAACTATAATAATTCCAGATTTAATTTTAGAAGAGTGGTTTGAGTAGAAACTGACCAGATCATATTTGTTTGTAGCCTTTCTGTAAACGTCAAAATTCCCCCTCGATTTCGACACTCAGATAAAAAAAAAAAAAAAACTTGGGTAGACGGATCCCAAAATCTATATATTTTCGCTGCCAACGGGCGAGTTCAGGACTAGAAACTTCAAGGTTCAACAAAACCTGCGCCCGTCATTTAGTCATTAACCTCATCATCATAAAGGAAGCGATCAGCGAAAAAGAAATTAAATTCTTGGATAAGAGATAAAGCCGACACGACGACATATTTTCACAGACAATAGAAAAATACGAGTAAAATCAAGTAGTAAAAACGGATTTATGATCCTTGAATCAATACTCGTACAACAAAACAACCACCTATAAATTAAAAGAATTATAATTTAAGAACCCTCATCCTCAAAAGTATATATAAAAAATAAAATAAACACACACCCACACCTCACACCTCGCCTACGTCACAAAATTCTTTGCCCGTGTCACTACACTCACCAATTCTACGACACTCACCATTTGTCTCTACCTACCCTAATGATAACATAACACGGTCGAAATCTTAGACCATATTTCTTGCAAAATGAACATTTCTTTATTATCTGAGAAGGATTATTCGTAATTTGGAAAAGTCGATGAATAAAATTAATCGACACAAAACGTTTGTCATCTTTAATAACAGTTGCCTTAAAGAATATTTTTATAAGCTTGTAAATATAAAATAAATCTAGGAGTGAACTATAAGATTATTTTATAACCTTGTAAATGAATAATTCACAGATTCAATTCTATACTCGTGTAAAAATGATAGTTATTGTTCTCACAGCTTTCTTTTATAATCTTGTAAATAAACAATTGATAAACAGCGTTTAACATATTTGTTGTCAGTTCTCAAAAATCTCTAGACAAAAATAAGAGTTTTACTGCCATGTTTAGGTCGGAGCTGCCTAATCCTCAGATTCCAGCCTTAGTAGAGCTCAAAATCTCTGTCTTGTGCGATATGATTTATTTTACACTCTGCACTCTCTTTTCCCACACATACGATGTCGCAGACCTATCGTCACTCTGTCGCTATTACCATGACAAATGTCCAGTTCAGACCTTTACAGCTAGGACTCACCACGCTATGTTCACGGGTTTACCTATATTTCGTATTCCATTTGGAAGGAGGAAGATCCACTCAGCTTTCCCCCCAAGAACTGCTACTATGTGGAACAAACTCATGTCGATGCTTCCCTGAAAACTAGAATCTTAATCTTTCAAATCAAAAATCAGACACTATCTATCCTCCTTATCTTCATAATCTCCCCTTCCTTCTACCCCCTCTTATGTTAATCTCAAACACCTCATTCAGTAACCTTCTATCATGAGTGTCTCCTGAGCCTTGTGTTGGGTGAAAGTTAGTATAAAAAAGAAAATGTGTATAAACTCAGTTTTATGTGTTATGGTGTCTTTCTAAGCGTAGCTTAGATGTGGCACAAAGTACAGGGCACCCTGTAAGGATCGAACTCACTATTCATTCGTAATTGATTTAGTGAGATAAGCCTGCTAACAATTACACCAATTCGAAGTGCCCGGATTTCATATGCCATGGTTTTGTTAAAATTAACAAACAAACAAACAAAAAAAAAAAAAAAAAAAAAAACCTACCGAGAGAGTATACATTTCTAGCAGAAAAACGCAATTTAGACATAGTTAGAAATAACAAAGTTAAAGTTAATTTATACAATTAGAAAGCATATATCTCTATCTACACACCAATTTTCGTCTAGATAAGTCACACACACGCCGCACTGAACTCAAAACAAATTTTAAAACAAACAGAAATATACCAAAGTGCTGGCCATTATCGACGCGACTCTCGCTTTCTACAGATGTCTGCAACATCGTCCACGTGTTTCCCTTATATAGGCTATAAGAGAAACCGGACAACGGAGAGAAAGTAGCGAGCAAAGAAAGAGAAAGAGAGATAGAAAGAGGAATATAGAGAGAGAGAATTCACACACACATACACACACACACATGCTAACCATAGAGGCTACTTGAGAGCACGCCTGCCTGCCCATCCAACCATTAGGTTGTGAAAATTACCTCCCGTGAACACAGAAAGAGAACGAACTCCACTATCAACGCGACAAGCCCAAACCGGTAGCCAACAAGCAGTCAGCCGGATTAAACATACTCCTTTTTTTCAGGCCCTCATTTCAAACATCGTACATTCGAACGCTACACTATACGATTTACCAGAGACGTTTTCATATGTTATAAATGAAAATAAATCTTTGGTCATTTCTCCAAACCAGTGTCTAATTTGTTTCTTTACTCCGACCAACTTTCACCCTGGATCACAGTAACAGTGGTAATAGAGAAAAAAATGTGCTTTGACATAACGCTTTTCTTTTTTTGCCAAATTATCAATTAAATTTTAAAATTATACAGATAAATTTTGAAATAGATCCTGCTTTCTGACACCCAATACATAGGCAGCTGCCCACACAAATGTGTGATAATTTTATATCGAGATACAGAAACGTATACCTGAACGTTGTAACTTAACTCACACTGATGTGAGACAGACAGTCCGTAGATGTCTAGGCTATGAATTTAATCCACTCTGAAACAGGAAACTCCAAATCGACATCATTTTATTACCAACAAAAATAAACTTGTGCAAATATTTATATATGAATAGATTAATTTTTTTTAAAAAAAAAATGCGTTTTCAGACCAGCTTCAAATTCCAGTGTGTAGGCACAACATTCAAAACACTATATAAATTTAGCACCTGATCCTCTTTTTAACCAATAGCTGCTGATACATTTGGACATAGTAGAAAATAGGTCACGTGCCATATCGTCTAACTTACTGACAAATGAAAATACTCTATACTCCATAATTCCTGGAGCCTCTTTCAAATCTCCTCAAAATTATAAATAGCCAGAGACTAGGCAGAATCTACCTCAATTTCACTCTCAACACCAGTCATGACCGAACTACATTATAAGCATGCTAAAATGTTTCACAGAAAAAAAACAAACGTTGTCTTTCTCACGAGAAGTGAAAATTGATACAAGCTTTAATCTATAGTGCAAAGGATTCAGGAAAGTCTGTAATTTTTTTTTCACCGTAAATGGTGAACTGCCCAAATATTGTTTTGAGTTTAAACAAAAGAGCAAAAAATGTTTGTTAACTTGAATAAAAGAAACACAATACCAGAAAACCAATATATATATATATATATATATATATATATATATATATATATATATATATATATATAGGAAAAATTTTAAAAATTCATTGTCTTTTATCAATATAAATTGCAGTCAGCCACTTAATCCTTTCCATGCCGTGCGGAACTTGAAGCAAAGAAGAGAGAAAGCCACGTCTGTCTATCAGTTACTTGCAGTGTTAGACCTTGGTTCCTTGGCAGTTGTTCCACTGTTCTATGCCAGGTTTTATTAAATTTGCTTTAGTTTCTTCTGCCCCTTGGTGTCCAGTGGAGGGCTGGCCTGAATAGTGAGTTTCAGGCCATTCTACAAACGTGTCCAAACCATTTCCACAAACGTCTTTAGATAACAACAGTGATGGGTTCTAAACTGCTTCAGCATCTCATCATTGGTGTCCACACTATTTCCACCAACATTTGGGGTCCAAAAAAGATGATGGCCTCTACACTGATTTTGCATCTCTTAATTGGTGTCCAAACCATGTCTACCGACGTGTTTGGACAACAACAGTGATGGCTTCTAAACTAGTTCTGCGTCTCTTCATTAGTACCCACGCAATTTCTACCAACGACTTTGGATAACAATCGTGATAGCCTCTAAACAGGTTCTGCATCTCTACATTGGTGTTCAAATAATTTCCGTCGACGTCTTTGGACAACAACAGTGATAGCCTCTAAAATGGTTCTGTCTCTCTTCATCGGTGTCCAAGCCATTTCCACCGACGTCTTTAGATAGCAACAGTAAGGGCTTTTGAATTGGTTCTGCATTTCTTCATTGGTACCCAAGCCATTTCTACCGATATATTCAGACAACAACGGTGATAGCCTCTAAACTGGTTCTGCATTTCTTCATTGGTACCCAAGCCATTTCTACCGATATCTTTGGACAACAACCGTGATGGCCTCAAACTGTTTTTGTATCTCTTCACAGGAGATTGTTTTGGCCCAGAAAACTTTCAGTGTCCTTCTGAGACACTTAACCTGATATATTTCCAACTTTTGTTTTAAAGTCGCTGTCCTCTTCCAGAACTCTTATGTACATAGAAGCAAACACAGGACGTTGCTGATCTTGTTTGGTCCCCAGATGTTGTTTAACATACAAAAGGTAACTTGAGTTCAATTAGCTTTTCAGTTTGCATTTTAATGTCCACCTTTCTGTTATGACAGATGCCCATATTCTTTGTTTTTCTTTTTTTCCATACGCAGCACTTTTCAAGAGACATGCCATAACTATTCCATCTACATTCTTACTCAAAGATATCTCTGTAGAGATAAATTTAAAATAATATATATATATATAACAATGTTAAAGAATAAGATGAGTGAAGGAAATATTTATCCCAATCAGTATGCATAGCATAAATATGAGCACCACAAGAAAATCACTAATTAGAAAAGAACAAATATTAAATTTAATACTTAAAAAACAATATCTGTAACGCAGAAAAGCTGTAATCTGGAGGGACTACAAAATCGGGTATGACTGATCATATGTGAAGGAAAAGTGATACACAAATAACTTGATGGAATAAACTTAAAATAATAGATATAAAACAACATTCATTGAAGGAAATAGAATTTATCCTATAATCAAATAACCCAATCAGTATGCATAGCATAAATATGAGCCCAACAAGAGTATTACTAATTAGAAAAGAACAAATATTAGATTTAATACTTAAAACACGCCGGTAGTGTGCCTTGTGGGAAATGATTTAATAAAAAAGTGCTTGTAAAGTGTTGTGGATTCCGGGATAAAATCCGGCACCAATAAATAACAAACGCCAAGAACGAATATAGGAAAATAATGTAGTAACATAATAATACAAACTAGTAACGCAGGTTAGTAGTTCCAGGAATACGGGTTAGTAGCAAAATATCTATAGAGTCTTTGGTATTGAAGTATTGCTGTATGACTTCTTACTGAGTCTACGTGCTCGCTCACGGGAACTCTTGATGGCTACGTTCGTTCTGTCTGTCTGTTACCTCACTCTGTCTCTTCCGGTTACCTACAACCTTTCACTCATCCTCTGTTCCGGTCTGTCTGTCGGGTCTTCACGTACCAGTAGTATATGTATATACTGGGTGAGTCCACTTGTGTAAAAAGGGGAGAACCCCTCAACATAAAGTTCATTTATTTCATTGAAAGTTATAATTTCCGATTCATGTGTTAGGATAAGCGCATGAAGTTGCTTTGCTTCTTCTTTTTTCTTCTTTTACTCATGGGATACCTAAAATATAGGACACTAGCAGTAGAGCCCGGCGTTGCCCGGGGATGTAACAGTAAGAGATAGATCAAGTATCGACCATCATAAAGACTGAAAAATAAAATTGACAAAGATTATTGTTTAAGGTTGACGGACACGCATGTCTTAATTAGTTTTTTTTTGTTTTGTTTTGTTTTGTTTTTTTTGTTTCTTTTTTACGAATTGGTCAAACCCAAACTCAAACAAAAACATTGTTTTCAGTCGTTATGAGTCTACCGATTGAATAGAATTTTATTATAAACAATTGTCTTGTAAATGGAATTTTTAAAGTATTCTGAATTTTTTTATTTTTTTTTTTTTTCGTTTTTTCCGTTTTTTAAATTTTTTTTTTCCTCCCCCTCCTCCCACCCTCCCTACCGAAAGGCATTTTGTCCCAGTGATGCTACTTATTTGATAATTTAGTAAGGAATCCCGATCCGAAATGTTAACAAAGTAAAAAACTAGAAAAATGGAAAATTGAATGTCTTCTACTGGATGTGATAATAAATCCGGGTAACCGTATTTTCAATTTCTTTTTAGAATAGACAATGGGACTTATACTAAGTTAAAACTTGATGTGATAAAAGTATAGCCATTTGTGAACCAGGACTCCTTACCTGTTATCTCCCCTCCAATCCTTCCCTCTGTTTTTTGTCGTCCTTTTTTTGTGTTATCTGTAATAGGAGTAGGTAGTCCCTTCTACCGTTTGGTCAACCTCCTCCCCTTCTATTGGACATGAGTAGAGGCTTACACCTTGTTTCTTGTCTAGGATGGGGTTCCCAGTACTGTCTTCTCTCTCCGGCCTCTGTATTAGTGCAGGTCTGTTTCTCCCGTGATGCGTGCAGTCTGTGGCAACATCTCTTCATTCTGAGGGTACACGGCTGACAGTTCTCTGGTTGCTGTTTCCGACTGGTAGTTAGGAGCCCTAACTCTTGCGTAGCGTCTTGAGCGGCTGCTCTGATCAACAGTTGTATAATACCGGGGTGTTTGTAGTGCCATGTCGCGCGTGGAAAGGTGTCCCTGCAGTCACCTCCGGTGGGCAGCCCTGAGGCCACATAATGATGCGGATTTTGCCAACTCCTCTCTGCCCGCGTCACGGTCGAAACTGTCTGTTTTCTCTTACCTCAGGCCTTCTCATCTTTGCAAATAAATCCAACATGAGTTACAAAAACCGAAAGATTTACCCTAAACCAGCATCTCAGAAACCACCTAAACCCCTCAACATTTCATTCTCCAACATCCGGGGCATTAGAACAAACTTCTACAGTCTGGAATCCTTCCTCACTGCAAACGGCCCGGATGTACTTGCTCTCTGTGAGACAAACCTTGTCTCATCTATCCCCTCTTCTGATCTCTCGATCCCCGGCTATCTTCCTCTCCTCAGAAAAGACTCTCTAACCCACATGCACGGTCTTGGTGTCTACGTCAAGGAACATCTCCCCCTGACCAGAGAGTCCTCTCTTGAATCGCCTGACCAGTCATACATGTGTCTCCGTCTCTCTCTCCTCAATGCGGTAAGCTATCTCTTCTTCCTTTACCGCTCTCCATCCTCTCAAGACTGTGAGATACTTGATAGCATTTCTGACAACATAGACAAGGCTCTCTCCCTCCACCCGTTTGCTCACATTTTTGTGTTTGGAGACTTTAACGCCCATCACACTCTGTGGCTTAAGAATGCTACTACTGACCATGCAGGCATTCAAACGCTTAATTTTCAATCTCCCATTCCCTCACACAGATAGTTAACTTCCCTACTCGTTTTGCCCTCAACCGGGTAAGTAAAGCCTCTCTACTCGACCTGTGCTTTACCTCCATCCCCGAATCCTGCAGCGCCATGCAACTATGCCCCTTGGTAACTCTGACCATGCAGTAGTATCGGTTAACATCTCCTTTAACTCCTCCCCTATAAAGAACCTCCTACCACTAGAACCTCGTTCTATTATCAACGAGCTGACTGGGACGCGTTCCGTGATTTCCTCCGCGATGTCCCCTGGGATGGAGTCTTTAAGCTCCCCGTCCAAGAATGTGCTTCTGAGGTCTCTTCCTGGGTTAAAGCTGGAATCGACGCTTTCATCCCATCAAGGAAATATAGGGTTAAGACGCGCTCCTGCCCTTGGTTTTCGGCTGCTTGCTCAGCCGCCATCATATAAACCACTACTTCCACCTATACCGTAGCGACATGTCTGACTGCAATAGACGTCTCTTTGCCGCCGCCCGTAACGATTGTAAGCGTGTCCTAAATGATGCTAAGTCACTATTTGCGGCTCGAATGAAGGAACGTATTGCATCTCGCAAATTTGGCTCCAAAGATTATTGGCGTCTCTGCAAGAGTGTATTGAATAAGTGCAAACCCTCTATACCTCCTCTATTCAACCAGTTCGAAGTCTTGACCTCCTCTACCGACAAGGCTGAATGCTTTGCTCGGAAATTTTCATCCAACTCGACGCTCGACTCTTCTGGTGTACCCATACCCGACTTTCCTCTTAGAACTGAGGCCATATTGAGTGGGTTAAACATAACCTCAACCTTGGTACTGGGCGTTATCTCCAATTTAGATCTGAACAAGGCGAGTGGTGGAGATGGGATACCAGCCATTGTCTTAAAGAAATGCGCGCCTGAACTGGCGCCCGCCCTTTCGAAACTATACAACTACTGCCTCAAGGAATCTTGTTTTCCTGACTGCTGGAAGTCCTCTTCGATTGTTCCTGTCTTCAAGAACTCCGGCGACCCCTCTGACCCTTCCAACTACCGTCCTATCAGTCTCCTTCCCTCTTCGGCAAAATCTTCGAAGCTCTAATCAATACCGGGGTGGTTAACCACCTCACATCCAATAATCTGCTCTCAGACAAGCAATATGGTTTCCGCTTTGCCAGATCTACAGCCGATGTGCTCACAGCCATCACGGAAACAGTCTACCGAACTCTCCAAAATAACGGGGAAGCCCGAGCCGTGGCACTAGATATCTCCAAAGCATTTGATAGGGTTTGGCACGCCGGCCTTCTCCGCAAGATCAGGGTTATGGCATTACGGGTCAATTATATAACGTAATACAATCATTCCTGTCAAACCGTGAATTGAAGGTCGTTCACAACGGATTCTCCTCCAGTTCCTACCCCACGAACGCAGGAGTTCCTCAAGGCTCCATCCTAGGCCCCCTCTATTCCTTATCTATATAAATGACCTTCCTGACGCCGTAACTTCTCAAGTCGGCATCTACGCGGATGATACCACAATTTATTCCTGCCTCAAAAACAAATCCAGTCTCGCTGACAAAACTCACCTTGCCGTGCGCCTCGAAAAGGACCTCCAATCGATTGTGATCTGGCGCAAGATTTGGCTGGTCAACTTCAACGCTTCGAAGACTAAACTGCTCTCTATTAATCACCACAGAGAGCCTTCCCTTCCCTCCATTATAATGTCTGACGCTCAACTTCCCGAGAGCAACTATCTGCGGCTTCTCGGTCTCACGTTGACTGCTGACCTGAGATGGAATAAATACATCGAGTCAATTGCCTCGTCCACTGCGAGGAAAGTTAGCTCCCTGAGCCGTGCTAGGAAGTTTTTCTCCCCTGAGTCGATCCTCCAGATATACAAATCCACAATTCGCCCTTGCATGGAGTATTGCTGCCATATATGGTCTGGCGCCCCTTCTGTTTGCCTCGGGGTTCTTGATAGGCTCCAGAGGCGGATATGTAATATGGTTGGCCCTACCCTGGCGTCTCGTCTACAGTCACTTTCTCACAGACGCACCGTCGCCTCCCTCTGTCTGTTCTACAAATACTTTCATGGAAATTGCTCCGAGGAACTGCATTCGCTGGTTCCCCAAACTTCATGAGTTCAAGCGCTCTACGAGGCTGGCATCCCGCTCTCACCCCTTCACTGTCGAAACTCATAAATGTAGCCGTCTCTACTACTCTAATAGCTTCATGTCTCGCACCTCTCGCCTGTGGAACTCTCTTCCCTTCTCCTGTTTCCCTGAGAGTTATAATCTCCAGCTATTCAAGTGTAATGTCAATCGACATCTCCAGTTGCCTTAATCTATCTACTACCCTCATCCTTTCTTATATCAATCCTATCTGATCTTCCTATTTTCTGTAACCCCTTGCGTCCTAGTGGCTCCCCCCGCCTTGCTTGGGGTGAAATGCTTAAAAAAAAAAAAAAAAAAAATGTAAAAATAAAGAAAAAAGTGTGCAAGACAATAAAAACACTACCTGCCAAAAAAAAAAGTGAAGTTTTGTTGAATTCGGTTGAAAATGTAGGAAATCCGATCCCATATATAAACGAACACACACACACACACACACACACACACACACACACACACACACACACACACACAAAAACAAACAAACAACCTGGGTTTTATAATAAGTATAACTCGATATTAATAAGTATAAATCGATATGAGTTGTCCCCCTTTCATTAATGCCTCTTAATCGTGTTTTCAAATTGATTTCGTGCAAAAACAACTGTGTTTTTCCAATTTTTGGTGCTGTCAGAATCACCGCCAAAGTTAATTTTACTAGGTCTTGTAAATTTTCCTGAAATCCGTTTTAAAAAATGGAGGATATGCTATCATATATAAACGCGTACACACATACACACAATCTGCGTTTTATAATAAGTAATATGAATCGTTCCTCTCTCGTATCGGTGGTACGGTTGGCTCCCAGTAAACTTATATTCAAATGACCAAATCAGTGATTCACAACCGCCGTACCGCGTCACACTAGTGTGCCGCGCAATCTTCTTAAGTGTGCCCCGAAATATTGTCACGGCATATATATATATATATATATATATATATATATATATATATATGTGTGTGTGTGTGTGTGTGCGCGCGCGCGTGCACGCGCGTGTGGAATTAGGAATGATACTATCCCACATTAGCTAAAAAGGATTTATCAGTTTTATTACAATTATTATTTATGTGAATTAGGCTTCTCAACTCTAAATAACATCAAAAATAAGAAACAAGAAGACTACGCTCAAGAAATGAGAGTCTGCTTACCGGACATTCGACCAAAGATTGAAGAAATCATGTAAAAAACACCAGGCACAGTTTTCACACTAAATAAGCTGCACAAATAGTTGAATAGAAACATTGAAATAAAGTAAGTTCATATTTGTGTGTGTATTTTTTTTAATCTATAGTTTTATTTCATAACATTTAAATGTATACCATTTAAAAAATTTTACTAAGTGTATCGTGATATTTTCATTTGCTCTTAGGTGTGCTGTTGCTTAAAATGGTTGAGAAACACTGGACCAAATCAATATGTATAACAGCCTTTGACCTATTCAGTCTCTGACTTGGTGCTATAACACATTTCGTAACTTTTAAGTAATGCTTCGGCAATTTACTGTGTTGGCTGTATTATTTAGTCTGAAGACTGACTCCAAACAGCTTCTTTTTCTTGCCTCTGACCTGTAGCTCTTTCTTTATCGTTATGGGCTAGTGTGTGTGTGTGTGTGTGCAGGGGGGATTAATATTTATCCAGCAACACTTGGTGAAGAAGATTCTGCTAGCTATGCTACTCCAAATACAAAAGTATATGTTGATAAATGGATTGCCTTGCTTCCTTTCTTTAATCAAAATTTAGTTTTGAAAGACCTTGTCGCCTCTGAGTGTTGACTTCAATGTTTCATATATATATATATATATATATATATATATATATATATATATATATATATATATATATATATCAAAACAAACGATATATATAAAATAAATATATATATATATATATATATCAAAACAAACGATATATATAAAATAAATATATAAAAGACATTTTTATGTTTAACGTTGTTATTTATAGATACAAGTATTTAAGCAAATGCTCTGTTTATGATAAACAGTATTAAATAACATTTACCGGCCTGAATGTCAAAGAAATTTTCATAGAAAATATTCGTTCTTTGACAGGATTCGAACCTGCATCCCTATACGGAACCGTCATATACGTTGACGTGCCTTGACCGCTCGGCCACAAAGAACCTTACGGTGAAAGGTTCTCGGATTTACAAGCGTATATGACGGTTCCGTATAGGATGCATTTCTTAAATCCTGTGTATCTAGAAATAACAACGTTAAAACATAAAATGTCTTTAATTAAAATCTTTAATAAATTGTCGGACCTTGTCCATTTCTTAACATATATATATATATATATATAAACTAGTGAAGATTTTTGTGTAGAAGTAAGTGTAACAACACACGTGTATATGTGCATGTATGTAGGAGAGTTCAAAAGTCAACAGAGGACCAAGGGAAGCGAAGGCGCCTCAGCAGCAGCGTTATTATCTACGTATGACCTGCATCTCACCATCCCTGGTTGTTTATATATAGGCTCAGCCCCTAGCGGCGGTTTTTGAGGAAAATATGTGGGGTAACCTCACAAGTGGGAAAACCTTACTGTTTATTTAGTGGGACAGCTCCACGGTTTTTTTTAGTGGAACATTTCTAGTGTTTAATTAGTAGGAAAGCTCTACTATTTATTTAGTAGGGAAATGTATATTATTTATTTAGTGGAGAAAGCTTTATTGTTATTTAATGGGAAAACTTTACACTTTATTTTGCGTGACAATTTTGTGAACACTGCTAACTTCAGTGGAAGACTAACATTTAACAGTTAACTGGAAGAACACTAGTTACAACAATGAGGCCAGGATAAATAGCTCAAAATGGAGTCTCCTGATAATGCTACGAGAGTTGACGGATCTGTTGTGACAACAAACCTTCTTCAGGCAACCATTCCAAAAAAAAAAAAAACAATCCACAGATGTGTACACTTGTTCAAATAAATGAGCATCTAATAAAGCTGGAGAATCCCAATTTGTAATGAAGTCTCACTAGCTCCTAATTATTAACGTATCTATCTCTAAAACTTTTTTATTTTAATGAATAACAATTTGACAAGAAGTTCTCGTGAAAATTTCACGGCTTTTCCTATTTTGATTCACTGAAACAGACGTTAAACACGCCTTTCTTTCTCTCATTCTTTCTTTCATTTTCTCATTGAAACCAAGTAGCATCTCTGATACATCTTTCAACGTGATCAAAACAGAATAGTTCATTATTTATGAGCTACTGGCAGGGCGTAATGGTTGTGCTAACTAAGGAAAGGGCATGCTGAATTATAATTTGATATTTTGATGTAACAGTGAAAAGGTTTGGTTTAGTCAGTAGGGACGTGAACAGCTGAAAGTATATAAGAGATAAGGTCTTCATGTTGTTACTATAGATTTCCTCTCCTCGTGGTTAGATTTTGGAATACAGTTTGAAGACTGGTTATCAAGCCATTCAAAGAAATATTGCTCTAGAAAATCACAGTAACTCTTGGAATTCATTTTAACCCCGTCTTTCAGTTTAAATGGACCCACGAGCTCATTACAAATAATCCCAGCCCATATCATGATCCCACCTCCGCCTTGTTGGCGTTTAAAAATTTTTCTTGAGTCATGTTGCTTGCAAACTCATCCTCGAGCCCATCCATCGGGCCCATCGAGGGTGATCCTTGATTTGTCTGTAAAAAGCACTTTACTGAAATCAGTTTTCATGTATTTTTTTGCCCACTGCAATCTTCTTTCCTTATGTTTTTCTGTTAAAATGGGTTTCTTTATTTGATTTTTACATCAGCAAACTTCCTTAATGCTTTACACCTTGTTTCCCTTGACACCATAGGAGCTCCAGCGGCCTCAAATATGAACGCACTTGACACATTTGGGTTTCTTATTAATTCTCTTCGGATATGTGATAGATCTCCTTTGTTAAATTCCTGAATTCAGCCTGAGACTTTTTTTTTCTTTGGTTGAATTCCCATTTGACATATTTTCTTGATTGTTCGATGATCCCTTTTCAAATCCTTAGAAATTTGAAGCGAAGACTTTCCTTTGCTAATTTCTTTGATTATATAGTTCTTTTCATTCATTGTTAGTTTTTTTTCACGAGCCATAATACTAAATTCTAGTTCTTGCAAATAATCTCTTGGCCCTACAAATTGCTATAATTACTGAAAAAATACTAAATATCAATCTGAAATTGAAAATTGTGACTTAATTGCTTTCATGTTTACTCGCTATACATAATAGTGCAAATTATTTCATTGCATAACACATATCTATGAATTTTACGTAAAATATTTGACAATACCTCTTCTGCATATAATTTCTAGACGCAGGCAGTTTATATCCTCACACCACATCGAAGTGCATATATATATATGTGTGTGTGTGTGTGTGTGTGTGTGTATAATATATATATATATATATATATATATATATATATATATATATATATATATATATATATATGTGTGTGTGTAATATATTTTATATATTATTATTTATATATTATATGCGTGGTAATTATTAGAAAGCTAACATATTTGGTTGGATTGATGTGAGTTTGTGACCCTGGGTTTCACACTTTTTTGCGATCGTCTGACGATTTATAAAAAGCGTGAAAACTCATATATATATATATATATATATATATATATATATATATATATATAACACTCTTTGACTTGTTGGCATATATATATATATATATATATATATATATATATATATATATATATATATATATAAATTCGACTCTCCTGAGTGTCAAACAGAAACCGACAGCCTGACAACAGCACATGAGATTTGATTATAGTGGTGAAGGTTTCGTGCAGGACCATCCACACTTTTTGAAGGTGCACTTCGCAGGTTTTGAATTCAGATTTGCCCTTTTCGTAGAACAGTTGCCATCCAACTATAGAACCCAGTCTTACACCCTTGTGTATCCTCTCCCTCCAGCTATGGATACACAAGGCACAAGGGCATTAGCACGTAAGTGAATGTAATGGATTCGACTGGAATTCGAACTCGGCTCTCCGATTCCTCAATCCAAGCCGCTATCCATTACTCCACCGTGCCTCATTTTCACCACCCCCCACCCCACACACACACACACACACACACACACACACACACACACACACACACACACACACACACACATACATATATATATATATATAATTATTATAAATTATCTGATTTAAAATATGGCTTTTTTTTCGCTACACAGTTATAACCTTGTTTCAAAAATCGAAGCTAAAAGCTTCGAATTTAATTTTGTAATTAAATTACAGACATTAGTTCCATTTCATCCTCAAGCGAATTTTGGAGTAATTATTTTTAAAATTACTGGGTTTTAAAGGCACTGCAAAAATTCATAATTCACGTTTCCAAGGATACAGAGAAATCCATTCATCCAGACAAAGGGTGGTTGCGTGTTCATTATCACTGTATTCTGTTGTATCAGTTATTAGTTACGTTTGAAGAAGGGTTTTCGTTCGGGTAGGAGTAGGGATGTATTTTTCAACGAATTCTGACATCCGTTAAATGCATGTCCACTGGATTTTTTTTTAAATTTTATTGTTAACGGCAAAAATTCTTACGATATTTTTTCTATTGGGGTTAGATTTAACTACGATTTAAAAAAAATATTTTAACTTTTAATTTTTAATATACTATATTTCTTTTTAAAAACAAGTAAATGTATTAGAATTACTTAAAATTATTTTCGCATCAAGTATAAGTATGTATATTACCAGGTCACAATTTTTAAAAAAATTATATTTAAATATCATTTAAGTAAAATTTATGACAATGACGGCAAAAATAGCTAATTCATTTCTCTCGTGGTTATGGTTTAATATGGGAATTAAACTTAAATACTGTTTCGAAACATAGTAATTTCTGTGTCACGATGGAATCATATTAAAAAAAAACAATATATATAATATATATATATATATATATATATATATATATATATATATATATATATATATATATATATATATATATATATATATATATATATATATATATATATATATACACACACACACACACACATGAACTTGTTACCAATTTTATATCCGGTAATTTTGTTAATGGGGTGAGTTTTTTCTTCGACACCGCTTTAGTCAAGGGAAGTAACTCTTAACACAAAGAGACACGAAGGTCAAAGAAATGGCGTCTAGCAGGGCTTTGCATTTCGGCAAACATGTCAAAGAATTGCGGCTGCACCTATGCCAGAAGTCAAAAACGAGTCAAGGTGTGCGCGATTTCATCAAGCAGCACTACGTAATATTGAAGAAGGACAATCCGAAACTTCCAATCCTAATTCGTGAATGCAGCGGCATCCAGCCCAAACTCTACGCTCGATATGAATTGGGGAAAGAATCCAATCAAAGTTTGTCAGGATTTACAACCGAACAAGTGATGGAAGCGATGGAAGTTATGGCCATTGAGCATTAATTATGAATTAGGAAAAATAGAAAACTTAGATTTCATTAACTTTTTTTTTTAAACTGCCAGCTGTTTAGTTGCACTGGACAAATTTTTAAGCAGAGGAAATTCTGCTCTCTCCCGTATGAAGATGACCCGAAGCTTTTTGAACAGCTTAAAAAAAATAGCCCTTTTGTGTCCTTTGCTTAATTTCTTTTGGTCTAAATGTGAAACAGAAAGCAGGATCTAGGGATTGTTTTTTTTTCTGTTTGGAAAACTAAATGAAATCGTTTAACGAAACAACAACACCACAACAACAATGCTAAATCACCTACAACCAACACCAAAAATGTTCTATTAATTTAAAAAAAATACAAATTTTGTTTCTCTGTTGTTGATGTAAATATAATACGTGAGTCAATCTTCATCTTTGCTTCTGGTTTTGAGTTTTCATTATTGCTTTATTTAGTTTTTTTTATGTACCTTTTTTTATTTTACTTGGCTTTTTCGGATTTAAAAAAAAAAAATGGTATTTCATTTTTTTTTTTTTTTTTTTGTCATCTTCGTATGAAACAAGGTCGCGTAATGGGTAGTCTATATAAATTATTCAGTTCACTCAGCTATTGCCGTAGACATCAGAGTTTGCATTTGAAAAATACTGAGAGACTGGTCCTTAGATAAGGAAGGCCACGAATACAAGAAAGCCTCATGGCTTTCATTATCAATCTGACGCAGTTTTCAAAATTAACAATGTGCATGATAACTAACTCGAATTAAAAATAAATTCTAGTTTATTCGCCCAAATGAATCCATGACAAAATTCCGGTGGATAAAATAAAATTGCAGCCTCTTTTTATCCCAAAAATAAACAAAATCCCAGTATCATTTAAAAAAAAAGATTAGGTCGGTAAGAAGTAAAGTACTGTATGTATCGCGTTTCTGTTGTTGAGTTACACAACCTAAATTTATTTTTAAAAAATTTTGAAGAAAAAATTAATCTTCGTAAAAAATAAGGAATAATACAAATCACAACCATTTCAATTTATTTATAGAAGATATATTGGGTCAGTTAAGCTCACATTCTACAATCTACACCATTTTTCGTTCTCGTATTATTTCTCCAAACTTTGACATCAAACATTGGAAAATACCTCCAGTCCGCTTAGAATATGAAACTAGGTAAAAATGTAAGCCTTACCTAGTTTCATTTAAGGGATGTAAATCTGTTCGCTGTATAGAAAATGTATAAGCGTTTAAAACCTGATAAAGTTCTTAAACTAAACAAAATAATTAGAATTTTTATAAATTTAAACACCAATCTTCCTTCAGTCGAGAAGGGACGTCATCACATTCCTCCTGGGTCTGCTTCTTTAGACAAGAAAGAAGCAACTATGCTTCGGGGTAGGAGTTTATTAGTGTGATAAAATTATATTCTACAGAAAGTGTGTAAAATATAATGTCGGGTAAAGTATGAAGAATTCAAGAATTTTAAAAATCTAAATTAGATCATAAATTTATTTTTGGCAACTAGACAAAATTTCAGTTTCGTAAACAAACTCTCATAAAATAAGCACCTCTACTGAATTTTCAATACCTAAGTTTTAAAATTAAAAATGAAAAAAAAAAAAGCATTCTTGAAGATTTCCTTCTAGTTTTTAATTGAAAGCTAAATGATTAAATTTATTATTTCAAGTAAGTAAAATATTCTGGTGTATTTCAGATAGGAATTATATAGATTGGAATGTCAAATAATTGCTCGATTTTTTTAAAAATTTTCTTAAAAGCGGCCATTTTCTTAATTTTTAAGAAATTTGTGAACACATCGGGTTTTAAATTCTTTAAAAATTAAATTATAGATTTGTGACACGTTATTTGAGTAAAATTAGAAAATTTAAAGTTAAATTAATCTGATTTTGAATAAATATTACTTGTAGCATAATATAAAAAAAAAACAATCACAAGCATTTCTTAACGATGGGTTCCTCTTTTATCTTTATTGATTTATGGAGAAGCATAAGGTGATGACAGCTCTTATGGATGACCAGAAATGACATATTTACGAAAACTACCTACTAATTTTTACAAATTAACATATTTTCAGCAATTATTTAATATTTTATTGACTTTTAGTTAAGTTTTTAAGAAGCTTTACGAAATTTGCATTTCGTTTCTAGGTTTACTACCTTAAACAAAAAATTAATTAATTGAAGTATGACAAAGTGTCCTTTAAGAAACATGTCAATATACTTTTCTTCAGTTTTCATTCAACCATGGAACTTATCAATAACTTTGAATCTAAAAGTTCCTTGAATTTTCAATCTTAAATTTCTTTTTAAAATGAATTTTCAAAAATGAAAGATCTTTCTTGAAGCTTTTATTTTAGTCTTAATTTCAAGGTCCAATAAGCAAAAATCATTGGTGTATTTCAAAGCTATTTTAAATTGACTGGAAGGAGTTTTTGTTTTGAAATCGTTGATTTTAGCGCCATTTTTAGCCATCTGTCAGCACAATGTAATTTTATTTATTCAAAAATAAAATGTTCTTTTCTGAAATGTTATTTGAGGAAAATTAGTTGATTTAAAGATTAATTAATCAGAATTTAAGTAAATATTGTTTACTTTTTAGTTTAAAATGTAGTAGAAAAGCTTTTTTCTTTTTAACACAGAGTTATTTTTTCTTATGTGTCGAGTGATTTATTAATAGCCTGATTTTATTGAAATTTAAGATAGGGGAACAGAATTGAAAGAAATTACTTGAATAATACAACATGAACACCTTTATTTTGTATGGATTTTTTTTTCTTCTTAATTACCCAGTAATCTTAAAAATTTAAAAAAATATTTTAAGCAATCTAATATTTTATTGAATTTTAGGTACTTGGGCTTTATGGCCTTACTTATGAAGACACATTGAGAAAATGTTAGGAAAAAATTAACAGCAAATTTTAAATTTGGGAGGGAAGACGGCCAGGTCAGTGTTCCTTGGTGGGACCATGTGGTTTCCTACACCACTGCAGGCTTATGATGTCTATCTTCGACATTGCAACTGGCGTTTTTTACCCCACAAGCTGACATCACTCACCAGCCATCATAAGACCCTTGTGAATTCATCTTACACAAAGGGAGATAATTGCTCTTTACATCTCTACAAGGCAATAGAATACCACTTTGTGATTTTCCACAAGAAGTCATGGTAATTTGCAGATGATAAAAAAAAGCAGCCTATGGGAGAGCCTTGATTGCAAACGTCCAGATGGGATATGGCAATAAGAACAAATTCAAAAAGGACACTGCAATTAAGTAAGTTTACAAGACTGGATGCCAAAGTTTGGTGTTAAATCGAAAGGGATTGACTCTTGCTATCACTGAATTCTGTATGAAAGTTTTTCCAATGGTATTATGTTAAATCCAGGTATGGGGAGGTTTAGCTACTAAAAAACATTAGGTTATGGTAATGGTATAATGCTAAAATTAGCCATTTTCATACAGGAAACCATTACTATTGGTTGAAATTTATAAAACCCTTTTCTTAAAACAATTCATCAGGAAATTAAACTTCTCAAGTCCACTGTTATTGCTCTTTCTAGTATTGATGGGGGTTTCCTTCCAAACTTTTTCTTTAAGGTAGTATGGGATAATAATGTATACATTTTCATATATCAAGAACATTTTTGTCGGGAAGATGTATGACAAAGTGGATAAAAGTTTTCATGTGATATGTTTCATCCTTTAGGACTTCATCAGACAAAGTTTATTTATGTTAGTGCAACTACATGTGCACAAACCAGTTGGAAATTTTAAATGAAATTTTTTTTTTTTTAAATGTGTTTTGGGTGATATAATCTAACCGATTTTAGATTCTTTTTGTTTTTGTTTCCATTACCTTTGTTATAGAAATATCCAACATTGTGATAACAAAAGACCTACCAAGAATGCTGAAAGGTTGTAGGAATGTGAACCATGGATGAACAAGTTATTAAAGCACTTTCTAAACAATTTAAACTTAGTGAATTGATTTTTCTTTTGATTAGAGCAGCATTTTTCATATCAAAATTGTGGTCAGTTTCATTATGGTGAGCAACTAATGCATTTGATATGTTTTGTAAAATATCCCTTTTGTGTTCATATAATCTTTTATTTAAACATCTTGAGGTTTCTCCAATGTATTCTTTCTGGTAATCATTACAGTTAATAGAGTAAACTCCTCCTTCAAGATTTAGTTTAATGTTTTGTTTTGTATTGATTAAGTCTTTTACTGTTTTAAACATAGTTGTGACAAATCTTATGTTGAGTTTAGATAAATTCTTTTCAATTGTAGTTGAGATAAAGTTAGTTGGTAGGACAATATATTTTTTTTGATTTGTTGGTTTGTCAGGAGGGGCTGTTTCTATTTTGTAATATTTTATGAGCCTTTTGTTTCACATTGAATATGAAATAGGATTTTCAATATCTTCTTCATGTAAATATTGAGGGATGCAAATTCTGAGTGCTCTTAAGTAGAATCCAATGATTATTCCGGATTTTGTTTTGTTGTTATGATGCAGAAAAATTTATTACATCATTTTTATTAGTTGATTTTTGGTGGACACTAAGTTTTAAGCTATTGTTAACATGGTGTAAAATAATATCTAAGAAAAGTAAAGTATTGTTTTTTTCATCTTGTATGTAAATTCTATTCTGTGTTCAATTGTATTTAGTTTATCTACGACATAACGTAAATCAGTATCATGGGGATATATTAATAGAACATCATCAATATATCAGAAGTATGTTGATTGTTTAGGTAAAATATTTAGGAAAGGACCAGATTCAAGAAATTCTAACAAAATACATGCCATCATGCCACTAAGAGGTGATCCTATTGGTAATCCAAATTTTTGTTTATAAAACTTATTATTAAATGTGAAATAGCATTGATTTGTAATGAGATGGCAGATTTTTATTATTTTAGCTATTTATTGGGAGAGGTTTGTCTTTCATTCTGTCAGATGCATTTTTTTTTTTTTAAGAGATTTATTGGGAGTATGTAAAGTTAACAGCTTCATTATATTATTTTCTCTTTCAGTTGCATATACAATCCATTTTAGTTGTTGCCACTGTTGGAAGTCTTCCAGCAAGGTGGTTTTTGTTACTTGTTGAAAATCTTTGTGATTTTGTCGCACCAGTTTCCAGACTTTGACAAAGGAGTGTCTTTTCTAAGGCCTAAAGGATTCATTTGCGGAACAAGTTGAACAACATGCATGACATTCATATGAAAGTCTCAATCTGATGAGGCTATTTAAGAACATGTCTCATTTTGAAGTCAATATTCTAGTTGTATAGCATCCAACAAAGTCGGACAACCTATTCTCTGTTCAATTTACTTTACATATGCCTTTTCTATAAATATACTTTGTAGTGGAAACAAAATACAGATGCCGCAGCTAACTGCTACTGATAATAGTACCCACTTCCGTTGGTTAAAGGGACGACATTTAGTGTGTTGTCTCTAGAGAAAAACAGCACATAGCTGGCCTGCCAAAACAGAGCCAGTGCAAATCCCAGGATGTCTGGTTATGAAGAAAGAAAGTATCACCCAGCTTCTCTATGAGATAGTCAGAACAGTGAGCTGATCAGTGTTAGCTATGCAAATGATTCCTTTGCTAGCCAACCACCAAAGTTCTAGGCTCCATAAAAGTAGTCTGGGAAGAGGCAGTCAGTTGTCCAGCTCACTGTTATAATCTCTCAGTTGTGTCTCTGTCTTCGGGCAGAGTGTGACTCAGTTGCATCCCTGTCTGTGAACAGAGCACAACTGAGAAAATATTGTGAGGTACCCAGTCCCTAGGAATGGCTGCCTAAGGTAGTACCCCCTCATTGTACTAAAGAGGAGGATCCATAGCAATACCAATGACAGTGCAACTGACAGTTGCAGGAGCTATGCAATTTTTGGCCCTGGCCTGAATATACTTGCACAGGTGCCCCACATGAAACTGACCTTGTGTCACATCTAATCTTCATGGGGAGATGAATAAACACCAGTGTCTGAAAGTGCGCCACTTTGACTGCACAACGGGAGTTGCCATGCCTTACCAAGGATTTCTGTTTGTGTTACCCGATGTTGTTTCAAATTTGTTCATCCTTGTTTGTGTTTCCAGTGTCTCGGCTGTGTTTGTCCCATATGTGTGGTGTTCCCATGTGGAAGTTTTGTCCATACACTGCTCATCATGAGCCAGTGTTTGATTTTAGTGCTGCTAAGTTTTCCATCTCTCTTCATTGATAGATACCCAACCAAGAAGAACAAAATCACTTCATACTTTCATGGTCATTATTTTGATGTCCTTTCCGCTACGGTACGTAGACTTTATGAATTTAAGCGCAGTACTAGATTGGCAGCTAGGTCTTTTCATTTTACAGTTGAAATGGCTAAATGTATCCATAAGTTCTATGCTAACAGTTTCTTCTCTTGCTTTTCTCACTTGTAGAACAATCTTCTGGCTTCTTGCTTCCCAGTCAACTTTGACCTTCAAAAATTTAACTGCAGTGTCAATCATTATATTCTACTTTCTTAATTCTTGTTTTTTATTGTTCTTTTGTCTCAACAGTGTTTTTTCTTCTCATATTCTCTAACACTCAGTAACTCCTTGTGTCTTAGTGATTTTATTGCCTTGTTTGGGTTGAAATGATTAAAAAAAAATAAACTTGTTAAACAGTTTTTTCTTGTTTGAGCTATTCCCCATGAAAGAATATATTGGCAAAAACTTTTACTAAGATCTATAATGATGACAATAAGTCTCTAAACAGGTGTAACATTTTAGTGTGGAAGTGGCTTTAGTGTTGTAAATTAGTGTCCTGTCATGCCATAAACCTTTACAGTTTAATTGGTTGAGGTGTTATTTGTATAATATGATCTCCTGGGATATAAATAGTACATGTTTCATCAGAAGCTATGACTTTGTGTTGTTTGCCCACTGCTTGCTTTCATGGTTGACAAGGGGTTTATGGCCATATCATAAACAACAGTTCTCATATGATCACCAAAGTTAAGCAATGTTGAGTCTGCTCAGTATCTAGATGGGTGACCGCTTGGGAATACCAGGTACTGTAAGCTTGGATGTGTGGGTGGGGTAATGTATAACAGCTCAGAATTGGAAATTGGAGAGCCAGGTTCCAATTCCATTTGTGTTCATTATATTCACTTATGTGCACAAATACACTTTGGAAAGGTATAATTCCACTCAGCTATAGGTTAATTAGTACGGTTAGTATCAGTAAACCATTATTATCTAAAAAAAATTCTTACAATCTAACAAATATTTTCTGGCTGCAAAAGGTTGATAAACCATAAAAAACAAATCAATCAGAGTTGACATAGAACGTGACAAACACCAGCAATTAGATGAATAAAACTAGTCAAAAAAGACCTAATAAAGATGATATGGTTAATAAAAACTTTTACAGAGACACACACATATTTACAGGGTGCAATGGAAAATTGTCGCCATTTTATATTTTTAATTTCGCACATGCGTGTTTTTGATTTTGTCAACTGCACAGGGTAGTGGAGTAGGGTCAGTGGGGAACTGTGAGAGAAAGAGCACCATGGCACAATTCACTCTGCCAGAAGTTTGGAAACAGTATGCTGTACTTTTTGGCATTTGCACCAGAAACTCCAATACGAAAATTTCAGAGTGTTTGGGTGTCAATCTGAGGACAGTGCAGAGATTTGAAAACGAATATATCCAGTCAACATCATGGTGATTGGAGTGATCACTAGTGCTTATGAGGTTATGGCAGCTGTAGAAAACTCACTTTGATTGTTCTGATAAGAAACAAATTCCTGAATTTATTGGTGAGGGCCTCAGATTCAACATGGAGACCTACTTCAAATGCTTTAAGCAGGTCAAGAGGGTGGCTGCTGGAAGACCCTATGTCTGGCAACAGGACTCTGCACCATGCCACACAAGCAGGAGAACCCAGTCATGGTTGTCAGACAATTTTTGCATCACATCACCCCTTACATCTGGCCACCTAACTGTCCATTATGTGTGGGGTGCAGTTGAGTGAGAGACCAACAAAACTCCTTGTAACAGTGTAGTGAAAGAGATAATCAGCTACCTCAAAAAATAGTTCAGGTTTTTTGTGCGATCTGCCGAAGAAAAATTACCAAAAAGTAGTTAGCAAAAATCTACCTTAAGGGCCAGAATCTATGCTAATGTTCTTCTCTCCTCTGAATGATGTGACCAATCAGAGAAATCTCTCGGTGAGAAAAGCTGATGTTTTTTGCTTATGATGAGATAGTTGATTTTCTGAGCTTGGTGGACAAACACGTGTTTTTTGCTGATGAAAATTGAAGGTTGGATTTGTGACCCCATTTTGTCATTTCTATGTTACGACAGACTATCATTTGAACTGTGATTTGGCTACAAGTGTTGCGGTCGAGAGACAAAAGAAATCTATTGCAAACATTTATTGCTACTATAAGTTGACAGTTTATTTTTTTTGTTTCTTTTCTTTACAACTACAAACAGTAAAGATGAACTGAAGACAAGGATTATTGCAGTATTCACCAACTTAAACAAGGAGACTGTAAAGAAGAGTTGCAGGAGATTCTGAAGTTGAAGCCAATGATTTTATTGAATAAATTTACTCTTCAGTATTTCAAGATATTTTTGTGTAATTTTAGTAAGTATATCTGTTAAAATGAGATGTCAGTGTTATTTTCAATTTTTTTTTGTGTAATTTAGACGACAATTTATCCATCGCACCCTGTATATTTAGTATTTAAGGAAAAATAACACTGAAAAGCAACTGTGATACAAAGAATGATAGTCAAATGGACCGTAGATGATTGTATCTGGGCCTGGTTTTATAACAACAGTAAAATCTAGTTGTGAGAGCTTGAAAGCGATTGCCAGATGTCCAGAAGTATTGAAAACTAGATAAATTGTATAAATATACTAAAAACTTTAAGAATCAAGTTCCACTCAGCTGGAACATAGGGAATTCTGATTACGAGCTTATATCGTCTGGCACATTCTCAATGCAGTCAAAGTTAGTAAGGCCATGACAGGTAGAATGAGAAAAACTGTCTGTGCAGTGTTAGAATCATGGTAAGTTCTAGTCAACATCATGGTTACAGTGAAAAGATATATAGAGATTTGGAGGAAGATGCATTTCTTGCTGGCCAAAAGAAAGATCTAATCCATTAGTCTGTCATAAGAGAAGTAGCAGCAAAGATGTTCCAAGTGACATTTATCCCCGCAGATAATGACAAGTGAATGATCCATGGATAAAGTACCCAGTATCTCAAAAAACAGGATTATGTGTTTTCTTTTCTCGCCTTGGCAATAATTCACCTTCTCTTCCTTTGTGCAAATAGGAATCAAAATAATAAGTCGCGTAAAGCCAACTAGTCAACGAGAAACTGTCCAAAGAACGTAAGCATATGTTTATGCAAGTATAATTAAGATTAGTCAAAAATTAATGCTTTTATCAAATAAAAAAATAATGAATAAAATCCTATTACTACTACTACTACTACTACTAATCTAAAACCTATGACAAATATGGCATGCAACAATCTAAGAAAAAGTCGGTCAGTTGTAATTAGTCAACTGAAATGGTTAGATTTGTTCTTCTCTCAGCTGTAAGAGTTCCTGTAATGTAATCAGCAAAGCAGCTGATACAGTTAACCAGGCTTCCAGAAGCAAAGGATGAAAGTCTCAACAAAAATGTTCATCTTTTCTGATCCATAATATTTACTGATAACTGTAGACGGACTGCTGGAGTAGTTTTGATGAAAGCCAACTTTTGATGAAACAAAGAAATGTTTCTGAAAAATGAATAATGGTTGACAAAGTTTTATCTAATAAAAAATTAAGTAAGAATGCATGATAAATTCCTGAGAAACCTTAACATTTTCTTCTTTCTCTAAATTTGAAGGCAGCTGCTATAGCTTAGCTTAGAAGGGAGTAAAAAGACAGAAGTAACTAAATCAGTTATATTTTTTTAATAAGAAAAAGTGACTTAATGATCTTTCTTCTATAAACCAAAAAATCTTTTTGTATAAACGAAAATCTTTTTTATATTTATAAAATAAAAATAATTTTTATAAATAAAAAAATTGTTCTTTTATAAATAAAAAGATATTTTTATAAAAACATATTTTATAAAATAGATTTTATAAATAAAAAATGATTTTGTTTATAAAAATTATTTTTTAAAAGATCTTTTATTAAAAAAATGATTTATTTTATAAATAAAATTTTGTTTTATAAATAAGAAAAATGATTCTTTTTATAAATAAAAAAATGTTTTTTTTATAGATAAAAAAAACGTTTTTTTTTACATAAATAAAAAATGATATTTTTATAAATAAAAAAGTAAATAGATAAAAAAAACACTTATCAAAAAAATTAGTAATGGAAAGGACTACTTCATTTTTACAGACTATGAAAAGAAATTTTAGATCTTTTGCTATTCTGTTAAAAAATGTTTGTTTTTTTTTTTTTCATGGGGGTGGGTAGGTAGAACATTAGGTTTATTATTACTTCTCATCTGATTAGTAATAAAATTGTTAATCAACTAATAATTTAAAAAAAACAAAAAAAAAACAATTGTTTTCACATCTTGATTTATCTTCAGTTGGTTATGGACTTGTTCCACTCAGTAAATGTAGGATTACATGCTTTGTCTGTCCATGGTAACCTCAAAGTCAAGAGCCCTTGGTCATTCCATAGAGATTTAGTACTATGGCTAGGAGTGTCAGCCACATGTCCTAAACAGGAAGACTCCTGCACCTATGTTGTATTTAGATGAATTAAAGGCTTCCCAAACTCAGGGATGAAATCTTGTGTCACAGAAAACTATATTTGATGGATTCCTGATCGAAGTTCAGAATACTGTAACAAGGTTTTAGGAAAACACTCTATGTTACGTGTTGGTTACATGGGTGTTTCAACAAGTATCTTTCTTTCTCCAATTCTAATGCTTGACAGCCATAAGCAGTAATCTGAACTTTGAATTGCTCATTCACAAATTGGATCATGATAGTACAATAGTCATGTGTCTGCTTGCTCATTCTTCTACTTTTCAAAGTAGGAGAATCAGATAATCCTCTGGTAGCCTTGTTCAAATTCCAACTGATACAACAATTTTCTGCCAGCATCTCTGCAACTAAAGTCCTCTATACACTTGTATTGTCACATATGAAGTGACACACTTTATAGGAAATGAATAAAATGCTGCTAAAATGTTTAACTAATTTATTTAGTTGAAATAAGCACCATGTTGTTGAATGAGTGTACTTCAATGTACCTCTAAATTCTTAGTCCTTTCTTTAAAAAAAATTCTCATCTATTGATGTGATAAAGAGTTCAAATGCTTCAATGACCTCTACCTTATTGGAGAATGTCTTGTTGCGTATGAAAAGCTCAAAATGCTTAAATAAGTGATAATCAGTAGGAGAGATATCAGGTGAAGATGGGGGATGAGACAAAATTTCATAATTCAGGTTATGCAGCTTTTGGGCAGCTGACTGAGAAGTGTGCGGCCGTGCATTCTTGAGCAGCAAAATTTGGCCATCCCTATTCACAAGTCTAGGATGGTTCTTTTTCAATTTCTCATGCATACATTCAATTTCTCTACAATACGAGGTTGCTGTTAATGTTTTCCCTTGAGGTAAGAATGAATAATGAATAACCTTTTTGAAAGACCACCATACAGTAACCACTAATTTTTTAAGGTGCAGTGGAGGTTTGGGGTATTGTTTTGGTGATTCACTTGCATCTAACCACTGGACTATTCTCTTACTGAGTATCCATTTCTCATCGCATGTAATGATTCGATGCAAAATGCTTCTTTTTCCCAGTTTGTAATCATACAGTAAGATGACATTGTTTTATTGTAATCATTTTCATTGGGGCTTATGAGTAACAATATATTGAAAGAAAAATTATCTGGAAAGAAAAAGAATCAAGAATAAGTCAAGATTTTTTTATATACTAAGGAGGTTACTTCATTAGATCAACTGGATCAACAATCAACCAAAAAAACGCGTCATTTCATGTGTGACAATGTAATCTGTAAGGAACTCAGAATGAGTTTGTCACAAATTATGTATTGCTATGATTTGACCATTAATTTGCTGTGGTCTCCTTTGACATCTGAAAAAGTTTAGAGGTCACAAAAATTAGTACAACTGTAAATAATTTCTCATCTCAGAAATTATTTTATTATTTACACTATCTACATTTCGACTATTGTCCTCATCATTCATGTTGCTATAACATTTCAGACTTTGTGCCCTCCAGCCTTCATCAGGTATATATCAATCCGGATAACCAGCAGGGAATTCCAAACTGAAGCCTTATTTAATCTATGGAAGTAGACTGTTCTCATTCCACTGCCCATGTCTAGTTCTTGTTTTAGTCCTGCTCAATTATTGTTAGCACAGAGTCCAAGTACACAGTGCCCGGCCCAGGGATTGAACTCAAAATTACTATATCATCATATTCATAAACCGACACTTTAATCTACCAGGCTATTATTTAAGCCTGTAGGTCAATTCTCTATGGAGAACTTGGAGCCTTAAACCTAACCTGCCTGCTGCTTGTCTTTGTTACAACTGCTGCTGCCATTGAAGACTTGCTGCTATTCTTTTTTTTTTTTTTTTTATATTAGTGACTCCTATATTGTATTTATTTCTATGCTAAGTCTACTAAGGAGATCCTCATAGCTTAGCATATGTGCTGATTCTTTCAGGTCTCTAACTCTCCAGTGATAACAAGAACAAAAATGAAGACAATAGTTTGAATATAAATAGCATAAATAATGATAAATCCTCATCCTAGAAATTCAGAGAGAAATTATTTTGTTGTAATTAGGTCAATTAATAATTAAATGTTAGAGTGAAGAGTTAAAAGGTTTTCCCTTGAAGTCAAAGCTAGAAATGCCTAAGCTTGGGGAAGAGGCTGAGAATATTATTGAAGTGACAACTCTTGAGAGTATAACACAGATTAAATTGATAAAGCAATGATATGGAAGTGGATTGACTTCAATTTTGAAAGAAGTGTGACATTTTTCCAGAAATGCACCTCTCCAAGAAATACAATTTTTTTTTTAATTTTGTCGCATTACTACTAAATAAATACTTAAGATCACAAATATAAAAAAAAGAAAATATTTTTAAATTTTCTAAATTTTAAGATGGGGGCAGTTTGCTATGTAAATTCATTGTAAACAGCCCCCTCCCCAAATGCTTATACCATATGATAAATTATATTTCAAATAAAAAAGTTAATATTTAAAGCATAGTCTTACTTAAGTTTGGAAGGAACTTACACTTGGATGCTGAGAAATATACTTAACATCTCCTGGAGACTACATCCAACTAAATCACAGCTCTATGGATCCATCACTGATATTTCTATAATTTTATATAAATGTGCTTTGAGGGACATTGCTGGTGAGCAAAACAAGAACTTACAAATGATCTACTGTTCTGGACACCAAGCCATGGAACAAGATGAGTTGGTCACCCAGCAACCATCTACATTGACCAGCTATGTTATGACACAGAATTCCTTAATGACCTTGATGCAGGACCGTGATAGTTAGCTCAGACATTCATGAGTCTAACTTACCTTTTTCCTATGTTGTGTCGAAATAATGGGAACATACATAATCAAAAATAATTTCAAAACAGCAGTGAAATATGAAATTTTAAACTTTTCTCTTTATTATTAATTCCATATATATATATATATATATATATATATTAATTAGTACATATACTAGTATCTATGTGTTGGTGTGTAACTAAAGTTTCGCTGAATTACAGGTCATCGGGCACAAGGTCCTTGTAACTGATGATATATCTTTGATCTGTCTAACCACATTGAGCACTATTATGTTTACAGCTCATGTATAAATTGATTTATCTGCTTGCCGATGTATGCACACCAGCACACATATACGCTTGCTTATATCTGGTCATTTATCTATCCCTATATATTTGAGTTTGTGCAGGAGGTGAAATAACAATGACAAACTAACTGACCCCCTCCACATATGAAATTTGTTGATATTTGTAATCTAAAGAGTTTAATTATTAATAGTGGCAAAGAATATAAAGGTGAAACAACCTACCCACTAAAAGTTAGACCGTAAGAACATCGAAAAATTCATAATAAGGAGTGAGACAATGAAATCAGGCATGACAGATCATATATAGAGGGAAAAGGGTACTTATAAGCCCCTGTGGTATGAAGTAAAAAATATTGAACATGGAAGAACACTGGAAGAACAGTTAAGTGTCTGTAAGAACCAGTGCATATGCTAGGCTATGAGGACCTTTTTAGTAGGCCTAGCATTGAAATAAATACATTGGAGTCACTAATAAAGAAAGAAAGACTAAAGACAGTAAATCTTCAACAGTAGCTGCAGCTGTAACAAAAGAGAAAAACTCCAGTGAGTGTAATCAAGCATAAGAAATATCAGCAGCACTCATCAGCAGGCAGGTTAGGTTTAAGGCTCCAAGTTCATTACAGAGAATTGTCTTACAGGAGACTAGTAGATTAAAGTGCTAGTTTGTGAATTTGGTGACACAGTAATTATGAGTTCAGTCTCTAGCAGTATCTACTTGAACTAAGTAAGTTAAATAAAGGGATCAGTGTGGAATTCCCTTACCTGAATTGATTTATTTATCCCTATATACACCTGATAAACATTGTGATGATAACAATAAAGATGAGGACAATAGTGCAATTGTAAATAACCACTGAAAAAAAAAAAAAAAATTGGTGGGGGTGGAAGAGATGCATTTCTGTAGAAATTACTGGAAAGTTTGTGGGGGAAAATGCTATCACCCAACACATGCTACAGAGAAATCTTTCATGAAATGAAAAGAGTAACTCAATGCAGTAAATTTTATTGCTGTCTTAAGAAATATTCTCAACCACCATAACCACCATCCTGAGCTAAGACACAAGCAGTAAGATTACAATTTTAAATGCTTTCAAGGTAATTGTTCTGATGAGCTTTCCTCTTTGGTACTCTGACTTTACAAATTTAAGCGCAGTACTAGATTGGCAGCTAGGTCTCATCATCTTACATTTGCAATGGCTAGAGGTAACCATAAGTTTTATGATAACAGTTTCTTCTTTCACAGTTCTCGTTTGTGGAACTCTCTTCCAACTTCTTGCTTTACAGTCAAATTTGATCTCCAAAAATTTAAATGCAATGTCAATCATTATCTTATGTCTTCTTAATTCCTGTTCTTTTATAGGTTTCACTCCTTAACGTTTTTTCTTTTTCTCAGATTCTTTCCCTCTCTAATAACCCCAAGTCTTAGTAGCTTTATTACCTTGCTTGGAATAAAAAAAAAAAAAAAAAAAAAAAAAAGACAACAATGAAGACTCAGATGGTGATTAACATATTTTAGCAATAATGTATGTACATAGATCAGTCTTGCAGACTCCCCTGTGGTATATAGAGCATCCACATACCCACCAAGCTAGCTGGCGCTACTAGGGTTTCTGTAACAAATAGATTTTTTTTCTTTACAGGGGGCAGTTGTTAGGACCACACCCAACTTGTTTTGAATTTAGAGTTGTCCTCCTCCAAGATGGGTTGCCAACCAAAACTAGAGCCAGGTCTGTCCCCTTATTAACTACTAACTGGGGACAGAAGAGATGGAGTCACAGCTTTCCAAGGGTATTTGTGCAAAAGTGAATGCAAAGATCTCGGCAGGAATTTGAACACAGCACACTGGTCACACTTTTCATGCCAATAGCCATTACACGATATCCACATATTTTTCTGTAAAAAAGTATATTTTAAAGTGCATACATTATTTTATTTTTTTACCTGTGCACAACTTTCAATTGATACTGCTCCTTTTGTAGTTGAGGTATTGATTTGAAACTCTAGCTATGTGACTAAAAATAGACTGCTTTGAAAACTATTTGTGTTATTCTAAAGTTAATTGTGAATATAGTGAATCCTCCTTTTGTTTTATAATTGTTGATATCAGCATATTTTTGTTAACGTGAGAATTTTTGTAATTTTAGAAAATTATTTATAGTCTGACTTTAGCCTTCCAATGTAGGTACTTTAGGAGCTCAGTACACAAATATTTCAAAGTACATTTAGCATGAATTCTTTGTATTGTAAATGAAGCTATTACATTGAAGCATTTCGTTTTATTTTTCAAACTCTTAGGTTTCATGACATCATTAATTCCAGACAAAATGAAAATTTAAGATAAAAAGGTAAAATAATATTGCAAAATTTCAAACAATTCAAGTCATTATTTAGAGTTCTACGGCATTTTAAAAGTGGTGGGCAAAATCATCCTCACCTGCTTTTCACAATTCCAAAATAACCTGTCTGCCATTCTCAAATCTCACTTGTATAGTATAGATTGTTGTCCTCTATGAAAAAGATGCTGTTATTGCTCATGTCACTGCAGACAACAATGAAAATTTAAAATAAAAAGATAAAAGAATCACCCTTCAAAGTTGAAAACAATTTAAGTCATTATTTAAGTAAAAAAAATAAACCTTTCACAATTCTAAACTAACTTGCCTGGGATAGGGTTAAATGTAACGCTATTGGACATTCAACAGATTACAGTATTAACTTTATATGCACTGGGAAACCATATCAATGGTGTGGTTTGTTTTACTACAATGGTCTGGAAGTGAATTTACGATATCTTGGATATATGCCAGTAATTTCAAAATCCTATTGCTGTAATAAAGTAGAAAATAACCATTGGTGAGTGAAAGAAACAAGCCATGATAAAACAAGGGAAAAAAAGAGTAAAAACATTTGGTTTATTCTTTTTTGTGCGTGTGTATGTGTGTGTGTGTGTGTGTATGTATGTATGAAAAAACAAACAAACAAACAAACAAATTTAAAAGAAATTAATAATTATAAATCTTGTTAAATTATCCACAAGTGGATTTGCCATTTTGAAGTGCTAGTCCCGTGATTGGTTCGATTTTGGGGGTGGGGGGACATAATGTACAGAGGTTGTCTGAAATCAAGAGCAAGAAAAAAAAGGAAATATACTTTGAATGAGGTGAGAAAAGAAAAGAAAAAAAATTGTAAAGAAAAAAAAAAAAAAAAAAAATTACAAGGTCCAGTTCAGCAAAAGAAGACAGTTTATTTTTTTTTTTTTAAATTGTCCTTCACGTAAAACGCAAACGCTGGTAAATATTCATACCCTTAGGGTAATATTGTTTTTTTTTTACAAGTATTTACAGATTTTTATTTATATATATATATATATATATATATATATATATATATATATATATATATATTTGTTTTTTTTTTTTTTTTCAGTTCAAATCTCAAATGGTGGCAAAAAAAAAAAAAAAGTTTCAAACATTCCTCCTTTCTCTTTCTGATAAAGAGAGGGGTAAAATAAAAATTAAAAAAAAAAAAACAAAAATAAAAATTAAGTCTGGAGATTTAATCTCCAAATTTTTATGGTTTTAGATTTTTTTTTTTTTTTTTTTTGCTTTTCCTTTGTTGTAGTTCCAGGTGACATTTTTGTGGGGGTATTGAAAAGAAAGTTTTAACCACAACTAATGCTCTTCCTAATCATGTATCCTCCCCCTCAACTTTTCTTTAAATATTGTCCTCCAGCACAGTCATCACTCCCCACGACCCCTTAATGTCACATTTGATTTTTCTTCTTTCTGAAGTTCATATCACAACAAACTGATATAAGAGTAGACATGTCGAGTCTACTGTCGACCAGCAATTTTTTTTAGTTTTTTTGTTTTTTTCACGCCTCGTCATGGGAAAGTTTTAAAAAATTATAACATCAGTTAGGAAAAACAAATTACCTTAGAAATGTCTGGCTTTTGAAAAATACAAATGAATGATAAGAAGAATGAAAAAGAAAGGAAGAAAAAATGGAATGAAAAGCTTAGTTATTTTGTTAGATGTATAAAATTGTGTTGTGAGGTTGAAACATTGTTAAAAAAAAAAAGAAAAAAAAGAGAAAAAAAATGACCAAAAATCTAAGGGTAAGAAACATCAGAAATAATTTCTATTGTAAGAGAGAATATTTTTAAAAGAACTTTTGCTCCAAGAATTTTGTTAATGAATTATCAGAGAATTTAAAAATAAAAAACAAAGTTGTATAAAAATTAAAAAAATAATTTTAAAATATGGAAAATTATGAGAAGTTATTGCAAGAGAAAGATAAAATTTTTTTCCTTTTATTTTTTTTAAAGTTAAAAATGTAATTATATGAATAAATACTTAGACATTGGGGAATAGAAAGAAAGAAGAAAAAAAAATTGTAATTGTTCCCTCAGAAAATAAACGCAAATCTGGGCAAGTGGAAGAAATAAACTGATTGCTTGCCAAAATCCAATTAACGTAGGTTGTAGCCATGGAACGAGTAACTTCTCTATGTACACAACATTCAACCATGGCTTCCAGAGGTAGAAGTTGCTAAACCCTGGATTTAGAGAATTCAGAAAGATGAACATGCTGCCTGATAGGGTAGAAGTTTGCTGCAAGTAGGGATTTATTTTTTATTTTTTAAAAAAAAAAAAAAAAAAAAAAAGAAAATTTAGAAACTTTTTCTTTAACAAAAAATAAAAAAAATGAAAGAACTACTTTTTTAAAGCACCCAAATAAAACTAAATTCTTAAAAAATAGAAAAAAAAATCCATCTTAAAGAAAGAGGAATAGGGACAAGCAAAGTGGTTTCCTTGAGAAAAATAAACAAGAACCACACACCTACCCCATAGAGTTAAAAGAAAAAAGAAAATATATATCAACAGCCATGTTAAAATTTGTTTGTAGATAATTATTTGTTTTGTTGTTGTTTCTGTGAATTTTTTTTTTTAATCTTTTTTACATATTAAACAAAAATCAGTTTAAACAAAATTTTAAACCTTGTAAAAAGCACACTCACACATTCAGCCTCACATTAATTTTACATATACATATATATATATATGTATGTTATATCTGTTTATATACATATGTATCTGTCTTTTTACACAAGTCCACATGCACCGAAGAATATATAAATCCCTGAATGTGATAACCTTATGCCACAATTAAGCCAAAATCATTTGGTCTATTTAAACCAAGAAACTTTCTTTTTCTTGACATTGGTTTCCCAAAAATTCAAAACATCCCTTTATCTCTTTCTATGCTTTCTCCCTTTCACACAGTGGGGGCAGGGAGACTGTGCTTCTGGATTTTTTGACCTTTTATAAAAGATCAAGGGTGGGATTTCATCTGAATAGTAGTAGTAGTAGTAGTAATAACTTTTTAGTGACCTGCTGTAAAAACCAGACTATTTCTCCAATCTGATATAAATGGCTTTTCAGACCAGTTTCCATAAATAAATACACAGGTATTGAAACTGCAATAAGACAGAGTGTCAAACGGATGATTTTTCCAATGACACCACTAATATTTTTAACTAACTAACCCCTCAACAATTTTTATATTGTTTTAAAAGTGATGATTAGAATTGTAATAAGAACTAAATATATGATGAAAGTGAATCTATACTTTTCTTTTGTTCTTGAGAATTTATAACACAAATATTAAACACTATTTATATATTAGATTTATTTACAAAAATAATTTCATATTTACAACATTGTAAAAACTAATACGATTAAGGCTAATGCAATGTAATATTTATTATTTACTAATTTATAAAGAAATAAATACGAAAATAATTTTTTATTTATAAACATTTACTAAATTATTAAAATATGTGAACCAACTATAAGGAAATCCTTATTATATATCATTTTATAAAGTCTGAATTAATCAGCAATAAGCCAATGTTTTGCTAACCATTCTAATAAACAATAAATAAACAATCTAATAAATAGTGTTTATTATTTTTATCAATTCTCAAGAATAAAGAAAATGTATAAATTCACTTTCTTATGTCTAGGTTTTATTCCAATTCTAATCATTGCTTTTTAAAACAATAAACATTGCTAAAGAGTAAACATAGTTAAAAAAAGTGGTGTCATGGGGAAAAAAAAAACATCCTTTTAATATTACGCCTTATTGCAGGCATTAAGTCCATGTTAGCTATTGACTGATTCAGAAATCATTTTTAAGGATATCAGAGCTTTTGAATAAAAAAAAATGGTTTTGAAATATGAATCAAATAGAAATAAGATTGACTTTCTGTTGGTTTTTAAACTAAACAGTATCTTTGTTAAAAATCAAGTAGCTGAAGAATTTGCAACTTAACTCTTGTTCACACTCCTCTGCAACTGTGACAGATCTACTATGAAACTAAGGAAGCTTAAACTTCAGAGTCCCCAATTCCAGAGGGACCACTGAAGCAACATTTTTTAAATGATGAATTTTTTTTATCAAAATCAATGTTTTTTCTTTTTAAAGTATTATTAAACTAAGGCCATTTTAGTGATAGAATCATAAGCCAATGGATTGAAGTCATTAATGTTGGTTTTAGTATATACTCTAATCCTCATTTCATATGGCCACAAAACTACCCTGTAATTGGTCAAATTTCAAAATTTTGTTGGGGGTTTGCAGTGCCTGAATCACCAGCAGTGTGGAGCTTGTTAAGATTGCCAGAATCTGTTCATAGTCTACATTTTGGCTGTGGGATCCTCGATTTTATTGTTGCTGGTTGCGAAGGGGGCCCCATATCTGTTCAAGCTTCAAAAATGTAGGGCTGCTATCACTCCCCAGTCTTTTGAACATAAGTAGAGGTTTATTCCTTGTTTCCTGTTTAGGATTGGATTCCCAGTTCTTTATAAAGTCAACTTCAACTCTATACTTTTAATGTCTCCACCTAAAACTCTGAAATTTTATTTACTATTCCCCCCCCCAGTCTTTTGAACAGTAGAGGTTTATCCCATGTTTCATGTTTATTATTTAGTCTTCTCATTCTCCCCCCACCGCCCCAGTAGCTATGGCTATGCAGTTGGCTGCAAACTAAATCTATTTCTTAGATTTAGTTTCATGTTTATTCCAGTTTCTTGATCTCAAGTCATTAACAATGGAAGACAGAAATTTCAATCATTACAGTTTAATATTACTGCAACTTTCAGGACAACTTTAAGCCATATTAGTTTTTTTTTTTGTAGAATATCAGTTAGTTATGTGTCATGCGTGATACACACTTAGGCGATCATGTATCCTTCAATACATGACTGACAAGGCAGATTTTTCCTGCAGTAAGTTGCCCTTTCTTTCTGTGGTAGAACAGTTGCCATCCAAGGTTAGAGAACCCGGTTTGTCCTGTTATTTACCCATAGCTGGAGGGGGAGAAGAGGAGTCATACTTTTCCTAAGGGTATTAGCATGTAAGTGAATGCAATGGATTAGACTGGAATTCAAATTCAGCTCTCAGATTCCTCAAACCGAGCCACTATCCATTACTCCACTGTGTTTCCCTTGTAGAATATACCAGTTTAGTTAAAAAAAAAAAAAAAAATCATTTGTCAAAACTGATGAGTAAATTAGAACACAAGTTGAAATATTTAGTGTACTATTTTTGGTTAAATTAAGTTAAAATGTTTGATTGATTTGTTTTTATGGCTTATCAACCTTCTGCAAGTTATTTAAAGCCAGAAAATATTTTTTAGATTCTAAGAACTTTTTGAATAATAATGGTTTACTCATACAAATCCTACTAATTAACCCATAGCTGGGTGGGGAGAAGTGGAATCATATCTTTCCTAAGATTATTTGTGTGTAAGTGAATATAACAAGCACGACTGGAATTGGAACTCGACTCTCCGATTTCCAATTCTAAGTCATTATCCATTGCACCACCTGCACATCCAAGCTTACAACACCTGGTATTCACAAGTGATCACTCACTAGGTACTGAACATTGCTTAATTTCATTTGCTATCCCTGTGATAGCTGAAATCAAATAGAGACTGCATTGGCATATGTTTAAAAAATATACACTGTGGGAGGCAGAATTTTTGTCGTTGCAGTTCTATGATTCAACGGCAACAAATGATAGAAATTGCTATCAGTCATATAATTATAACTCAACACAGACGATGAAAATTCAGTTGTGTAAAGAGGACATCAAAGAGAGGTCTCTTTCCAACAAATCAGTGTCCAGCAGTTATTTAGTCCAAGAAGTTAATTTCGCAATTTTTCTTCCCCAAAATTTCCTCCTACAGAAACAGTCTTTCATTTGATGCAATGCCTGTACAGCTAACGGAAAATAAAAGGACACATATGTATAGACCGCGATGTTAGATCATGCAGTGAAATCTACTGCATGAAAGTGGATGTTTCTAAAATATTTTTGGACTTGTAGCTTTAGTTTTCTATCTAAACTATTTTCTTTCGTAAAATTTATTTATTCATACTTTTTAAATCCTATTCAAATAAGCAGAATTATAAGAAAAAAAGATTTTTTTGAATGCTACACAAATAGTCCCCCACCCACCAAATTAATGCTAATGCAACGTGGCAACTCAGCTAGTCTTGCCACAGGTAATGGATTCATGCATACACGCATGCACTCACACACGCATACATACATACATACATTCATGCTTATGTGCACACATTCAAGCTTACATATGCTTGCACAAATTCATGCACACATCCATGCAGAGACACAGACAAATAGACATTTGTGTATACAGATATTTACACAAATAAATCCATGTATATACACACACACGGAGATATGTGGGAGTAATGGATAGCAACTCGGATTGAAGAATCAAAGAGATGAGTTCAAATTCCAGTCAAGTTCATTATTCACTTACATGCTAATATCCTTAAGAAAGGTATGAATCCAACACTTCTCACCCTCCCCACAGCTATGGGCAAATAGCAGGATAGATTGGGCCCTATAGCCTTGGTTGGCAACCAGTCTAGAAGAAGAAAAACTGAATTCAAACCAGCCTGGAGAAGGTTAGGCTCTGTCAGGCTGTCTTGCCCATGAAACACCACTGCTACTGCAGTACATGTGATGCTCCTATGACCCTCAGGGGTTATGGGATTTGTGATCATGACAAACACACACAGTAAGCAGATTTAAAGAATCTCTTCAACAATAAACCAAATTCAATCATTTTCCCCATTACTAATTCACCTCCCATATTTCTCAGTCTATTTGGTACAAAGCCCAGCTTGATGAACACCTACCAATATTTCACCTACACTCCTTCAATAAATATACGTAAAGAAAACTACACAAAGAAAGAGATGTCTAGAAAAATATGTGCATCAATACCCTCCACCCCAAACTTAATCTCTATGCTTCATCGACATAAATCTTTTATCATACATATATATATACATATATATGTGTGTGTTTAAAATTTGCTATATTTACAGGGGAAGAGTGCTCAATATTGGAGCCATAGAGCATTTATGGATAAAGACAGTATGGATATAGGATTTAACACTGCATGATGCCTAAGGTAATCTTCAAATCATGGTTGTTTCTACACAGTCTATCCCTTTCACTTTTTGTTTCTTTACAATAATGTTCACTTTGTACAAGGCCCAAGAGCCACTCGAGGTATATGGTTACAGAGTAAGAGGCACAGTTTATGGGGATATGTGGAGGAGATAATGGTTGGTTAGATTTGAACAGGCCAAGATTATAGTGATTAGGGAAGCATCCTCTTGGGAGTTGGTTCCACAAAGCAGCAGTGAGTGTATGCATGCACACACACACTCATAATATTTTTTTATTTAAAAAAATAATTTTACATTGTGACACAGAATTTTTTATGTTTCGGAACTTAAATCTGTTCCATTATCAAGCAATGAAAGGACAAACGTTACTTGGTAATAGAACAGGTTTAAGTTCCAAAACATAAAAATATCTGTCATGATGTAAAATATTTTTTAAATAAAAATATTATATTATGCTCTATGTTGTATCAAGCACTTTTTAAAAAAATAAATGCTGAAGAACTGTGGATTCTAAACCTGACTGTTCTTCCTTTGTTTGACATATATATATATATATATATATATATATATATATATATATATATATATATATTACACACACAATGAATATATACATTCATACTAGATACAATGAAGGTAACACAGGGAAATATGCTTGTTCTTAATATTTGATTAGCAAATGTATCAACTAAGTTTATTAATATTTCATTAAATTATAAGGAACAAAAAATTCCTAACTTCTTGAAATCAAAACCCAAGGACAAAACAAGACAATATCCAATATGTTTCTCTTCCTATTAATGTCTTATCATTTTAGTATTTACTAAGATTACTTTGGTACAAGGCCATGATTTCTTATGTCCTTAAACTGATTTTATTTGCAATTTCTATGTCACCTCACCATTTTTCCTACTGGACTTTATTACTTTTTCCAATGAAAATAAAGTATTTATTTATTCATGTTTATCTTTCCATTAGCTTATCTGTCTGTTCACACAATATGTCCAAAAGTTATATGCTATAGGTCCTCTTCAACTGGCCATACACTATAGGCAACTTCCAGTTGACTGTATGTTATAGGTAACCCCCAGCTAGTCATATGTTACAAATCAACTCCAGCTGGTTGTATACTATAGATTCAAGTTCACATATACAAATGTACAATAATACACCTATTTCAGACAATCTCAAATTTGCCTATTTATACTGATTTTATGAATTCAATTTTATTACTTTTGTATAATGTTTTAAACATACAAAGTGCTTATAGACATTTATTAAGTTTAGCTTTGTCTTGAAGATGGCTGAAATTGTTGGGTATCCAGCAAAGATTAAACTAATCAGAATAATTTGTATCTGTTCTCTGTTAAGACACCCCATACTGCATACTTATATTTAGGAATTTATATTTTGATTTTCCAATATTAAAAAACTTGCTAAGTGGAGGAGTGAAAAGAAATGACCAAAAGAGATGCCAATTCTAGAACGTCTGGGCTTTATAGGAATGCAAAAGTACACAAAAATAGCAGAAAAAAATATCTGTCCAGAAAGATCTAGATCTACACAAGGCCTAGATGTCTGCTTCAAAGCCTGAATCTGATTATCACTACAAACTAAAGAGGCAACAAATATCTGAGGATTCTCTGACAAAAGCTGTATTAGATTTCAAAATAAAAATAATAAAGAACTTCAAATAGCTTTTTTAAGTCCATAAATGTCTTGTCTAGTGATGGTTTGCAAATAAAGTATCAAGATGGCTACTTTGTGTTTCCAATTCAATGTTATCTTGATAATAAGGAGATGAAGCAACTGGAAGACAAGAACTCTCAGAAAAAGAATCAAGAGAGTTGTCTGTGGCTCAATATGGAATCAAAATATATACTGCGAATGATTGTAGTATAAAATGCATTAAAAATGAGAAGTTTTACAGGTATCTAAAGGGAGTGGGATGATAGTCAGCACTGAGAAAAAGAAAATATTGGCAAGAGTTGAAAGGTCAACTTCCTTCCGAGTTCATGTCAATAAGAATATCAGTTTTTTGGGGGTTTTTTTTTTAATATAGTCTTGGTTATTTGGGGAGCTGTACATAGGCAACCTTAACATTTACTGCTATTTAAGTAATTGTATATTGAGAAAAACATTTCTATTGGAGGAAAAAAAAGAAAGAAAGAGAAAAGAGAAAAATAGAAAGGATAAAAAAAGGGAAAAGAGAAAATAAAAGAAAAAAAGGATAAAAAGAAAAAGGAAAAAGAAATGTAGAACCATTGTTTAACCATTTACTGTTATTTAAGTAATTGTATATTAAGAAAAACATTTCTATTGGAGGAAAAAGAAAAACGGTTTAACCTTTTTTAAAAGAAGGAGAATAAAAAAGATAGAAATCATAATACTATATTATTTTCTAAGGATTCCTATCAACAAAAGAAAAACTTAGATAAGGCTTCTTTTTTTTTAGTGTGTTTATAAAAGAATGTCAGCTATCAAAATGAGAAGACTCCAAGTGTCAAGTGTATTTTCAATTCGGCTTTGCCGAAGGGCAAGGTTTCGTCCGGGGAGGTAGACAGGGCCTGAACCCATCTAATCGGCTTCAAAGGCTATTTTTTTGGCCGAGCCTACGGGCTCGGGGATACCCACAATAAAACCGGCCTTGTGCCATATTCGTTTCCCGTGGGTGAAATGATAAATACTCAGTGTATTTTCAATTTCTGAGATGAGAAATTAAGATTATTATCAATTCAGCTATTTGGACTAATATCCTCATCTTGCTGGTTATAGTCATATTTAGACCATCATATTCTCCAGCCTTCTTTGGGCATTTGTCATATTTGGTAAGCTTCTGGGAATTTCAAACCAAATCATTTACTGAAATCATGGAAAGAAATTGTTCTCATTCTGTTGTACTTGCTAATGGATATCTTCTGTAAATTAGTTCCTTCTTGTAATATCACTGTTTCTTTTTTTTTTTCTATTGAAGCCAAGAATATAACAGACTGCCTGAGCCTGTTGTTCGGAAAGAGAAGAATTAACCGATATGAAATATCCCCTGGCATGGTCATCGGAATGAGACCAATCTACTCCAACAATTCCAATAAAAGGTTTCGCTTGAAATTCTTTGGTGCTTACTGAATATGACAAACATCTGAAGAAAACCAAAGGGTACAATGGTGAAAATATTGTGACTTTAACAACCAAGAAGTCAGATTAGATTGATGTATAAAAAGGTAATTTCAATATCTCACTTTTTATACAAAGTCTGTGAGAATCAAAAAATCTAATAATTTGGTTAATCAGTAAGCAACAATAAAGATATTAAACATGATTTTAATAACAAAAAGAAAATATCTTTAAAAACTATTGAAAAAAATAAAGAAGAAAATAGAAAAAGAAAGGGAAAACAAAAAAGGAAATACAGTAAGAAAGGATAAAATAGAAGAGGAAGTGAAAAGGGAAATAGAATGAAAAGGGAAAGAGTGTAAAAAAGGAATAAAATGGAAAATTGAAAAGAAAAGGGAAAATTGAAAAGAAAAGGGAAAAAGAAAAAAAGGAATAATAAAAGAGAAAATTAAAAAGAAATGGAAAAATGGAAAGGGAGAAAGAAAAAATAAAAGTGAAAGAAAAGGGAAGGAGAAGAAAAGGGAAAAAGAGAAAATTAAAAAGAAATGGAAAAAGTGAAAAGGGAATGTAAGAGTGAAAAGGAAAAATAAAAAGAGAAAGAAAAGGAAAAAGGGAGAAAGAAAAAGGGTAAGGAGAGAAAAGGGAAAAACATGAAAAAGAAAAGAAAAAGAAGGAATAAAATCAGTGATCACAAATGTGAGAATTCCATTAAATATATGAAATGAGAGCAGCCATTTTAAATGCTTAGCAGTCATGCAGGCACAGAAAGATGAAACTCTCAAGAAACATGGTGTATGCTTTAGGTTTTAACTGTTATATTCTCCAGTATAACTTAATGCCAAATATCCATAGTTTTATTCTAGGTAGCAACTTAGTATGATGCCAAGTTAAAAAGGAGAAAGAATATTGATTAAAGCAACTTAGCAGTGGTGATATTACCACAAAGCCACCAGTCTTAAGTGATTGTAAAACATGCATCAGATATACTTTTGCTAATAATAAACTTGAAAATTCATTTTAAATTATTTCTTAAAAAAAAAATTGAGTATCGATTTTTGCATTTTAAATGTACATAATACTTGTACACATTATTTTGCTTTTATACAAGTAATCTATAGTAAGAAACTTGTTTGGACAGAGGCCACTATCATATAATTTGGTTTGTCTCTTTATACATAAAGTTCTTTGATAATTTTCAAAGTGGTGCATGTGTCAAATATGCATGGCTGACAGAAGTATTCACTGGAGAAAGAGGACCATAGACATTTTCTCTGGGTTCTTAAGACCCTCAAGGTTGAAACATGATATTCAGAATCCTGAAGTTTAAAGGTTCAAGATAAAGTATAAGCATATATTCGGAGTAGTATCCATATCTTGATGGTTCTAATCACTACATTTTGGCAAATACACTCTCTGACCCTATTTAAACATACATGGCAGATCTGGTGAGTGTGGATTAAGGCTTAACAGCCAGGAAAATAGATTTGACAAGAGTTCAAACTCCAGGAGACAAATTTGTGTTTACTATACATTAATGCTCTTGAGAAAGGTATGAATCTATCTCTCCTGTACTATAGGTAATATAACAGAGTAGAGTGGGGTCTTTAGCATTGGTTAGCAAACAGTCTTGGAGATGGACAAACCAAAGGGTGGAGTTCACTTAGATGAATGAATCCATTTCTTTTCTCTCCTGCTATGAGGAAAATAGCAGGAGAGACTGGGCTTTTTACTTAGCCTTGTTTGGCAACCAGTCTAGGAAATGGACAAACCCTCATAGGCAAACAGCAATGTTTTAAGGAGTGTAGAGAGCATGGTTTTGACATGTGGTACATACTAGTCTTTTTCATGATGTTTTGACAATCTCTTGCCTCTGGACCCAGGCTGACAGGAAAGAAAGAACAAGGCTGATGAAGTACTCTCCCTCACTATAATCCAAAGGCAGGTCATGGTCATCTTTGACTAGGAAAGATAAATCTAATGAAGACTTGAATCAATTTTTCTTTTCTTTTTTTAATTTTTGCCATTTTCCCAAAATAGACCAATTTCTAAGTAATAAAGGTTAATATTACATTTGTTTTAAAATGTCAAAAATGATAAATTCAGCCAAAATCTTTGTTGCTTACATTGTTCTAAATTTTTGAGTGGCTGTAAAAAACCCGGATATGGTTCAATGATTACTAGACAATTCATCAGTTAAAATCTCATATTCAAAACAACAAAAGCTGGCTGTATTAATCTGAATATTTTATAGAAGAATAAAGATCCCTAATTTTTCTTTTCCATGATTATATTACAGATTTTACAAGAGAAAAATACTAACTATAGTATAAAAAAAGTACATAAAAGCCTTGCCCAAGCTCACAATGCTTATTTAAACAGTCATGACTTGTTGAATAACTACTGACTTTGTAGTAGATAAAAAAATAAATATCAATTGCAACCCTGAATATGTCATTCTAAGATTGCTTTATTATCAGCATAATTATTGACTGCTCATTAAAGCATATTAAATATTTCAGATCATAATGCAATGTTTGTAAGTCATCCTGGAAGAAAATTAACAGTTCAATTTCCATGTTGTATACCAATAATGTCTAAGGGAATCAAGATGAATTGTAGGGACCTTATAAGAAAGACACATTGTTAAGTTATAAAAGAAAGGATAAATGGATCCTTTTAAATACAGTTTGGCACAAACAGCTTTCAGAAAACAACCAGACATGATTGACAGACCATACTATTCAGGTAAAAGTAACATTGGAGTTCGTAGTATTTTAGCATCTTATTGCTGGCCTAATGCCAGCAAAACATTACAACTTGGAACTTTGTCCATTTTGACACCCAGCCTATCATGCAGAATATTTTTTTATAAATACTTCTCTTCAAAGTCCTTAATACTCCTCAGTAAACCTTGAGTAACCCTTGAATTGATGTACATGGCTCTGAAACCTTTAGCTCCATCTCAAGGTCATCATCTAGACATTTAGGAAACAGCTAAAAAGTCTTCATTATCAGTACTTTTTACATCTAAAAGTAAAAATATCCTTCAGGTTCATAAAGAGGCATAGACATTGAATGCAATGCTGCATTAGACATTTCTATCTGAGCTGTTAAAGTACATCAAAAATATTTTAACTCTTCATAGACCTTTAATCTAAAGCTTATTTCATGTACACATCTAAATACTATCTATGACTGCTATATTACTGTCATTATTCAGCCATGCCTTTTGTTTCAGATGGTATTGAGGTTCTGGCAGTTTTGAGGTATTATTTTAAACTGGGTCTCAAAGCTGCTTGCATAATTTCAGAAATGAAATAATATCTGATCGTGTTGTCCAAAACGGGTTTCAGCATTAGGGTACTTACATGTCTCTTGAAATAAAAGCTCAGAATTGGACAACCATTAGTTTTTGATGACGACACTTTAAAATGCAAGGAAGAGGAGAACCCAACCATCAATAGTTAAAAATGTTCAGAAAATCTTGAATCATCATCAGAAGATTCCATCTGTAAAGTATTATGTAAGCTTTGAATAATATTCAGGAGGTCTCCCTCCACTGGACAATATTTAGGAGGTCCCCCTGCCTAGAACACTCAGGTGATTAAAAAGCAAAAATAATTTTGATATGCTACAATTAAATGTTCAGTTGTTTAACAATCACACAGAATAAAAGCATTATTTACAAATAAATGCCCTATTTGAAATACACACAGATGTGTGTGTGTGTGTGTGTGTGTGTGTGTGTATATATATATATATATATATATATATATATATATATATATATATATATATAATAATACACAATGAGAGCTGGTGGTAATAAAACAGTCCTCAATGAAAAATAACAGAGCTAGAATTTATACTAATAATAAATATATATTTTTCCTCACCAGTAGCTTCAGCATCTGATGATTGCCTTGTACATGAAACTCTGAGTTATTTATTATTAATATAAATTATAGCTCTGTTATTATACTATTGAGCACTATTTTATTAGCACCAGCACTCAATGTGCAATATATATATATATATATATATATATATATATATATATATATGAGAGAGAGAGAGATGTTTAGTTTCTGGGGACAGATGAATTTATAATTGTAATTTAGGAAGAGATTTTCTTCTTCTTTCTTGTCAACAGATTCCAACATCCCCCTCCCCATATTTCAAATAACATTTAAAGTTGATTCTCTTCACTATTTGAAATGTTTAATTCAATCCATAAGAAAATCAAAAATAATTTTCATTAGAAATATGATAGGCTTTTTCTGTCTGTGTTTGTTTACGACTGACCAAAAAATACAGAATAATTTTCTTTCCCCACTTGTACAAACAGACAAAAATAGATATTTAATTAGAAATGGATAATTTCTGATTCCATTTCAATGTTCCATAGTTTTGAAATCTGCTCTATTTTGAACCATTGTATAAAAACCAAAAAAGAAAAATCAAACAAACATCCATATACACAGTTCGAGGTAAAGAAAAGATATTCTACAGTGATCTACAAAAGATAATCAAGTTATTTTAATCCAGGCATCCTCAGGTAACCTAACTATTTCCAATGTAATCCATTCTTATTCAAACAGAAAATGAAGTTGTTTAAAAAAAAATAAAGTCACTGGCTTAGTCTTAATTTCTACATATTCTTTGATAATTCTCTACAATGATTGATTGATTTGTTTTTATGGCTTATCAACCCTTTGCAGGTTATTTAAAAACAGAAAATATTTTTTTTAGATTGTAACAATTTTTTGGAGATAATAATGATTTACTGATACAATTGCTACTTATTAACTCATAAATGGGGGTAGAAGAGGTGGATTTATACCTTTCCCAAGTGGATTTGTGTATAAGTGAAAATAACGAACTCGACTAGATTTTGAGCTCAGTACTCTAATTCCAATCAATTATCCATTTCACCACCTGCACACCCAAGCATACAGAACCTGGTATTCCTAAGTGGTCACCCATCTAAGTACTGACCAGATTCGACATTGCTTAACTTCAGTGATTGTTATTCTTCTACAGTTCAAGTTTTGCAACTGTGTTAATACTACTCCAGCTGGTCTTTCACAATGTATGCCAACCAAAAGACATGGGAGAGGACGAAAGGAAAAATAATTGTATAAAATTTAACAAAAATACATTAATAAAAAAATGCTCTTCTTCCTTCAAAAAGAATCAATTGTTATTCTATACGTATTATCAGGGAAATATAGGTAATTGATAAATCTTTAATCAGAGGTGATGTGTTTACTTTTAAAATAGACATTGATATTTACAGTGAAAATACATACAAGTTAATCACAGTAATAAAAAAAAATTGTGTGTGATTTCAGAGATCATATGTATGCATATGTATACACACTCACACACCAATATATATTTCAAATGTACAAAAATGTACCTTTGCATTAAGGGTAGCAGGTATTCTTTGTAAGGATTAAACTTTAACACTGATAGATTATTTGTCAAGTGCTATTCTTCAGCTAGGTTAGATTACTGTCACTTCAAAGAAATTATTAAACAATTCCATTGATGTTGCTATTAAAGGGGGGAAAATGAAAGAGAACATAGCTACATAGACACCACATTGGTACAAAACTATTTAGTGTAATTTCAATTACTGATGTATGTCAAATAAAAAGATTGGTTTTGCTATACTTAAAGCACTGACACGGTTACTCACATTGTGCCTTTCTATTAGCTTAGAAATCTCATATAAATAACAGGGAATCGTACTTAATATTTCGTTCAAATAGGCATTGGTCTAATTACCTCCCTTTATGACCTCATATAATAAACTACAGGGTACCCAGTAAAAAAAAGCGTCAAATTTATTATCACCATTTTATCTTTTAGGAATAATTAACCTTGAATAAATTTCTTGAATATTCATGACCTTGAATAAAGCTACTGCCTCCTGGTCACCATGCTTACAACTTTTTATTGAACATTCAGGCAAACATTTCAAACATCTATGATGACTGTTCAGTTTATGCATGAATCATGATAGCTAAATAAATTTCTTTCTGAATTTATTGCTTTTTTGTTGGGCACCCTGCAGTAACATAGTTTCTTTGATAAATAAATTGAGGAGTTGGAGCAAGAGAAAGCATAAATAAGTCTTTATAAGTCCAATAAAGCCTTCATTTTGTAAAAATAGGCATTGATTAACATTTGCAGTTGGGTTCCATATATAATATTTGTATTTTAAGAGATATCAGAGTAAAACCCTGTTTTTGTGCTTTGTAATAGGCCCCCACCCATTTGGCAGTGAAGAAACAGCTAATCTAAGAGAAAAACCAGTCAAAGATAAAAACAGAAAATTATATATATTACTTCTGAATGTCCTGGTCTGGTTTTCCTATACCCTCCAACCCACCCATCCATGTTTTTTTTGTTTTTTTTCATATATAACACTGGTTTATGAAAGAAAAGCCAAAATGCAAAATTAAGAAAAATAAATTTTGCATTATTTGAACTTTGTATCACAGTGTTTAAATCATGGGGCAAAAAGATTTTACCAAAAATAAAGCATTTAATGAAAGAAAAAATATTAACTTAGGAAAAATGATGAAAAATCTTGCCTCACAAAAAAGTTTTAACACTGTTTTTTTCTGTAATTGTTTTCAGACAGTTTTGTCAACTATTTTCTATTATTTAAAAAAGAGAAAAAATTCCCTTTTCCAGTTTATCTTGCTTTACAAAAAGGCCCAACTTAATCTCTGATTGTTTTCATCGGGTGTTTCACATCACAGAAGATGAAGATCAAATTGCAATTTGCTACTTGAATATTTGAATCTGTAACCATAAAGCTAACTGATCAGCAAGGGAGGGAGATCAATTTTAGCCAGAGTCAGTCAATTCTACCTGGAACGGTGCTCTTCTTTTTATTTAAACGTATCAAAATCTACCTGATATCCACTATTATAAATGTCCAGTATGTAAAAACTTACATGTTTTTTTGTTGAAAATATATGCAGTTACATTTTTCAATCAAATTCATTTGTGGATATTTCAGAATTGTCACCAAAATGGTGCAGAAAATGACCAGCAATGCAAAAATAGAAGCCTTTTTGCAATGCAAGATATTAAGAAAATAGGGAACTTTTCCTTTACCATGTATCATATTGTGAATACAATTTTTTAAAAGAAAAAAATATATTAGGAAATGTATAAAACAAAGATTTTGTTTTGATCCCCCACGCACCCAAAAGTGTTCGACCAGCGTATTTTTGGAAGATAACGTTTTTAAGGCAAGCATTCTTTGTAATTAAAGAGTTATCAAAAGATGGGGCATTAATAGGAACAAATAAAATGTTCAGCTTATCTGTACCTACTCAGTGTTCTCTGGATACAGTATCCACCTTTTAGGATCTTGATAATAAGATTATACTATCAAGCCCCTGATGAGTGGATATCTTTTTTGGCAATACTACAAAATGTGTGTGTGTGTGTGTATATATATATATATATATATATATATATATATATATATATATATATATATATATATATATATATATATATAGGGGAAAATGTTTCCTTGTGACATGTTTTGTGCTTTAGGACTTCAGACTAAATTTGTTATGTTGGTGCAACTATATATGGCTACAAATGAGAGATGCTGGATATATATATATATATATATATATATATATATATAAAAAAAATTTAAACTCCCAGTATCCCTCGTTCATGTGCATGTATAGTTGCACCAACATAACAAATTTAGTCCAATGAAGTCCTAAAGGATGAAACATATCACAAGAAAACTTTTTCCACTTTGTCATACATTTTCCCCCAATACACACAAAGAAATAGGATTTGGCAGAACCTCCCACATTTTAAACTTTCACCTGTGTGGGGCTGGTTAACTTAAGTAAATGGCAATGATGTCTTTAACTAGCTAATGTCTTAGCATCTTTTTTCTGATAACATTATGGCTTAGACTGCTGCATACCATGTGTTTGCTGTTGAAATGTTTTTTTAAAACCGGTGAATCTGTAATTGTAACACAGAGAGCTTTTCATACTCATTTCATATGTTGGAATGATGCTGTTTCGGGTAGAAAATCGATACTGCTATGGGTTGAAAATTTCAGGGCCACAGGTTCAGCACTTAAAAGAAAGCCATCTGGAAGATCTTGAAGCTCTCAAACTTTAGAAATTGGCTACAACAATGTATGGTGAATAGAGGCCACCATTTGGAGGATTTCATTTGTAAAATGAAATGAAGAAAAACTGTAGACCTTTGTTTAAATAACAGGTTAATCATTTTTTTAATAGCAGTTACCTTGGTCTTTTTGTCAACCTTTAAAATGTGGGAGGTATTTCTGTCACATCCTGTATATATGTACACACACCCCTTTTATATATATATATATATATTTGAAAATATTTTTGTAGGTACAAAATTTAATAATAGAAATAAAAGTGTGAAGCTTAATATTACTAGACATATTAAAAGAGAAGCAACCAGTTTCACTCCTGCTCTTCAGGCCTCCACGGGAGATTCAACTTAAATTAAAACACTAGAAAATGTGCAATGAGAAGGAAAAGGGGGAGAAAAAATATGAGCTCAAGGAGCTAGAGACAAATAACAGTGAGCTCATATTTTTTTTTTTTTTACTTCCCCTTTTCCTTCTCATTGCACATTTTCTAGTATTTTAATTTAAGTTGAATCTCCCATGGAAGCCTGAAGAGCGGGAGGCAAACCAGTTGCTTCGCTTTTAATACGCCTAGTAATATTAAGCTTCACTCTATATATATATATATATATATATATATATATATATATATATATGTACATATACTTCCATATATATATATATATATATATATATATATACACACACACACATTCATTTACTTTTCTTTTTAACTCATTTCAAAATGTTTTAAATTTGATTTTCTAAATAAGACAAAAATAAATAAAAACTATTCTCAAAAGTTTTAAATAACACTGAATTTGCCACATGAAACATGGTGAAATAAATAGTTGACTGAATAAAGCAAGAGAAAACTGTCTCATTTTGTTGTAATGTCTAGATTTTGTGAATGTCATCAACAAGTAAGGCAGGAAAGAATCAATATACATGCATACATTCACCACCCCCTCCCTACCCAGCCCAGCCCAGCCCCACAACCTGTGATGGCAAAATGAGCATGAGAAAAAAAAAAAAAAGATGAGAAAAATGAATCAAGTGAATGAATTTGATTGGTTGACTGCATCCAAACTTAGCAGGAGAAGGAAGAGGAGGACTAGATGAATTCATATCACAGATAGAGTGAGGTCTCTCCTCTTCAGCCCCAGTCAGGATTGGTCCACAGCCATCACTTCCATTGTTACACCCGAAGAATCTGCATGCCCAATTGACAGGTGATTGTCATTCAATGTCTGGTGTGACAGTTCACCGTTATGGTGGTGCTGGTTTACTGAAGCAACGCGATAATTTCCCTGATTATTGATGTCCGTTGTCTTAAAAGTGGCAATGTTATGGAACATGGAGACAGGGAAAGAGACAAGACCTGCAGAAAAAGAAAAAAAGAGAATAAACAAAATTAAGACCAGGACACATTTAAGGGGAACAATTATAGCAAAATCAGGCATTTATTTACATCATCTCCCCATTTATATTGAGGTTTAAAATATGATATTGATGAGGAGAAAACATAAAAACCAATTTCTGACTTCCAGTTAATTATCTCAAATACTTGCTTATGCGATGCAATGAAGTTATTTTTGTTTATTACTTCAAATTACATTACCAGTGAATATCATCACTCTGATCTTGTCACTGCCATGGTAAAAAGCAATGAGAGAAACACAAACCATTATAATCTAAAAAAGATTCTCAACCACTGTGCCATGGCGTACTAGTGCCCCAAAATATTGTAACGGCATACATGTATATGTGTGTGTGTGTGTGTGTGTGTGTGTGTGTGTGTGTGTGGAAGTAGAAATGGTACAGCGTTAGTATCTGAATAAATGAATAAGCATTAAACTTTTTTATCTCACATTAGCTAAAAAGGCTTTATCAGTTTTATTACAATTTTCTACTTCTCATTTTTATGTAACTTAGGCTTCTCAACCCTAAATAACATAAAAAATAAGAAGCGAGAAAGACTACGCTCAACTGAAGAAATGAGGGTCTGCTTATTGCACAGTCGACCAAACATTGAAGAAATCGTGAAAAAAAAAAACAAAAAAAAAAAAAAACAAACAAAAAACACCAGGCACAAGTTTCATACTAAATAAGACGCAGAAATAGTTGAATAGAAACATTGAAATGAAGTAAGTTCATATTTGTGTGTATTTCTTTTTTATCTATGATTTTATTTCATAACATTTAAATGTATATCATTTAAAAATTTTGCTAAGTGTGCCGTGATATTTTTATTTACTTCTAGGTGTGCTGGTGCTTAAAAAGGTTGAGAAACACTGATCTAATATATCAGGAAAAACCAAAATATAAAGATTATGATCACTGACAGGTTATAACCAATTAACTATTTACTTCCTCGTTAATTCTGTGTTTTCATATGAAGGTTTATTTTTGTTCTTTTTTTTTTTTCAAGCAAGATGGACACCATTAATGGGTCAACTTGTAAAAAAAAAAAAAGCAAACAGTTTTTGTAGATTAGCATTCACTAGACCAGTGGTTCCCAAACATTTCTTCTCTGGGATGCATTTTCAGAATTAAAATTTGCTTGTGCCTTACCAAATTTTATGTGATAAAATGTACATTTAAAAATAGAAAAAACAAAGAGAGAGTTAAAAGGAAATAATCATGGATTCAAAGTCAGAATATTATCATTGATAACTCTCTCCTCTAATTTGCAGAGCCTAGTTACTATATTCTTAGTACTTGATATAATGCAAAAATATCACAATGATAAAATCAGTCAATAATTATCTATAATTATTTATACTGGAATTCATGCATGCAATTACAAGTAATCCATAATATTTTAAATTTTTGGCATATGATTTTTTAAAAAATGTTTCTAAGACTTTGATCGTCTTTCAATCGTTCTGCTTCACCTGCTATCCTTGTGTGTTGCACCATTTGGGAACCATTGCACAAGACCATCCTCAAACCACAGGATTAAAAAATATGGATTTATTTTTTTTAGCATTTTAGAAGCGGGCCCTGTTTATAATATAAATACAGTGTTAAATCGATCCTTGAATTTTTAAGTCTTGTAATTGTTTTTATTTACAAATGTCAAGTTTGAAACTGTGCTTATACCATTGATACCTGTATGTCTTTTTTACCCAATTCTTCTAAAATTATCAAAAAAAAAAAAAATAAAAAAAATAAAAAATAAAAAAAATAAAAATCAATATTTTTTTCAATTCTTACAAATGTTGTGGCTTGCAGAAGGTTGAATGAATCCTCATCTACAGAAATTATTCCCCTGCCCAAAAGCGTACCCTATTTTTTACGAGCTGACCATTCAATTTATAGTGCCACAAGATGAACTACAAATTATTGTTTTACAGTTTGGAGTCTTGTTAAGTGAGTAACAGTGAGTTTATTATTCAATGAGGACACCATGTGTCAAAATTGTTATAATCCAACAACACAGAGCAACATTCATGTGCTTCTTTTACAAGCTATTGCTTGGGAGACTGTTACTCACAAAACGCCATGCAAAGGTGACCAAAGTTGGTTTAAGCCAACAAATATCTACAATATTTAGCTGTCCCCCCACGTGGGGTCGCATGTGGCACAAGGCTGAGTTTTACGTGGTCACCCGAGCCTGTAGGCCCGGCCAAAAATATAGCCTTCGACTCGCCTAGGCGAGTTCGAGAGCTGTCATAACCTCCCCGAACGAAACCTTGCCCTTCGGCAAAGCTTCGTCCGGGTTCCTCTCTGCTAATGCAGAGAGTTTGACAGATGGTGTGGACTGTAACTTAATACAGCAACAAATATCTACAGAAATGAATAAAACACTAATATCAAAAAGAACCAAGTAATTTCTTTTTTTAAATTTATATGTGAAACAGTATATTTTAAAAACTGGGAAATATTTTGTGATAAGTTTTATAGTAAAGAGAAGTGCAGATATGTTTAAGAGAATTTTGGGAGCGCTTTTGCATAGAAGACAAAACAAAAAAAAGTTTTTTTTATCTGTTAAAATCTTTATCTTACAAATAAAGAGGGTTTCTCAAATTACTTTTAAATTAACTGGCAGAACATTTATTTTTATTACTAATTTTGACAAGTTTCTTCACTTATTTTTCTTTTAAAGAAACATTAGTCTTTTTAGCCAATCCATTTTTAACATTAGGCAACAAACAGTACATCATGGAATCAAGTCAAAAAACAGTAGGAGAAAGATTAGAGATGACAATAATCCTGACACCTTTGCTGGCCTAATTGGTTAAGGCACTGACCACAAAAGCTCCCATTATATAGAATGTGCATTGTTCAAATACCATCTAAAGCTATTTCTTTATTTTGAATTCAACCAGATAAATAAATGCACAAAAATAAGGTGTGACAAAAAAAAAAATTTTAAAAATGAAGAAACTAGTCAAAACTAATAATAAAAAACAAATATATAATAATAAAAATATTTAATTTAAAAATTGCAAAACAACTTAAATAAATGATGGCATTTTTATAATTGCGATAAAAATGAACATGTTCAAGCAACACGAAAATTTAACAAAAAAAAAAGTAAAAAAAAAAAGAAAAAAAAAGAAGAAAAAGTTACATTACTATAAAGTCATAATATCAAAATACAAAACAGCAGTTTAACTGGTTTATTGATCTTCTTTTGGCGCAACTCAATCGACGACAGGAAATATACCCAACAGCTAAAATAAACACCAAAGACCAGATATTATATACTAAATCTATAATTATGAAAGGCTAATTACATTTAAATCTAACACACACCATTATTATACAACATCTGGTCTTTGATATTTATTTGTTGTGCATATTTCTTATCCTTGATTGAGCTCTGATGAGAGAGGAGTGATAACTGGTTAAGCTCAGTTTTTGTTAATTGTATTTTGATATTACCACTTTATGGTAATGTAATTTTTTTTTGTTACCACCTTTTTTTTTGTTATATTTTCTCATCTTGTTGTTGTTTTAACATGTCTGTTTTTATTGATATTATTAAATTTTGTATCCTGGTTAAAATATTTCAATAGCATTTCCTTTTATTTTTTTTCTATTTTTTTTTTTTTTTTTGCAAAAACAATTCTGAAGCTAAAAACAAGAAAAAAAGTTGATATTTAGATGATCTTATACTGCAAAAAGACTTTTTCGAATTACTTTGATAATATTTCTCAAACATTTTTGGTCAGTAGGATGAGAAAAGAAAAAAATAATGGTATTACACAAATAATGGATCCTATATAGGGGAACACCAAAATTTGGCATTACTTCTGTTATGCCACAATTTTTTCACTAACAATTCAGAGTTTAACTTGTGTATATATTTGATGTTTAGATTCAGTACATAAAAAAAAAAAAAAAAAAATCTCATGTCAAAAGTTCATTTTAAAGTCTTTTTGCAATAGGAAAACAAGTGAAAAATAAATAAAATAACCATTAATGTTGGGAGTTGTGTCTTTAGATGAGCGATCTCTAATCTGTGTGCAACAAGATTGTCCTAAGTGTGCTGCAAAATAAATGCAAGGATTGTTATAACAGCTACATTGCATCCTTACAGAAAGTTGTGTTCATTAGTTAGAGAATAAAAGCAATACATAGACATGAAGTAACAGACAAAATTTATATATTTATATGTAATTTGTATTCATCCACATGCTTAAGTGACACCAGGAATCATACTAGGTACCTTTCATAAGACAGCGAAAAGTTTCTACATGAAGGGGTTGGTTGTTAATTGATCTTTTTTTCATAAAAAAAGATCGCTTTCTCCCTTGATGTATACTATTCTCCCTCTCGTGGACACAGACATGAATACATTGAGATAACAGAATTTACTTAACTAGTTGGACAAAGAGAAGCACAGAAGTTCAATTTCTTTACCAAAAGATCCTCATCTATGTTACTGGTGGCAACACACACATACCAGCTATCATAGAAACTAGAAACACCCATGAAAATTTCTTGGTTCTCCTATTTTCATTATCTGAGAAATCTTAATTTTTAATGATTGAATATGCTCATGGCAAGTTCTACAATAAAACATCTGTAGAAATTCCTCTATCTCATTGTCAAATATTTGAGCTTAACAACTTTAGCAAAATATTGCAATAATAATCATAAATATGAATGCTGGTCATTATTTAAAGAAGTAAGGGTGTACAAATGAACGATTTAACAACTTTTTTCATTTCAAAGTGGGATCTTGGACAAGTGATGGAGTATCCCATGTTATTCACTAACAACCATTATGTTACTTGATTATCCAACAAAATCTATTGCCACTATTATTTTTACTATTTTTTTGATTTGATACTTAATGAAAACAACTGACAATAACTCAACTTTAAAAAAAATGAAAACAATCACTTCAAAATGTTGTATGCTCCAGAAACAAGTCCGCACAAAGTCGCATGCTCCAGGAGCAAGTCTCCACAAAGTTGCATGCTCCAGGAGCAAGTCTCCACAAAATTTTATACTTCAGGAGTAAAAACAAGTTTTCAGATTTTGAAATGTGGTCACAGTTGCAAGGTGGAATCAGTCCATGTTAAAAATGATAAAAATGGTACAAGTCAATAACAAAGGAAAAGAAATAAGTGTCTTAAGTTAAGAAAGGCTTCTATGTAATTAAATAAGAAAAAAATTATATATTTATATAGAATGTACAGAAACACAACATGTATAAAGATTATTTTATGCAGCTTTGAGATTTTAATATGTATTCATTGAAAATTACTTAACTATATAAAAATCCCAGAGAAAATAAATTGACAATCATTTCATAATGCTTTATACATACAGAACAGGAATTATCAACTATCAAAAGTGGAGATAACTGATCAGTCAGAAGGTGGTATGAAACAGCAGCAAATAACTGTGACACTATTTAGCTATGGTAATTGGCTAACTAATTAACCATAGAAATTAAAAATGGGAAATACTTAAGGCAAAAAAATGCTATATCGAAAGATAGCCTGAGCAACATTAAAAAGAAGAATTCATTTTATTTACAAAAGAAAGATACTTTTCACAAAAGACAGAAAATCCATAAGAAAAAGGGAGACTGTGATTCTGTCAAGATTAATTAATGTCACGATAAGGGAGTGACGCACCAATATAAACAGAATTCAGATAGAAAAACAAAGCCAGTCGACGCATGCGGCCATGGAAAAAAATTTGGCTTGAAACCACCCTGGAGAATAGCTATTAGTTATCTTTCAGAGATATCATTTAATTTTGGTTCTTGGGTCCAGCGAAGAGACCTATCTGGTATATATATGAATCTTGACATGAAAAAGAGTCGAAAAGGGGATCATTATTATTGCCTATTCAAAGTGTTGACATCAGACATAGTGTCTCGAAAATGAGCATCTGGTGATAAGAGAATTTTAAGGCATGAGAAAAATAAAATAATTTAATTATCAGGTAAACACGACCACCCAGTTAAAAGTTGACTAAGTGGATCTGAGTGTCCCCAAAATCAAGATGTGATAAGAATTATTCGGCAATCTGGGATTTGTAAATATTTTGGCCAAAGGAAAAGAAAAAAAAAAAGAAAAAAAATGATTTTGTAAACAAAAATCTTTATAATAATTCTAAGAGGGCCGGTCTAGCCACACCCACACTGCCGAGAGATCATTGGTCAACTGGTAGCATGGGTGATAGGTGGAGGTGAATGTATGAGATACCAATGTGAGAGAGGAAGAGTCTAGGAGGATAACTCTCCTCTGACCTTCCCTCACAGATGAGGGAGAAACCCCCAAAATGGAAAGTGATTAATCTTCCAAAAATGGGAAGTAATTAATTTTCCTGGCCTAAGAACAAAGGGAATTCTTGTTGAGAATTGAGAATTGTCAAGAAACCCAAACCACGACAAGGCCCCCATACCAGAGTTGGTCGGTGTCCATATAAATGAACATCTCGAAGCAGCTAGTCAGAGTTTTCGCAGAGTTTTCAGAAAGTTCCAGACATGGTCGGAGTTACAGAGTGTTGCCTCACAGAAGCTGACCGAAAGATTTCCACGTCCTTTTTGACTTAGTCTTCCTACCAAAAGCAAGTTTTTATTGACAAACGACTTAAGATACCATAACTCACTTAAGAAATGCAAAAAGTGTCACAAATCCATAGAAACGGGCTGGGAGAGAAACACACTCCTGTATTCAACAGATAAAGATAATTGTTATTTCTCAACATATTTGAACCTCTCGAGTTGTTTTATTATTTTCTTTTACTTACGCTTGTGCGGTATCACCTTTACCCCGGATTCAGCTTGCACCATTGCCCGATGCCTGATTTATTTCGGCTACCTAAGATCAAAATCACAACGTGGGTAGGTTAGGCTTGAGATCCAAGTTGTTGCTTCGGTAACCAGATGTTGGAAGTAAGCTGGGAACGACAAGTTGGTATCGAACCAGGAACGACCAGATCGACTGGGACACAGGCTGGTGGCAGTGACAACGAGTCAACCCCAAACACTGGTAGAAGAAACCTTACACCTTCACGCCACAACTGGGAGTTGACCATGGGCTGACGGCGCAGCGTCATATATTGACATCACGACCAGTGGACGTCACATATTGGCACTGCGACCGCGACCACTGGTGGGTGTCACATAACATTGAAATTGATAATTCCACTTTCAGCCATGAATTATATGATCATATGTTTAAGTAACGAAAATAGAAGAAAAAAAGCAACATCTTTCCTGGATTGAATTGGATCTCAGAATGATGTTTTTATACAAGGAAATAGGAAATTGAAAAAGAAAATACATATTGCAAGGTAACCAATGTTACAGAGCCTATTTAAATTGGTTCACGAATAACACTGAGATTACTATGACTGAGCAGGCAAAAAAAAAGTCACACCGGAATTTTCCGGACAAAGCAGACAGAAGAATGTTGTGGACGGATTTTCCAGACAGGGTTGCCAGAAGAGAAGCACTTTTTAAACAAATCAACTCTTGGCAAAAAAAAAAAAAAAAAAAACATGGGATAAATAAGATAGTAAATAACAACTGAAGCTTAAGCACATTGCAATTTTTTTAGATAAGCCATCTTCATCTCTCAATTTACAAACAGCAGATAAGTATGGGTTTGAAGATTGCATTGCCAAAGATTTTGTCTTGAGTAATTGTAGCCTACTATGAACCATAGCGGATTTTCCATTATAGTGTTTAGAGCAATTTGGAACCCAGGTTGTTGAAAGTTTCTGAATGTATATGAGGAATATCATTTCAGAAGAATATGTAACTATTCTGCAAAAGGACTGACTGATAGGTATTTGGACAAAAACAACACCTTGTCAGAGGGGCAGGAACTCTATAACATCGAACAAGAAATAACCGAGAATGGCAGAATCAAAGTTATTAAGCCAGCCTTTTGAGATACACAATTTCTTTTTTATCAGAAAATTAGGGTTTTGACCTGTACAAGAGTTGGTTAATTTTTGTACAAGAATACTCAAGTTACTCAAATGGTTGCTTAAAGTTTTTATGCTTCAGTCTACTAAATAGAAGACAAAAACATCTTAATGTAACTGAACTAGTAGACTTCTGGAATATATATATATATATATATTATATATAAAAGCAAACATTGAAGTCAACACTTAGAGGCAACAGTCTGTTTCATGCTAGATGCAATCATCAGGCCTTACAATTGCATCTAGCATGAAACAGACTGTTGCCTCTAAGTGTTGACTTCAATGTTTGCTTTTATATTTACACACGCTCTATCTCTGATATTGAGCACTTTATCCATAAATATAGCACACCTTAAGACTATATTATATATATATATATATATATATATAACAGAGCATGTATGTATGTCTATCTGTGTCATACCTTTTCACTCAAGATCCATCCAACTAATTTTGACCAAACTTGGCACATACATTGTACAATGTAAGATATAGTTTCTTAGTGTAAAAGATTGATAATTTTTTAAAAATCGGTAATCAATAAAAATGATCAAAAACTGATAAATCCAACTTTTTTCATTCAAACTTGCTATGTAGGTTACTTACATCATGACAAGCTCAACGATACCTAATTTTTATTTCTACACCACTGCTTTTAGTGAAAAAAATCAATTTCAGCACAAATTGATTTCAACATAAATTTTATACTACAAAACTCCCTCAGTTTTCAAGCAAACTAATATAAACTTCACTCAATTGTAGCCAACAATAAATTGATTGGTTAACAGTCATTTAACTTGATAACCGAGTCCACCCATATAGTAAAAACCTGTGTAAATAGCGAAAAATGGTAATTTTTACTGGTTTCTTGCTTATTTTTATTGATCTTTCAACCAATTTTCATTAAATTTAACAATAAGTATATCCTCTTTTTACATCCTTCGTAGCACACTGACAAATTGAATTTCAAAAACTCCAAAGTAATTGTGGTCTGAAGTGGGTCTTCATGTTGCCTGTTTTACCCCTTCATATCTTCAGCTAACTTCAATTGAATAAATACAGATTACTTCTGTTACTTTCTGATCAACCAGCTTGGTATGGCTGCTAGTACAATATAAAATAGTGTATTTAGTAAATTTTTTGTTTAATTTCATGTCTTTGTTTTTTCAAACCATACTGATATTGCTTAAGGTTTAGTCAAATTTGAATACAGTTGCTTACAAAAATAAATCATTCATGTAAATCCTTTTGAACAGATTTGGACCATTTTTAAATTATGAAATATGGAAAAAAACAAAAAATATGGAGGAAAAAAACAGCATATTGGAGAAATTTAAGGTCTGTAAGAGAAAAAAAAAGTTAAAATCTGTTAATAGAAAGTACATCAAATTTAATTCAAATGATATTCTTTGAATTATCGGGATTTCTGAATAAGGGTTCTTGTTTGAAAATAAAGGCACTGTCTATTTAGGTTTTTCATATAGAACAACAACCTAATCTAAAGTACATTGATCAAAAGTTGTAACATTCAGGCCAATGAAAAAGCAATCTTTTTATTAAAGAACTTATCAATCTATCTACCCTTGAAATCAAATAAGAAAGAAACATACATAAATTTAATGGCCAATAATGAAGGTGTCAGTCTTTTACACAGGCTCATCAATATAAATAGCTTCCAAATATACAATTGATTGATATTTTGATTTTATGGGGATCATCCATTTAAGTTGAATCCTCAAAAATTGGAAATAAAAATAATTATATTACAAAAGTCTTTAACTTATTCTTTTCCAAAGATATTCAAATAACAACAACCTGATGTCACTTAAGCTCAGCAATTTCTCAGCCCTGCAATGAAGTCAATTCAACAAAAAGACACATACAATAGTCTACAACATAACTCCACTTGTACAACACCATAAAAAAAAAAGGTGCATCCCACAAAATATTTTTCATCAGCAACATTCCATGTTTATATTCAAAATCCCCATTCATTAAACTCTCTGGACTATTATGGACATCTTTCCAATTGACATCTATTTAAAAAAAGAAAAAAAAAAAGAAAGAAATCTGCATATAATTATGTTCAACTTTTCTGGTGATTAGTCAATAAGTTTCAAAAACTGATGTTAGCTTATTAATGAATGCAGACAATTCCAAAAAACCGGAGACAAATTATGTCAGCTTCTGGATGCAGATTACCTCCCTTGTTCGTGGCTGTTCAAGCTTTATAGTTTTTTACAGTTACATTTAACGTCCACATGAATCGCTGAGATAAGCTTTGTTCCCAGAAACTTCAAATAAACGTTTTTGCATTAAAAAAGGTCTTCATCATTTTTTTCTGTCTGTTGAAGAAATTGGGTAAAAATAACAAAATACAAACTTATCCAAAGATGTCTATTGGTTCTGATATACACATATCAATAATATTATCTGTAATCATCATACACTATATGTATATCCTGATTCAAGGAGAGGATGAAAACTCATCTAGACACAAAATTTTAACATTAGAATAAAACAATGAAGGAAAAAATTTAACAATATTTTAGTTATAAATTTAACAATACTTTTTGTTATAAAGTTAACAATATTTTTGTTATCCACCATTTCATAAAAGTAATGTTCAATTTTTTAAAAATGAACATAAAATAAAAACATTTCTATTGCAACCAATTTTGCTAATAGAACAAATAAATAATCAAAATACAAGAACAGGTTTATACCTGGAATAAACTAGGCCAAGCATTCAACCTGGGCTAAAATCTGATAGGTTTAGTAAAATATTAATAAAATCTGGTTTCAACCTGGCCTAAAATATAATGGGTAAACAGAAGAGAAAATAATGATAGAAATAAGCTGTTAACTTTCCATACTACCTTAAAAAAAGGTTAGGAAGGAAATTTCCATCAATTCCAAAGAAGAATCTACAATATTATTGGTCCTAACCTGGCATCTTGACTTCAGTCATTTTCCTACTGCCATAATATAGTTTCCTGGTGCCTTTTCTATAAATATTTTCATGGTAATTGTTCTAATAAGCTTTCCTCTTTGATACCTTGACTTCATGAGTATAAAGCAGTACTATATCATTTTATTACTGAAACTGCTAGATATAATCATATGTTCTATGTTCACATGTCTTGCTTTTCAGTCATCTATGATCTTCAAAAATTGAAATGCAACATTAATCATCATCATTTATCTTTTTGAATCCTGTCCTTTTATTGTTGTCTCTCTTCAACAACATTTTTTTTTCTTAGTTTCTTTCACTCTTAGTAACACCTTGTGTCTTAGTGCTTTATTACCTTGCTTGGGGCAAAATAATTAAAAAAGAAAATATTACAAAGAGTTATAATCGTTAATGGACTTGAGAAGTTTAATTTCCTAAAAAAAGTAAATAAAGTAGAAATGTGCTGTCTGACAATTAACCTTTAGCACACTGCATTATTACTTCCCTTTCTACTGCATTCTTTTTCAAGGCCTCTCAATTGCATTGTCTTTATTGTTAATTTCACTCAAAGTTGTTTTCTGTTGCCATAGTAGGATATGATAACACATCACATAAGTGAATCATAAACAATCTGAAGTGACATTTAGTAACTACTGTAGTTACATGTGATTAAAAATTAAATAAATAACTCAAAGTTAAATTTCAATATTGAAGAGAGTGAAAAGTTTAAAAAACAATTCTTTATTAAACATTTAACTTTAATTTTGGTGCAATTGCAATTGATTATGTACATAGGATACTAAAGGCCTAAAAGATCTTTGTAGGAAATAGTTTAAAGGCTGTTAAGTTAATAAATTCAAAACAAAATCAATAGATTTATCTTATCTTGATGAGTGGATCTATGTCGGAGAAACTTCAAGCCTGAAGATAAGTCATTTGAACTGTTTAGTTATCTGTTCTCTTTAATAAGAGTCGCTTTATTTACAAAACTCTGCTTGCCTTGAATGCTTTATGCTCCAGCTATATACTGGTTGACGTGTTTCATTAGGCGTAGACTATTTTTGTTATTAATATTAATTATTCTTGTTTTACATAAAACAACTTTTGATATCATAAAAAGACTGACACAAATAAAACAAAAGTAAAAGAAAAAAAGAAAATTAAATTTGCTCTGAAAATTAAGTCCAAAGTAAGAAAAAGGAACCTTTTTTGAGAAATGATCAGCTTTGCCTGTTACTTAGAAGGCTGACATAAGCATCAGAAAAAATTGTTGAAGTTGCAGAGATGAGTTTCACCATCAGAGTCATTTATAAGAGTTTCACCATTAGAGTCATTTATAATTGTTTGAAAAAAGAAAAAAAAAAGAATTTTTTTTTTTAAAAGAAAGATAATCAACAGGCTACAAATCCTGAAGAATGACTTAATAATAGAAGGAATTTTAATTTTTTTTGAAAATACAAATTGAGTGTATGGAAAGACACAGGGGAGAACAGTTCTGGGAATTTACAGGCACAGGCACCAGATGTGATATCTATGTGAGGGAAGGTGCATGCTCCTTTAAAACAAAGTCAGACATTCTAAAACACAAAGACATCTAAGGAAGACTCAAAGTTACTTTGGTCAAAACAGTAGGATTTTAAAAAAATAAAAAAAGAAAGAAAAATTACCATATTTAAATGCATATAAAATGCCCTATCTTAACCCTAGAAAAACATCTCCTTGGTTTGATATGTGAAATTAAGGAATCTGGTAGGCTAATATTTACTCAAATGTCATACACTACAAATTCTTGTACCAAGACTAATTCAATAATGACATCATATTAAATGTAGGAGAAAATGAAGTTTATATGTTGTCAATATGGTACTCTGAATGAAAATGAAATACAATGGTTTCTTTGAAATTAATCTGAATAAAATACTAAAAACAGTAATGGAACAAAAGTATTAAGAATATTTTCTATGCAGTGAATGTCTGCATCAAATATGACTGCTAAGAAAAAAAAAGTGCCTCCACCAGTGAAACTTGCTTAATGCAAGAGCTATGCATGATAAACTTCAGATATTTGAATGGCACAAGATTAATCATTTATCTGGAACCTGAAATTGTAATAACTCTGCTGTTCACCATTTCTTCCCTCAGCAATAAAGAACAATGTCTCATTCAAATCTAATGTTAAAATTAGGATTTCAATATTTCTATTAATCATGAACACTAAACTGACATTTTAACCCATTCTGGTTAAAATTCAAATCTGATTACTAATTATAAAGCTTGACATTTTTGTCCATTTATCTTTAATATTAATTGTGATATAAAAAGGGACTCAGCCAAATACAGTTCTTCCTCGATTACTCATACCTCAATTTTCCTGACTGATTATACAGACATAAAATGAAATTATTTGAACAATTTTCAATACCCATTTTAATACAAGATGTGACAGAAATACTTCCCACATAATGGTAAGACATTAACTAGATGAAAACATCAATGCCACTGGTGTCTTATTATGTGGGAGGTATTTCCACTGCAACCTGTATTTAATCTCAGCTGTATTAAAGTTACAGCAACCGCCGTCTGTCTAACTCTCTGCATTAGCAGAGAGGAACCCGGACGAAGCTTTGCCAAAGGGCAAGGTTTCGTTCGGGGAGGTTGACAGCTCTCGAACCCACCTAGGCGGGTTCGAAGGCTATATTTTTGGCTGGGCCTACGGGCTCGGATTACCCACATTAAACTTGGCCTTGTGCCACATTCGATCCCACGTGGGGGTAGCTAAATATTACCTGTATTTAATCTCAGACAAGCATTTTGAGAATTTAGAAATCATACTCCATATCTGATAAAAATTAACAAATATTTAAGTTGGTTGTGCTTTTATCCTAAAACTATGCTTGCAAATAATCTGGCTTTGGGATTTAGCAACAGAAAAACATGAGGCCAGCTTGAAAAGGACAAAAATTGACACATTTTTTTCATCAAAAATTAACTGGACAAAACCTTGAACAAGGCATTTGAAAATGTTATTTGATGATATAAATGTTAAATTTGTTTCAGATAATGATTTATTTTTTCTTCATTCTTTTTCAATAATTTTCAGTTACCTGGAATTCTGAACTATCTGAATATATTTCTTCAACTCCTGTCCCAAGGTATCCAGGTAATTAAGGAAGTACTGGATTTGCATAAACCACACATTGAATATCAAAGAATTACAGTTTGGCTATTCATGGACAAAACAAATATTAATGAGTCATTGCTTAAGAATTCTTTTGCTAACAGAAAGAACATGAATTTTGTAAAATAAATTTAAAAACTGAATTCTTTGGCAAAAAATTGAAATTGGGCCACTTCTTGGTTAGCAGTTTTTGAAGGTAAGTGCTCTTATTTTTAAACATGAAAATATTAACCATTCACAAAAATGTATTTTATTACAATATTATTTTCTATCCTAATTGAACACATTAGCAAAATTTAGTAACAGATTTTGTTGACTTTTCTAAGTGTTTTTAAAAATATCTGAGTCAATGAATAGACTCTTGTCTAATCAGTATGTTCCTATAATATATATATATATATATATATATATATATATATATATATATTAAAGACATTTTTATGTTTAATGTTCTTTTTATAGATACAAGTATTTAAGTAAATGCTCTGTTTATAATAAACAGTATTAAATAACATTTACCGGCCTGAATGTCCGAGAAATTTTCATAGAAAATATTTGTCCTTTGACAGGATTCGAACCTGCATCCTATATGGAACCGTCATTTATGCTGACATGCCTTGACTGCTCGGCCACAAAGGATCGTTCAGTTGGCAAGGTTGAATTTACTGCTTATAAACTTCAATCTTCCATGAATCTCGTACATTCGTAACTGCTCATGGCGTATCAAATGTAAACAAATGACGTCATATATTAAGAAATGGACAAAGTCCGACAATTTATTTATTAAAGACATTTTTATGTTTAACGTTCTTTTTTATGAAAATTTCTCGGACATTCAGGCTGGTAAATGTTATTTAATACTGTTTATTGTAAACAGAGCATTTACTTAAATACTTGTATCTATAAAAAGAATGTTAAACATAAAAATGTCTTTAATAAATAAATTGTCGGACTTTGTCCATTTCTTTATATATATATATATATATATATATATATATATATATATATATATATGCTGACATCTCTTGTAAATAAAGATCCTGACAAGGAAAATATCTTTTTTAATATCTACTTCTATTTATAAATCATAGCAAATAATTTGATTTGATTGTACACAGAAGTGTAGTGGTCCGGTTCATAACAGTGGATGTCATTTGTCTGAAAACCGGCTTCACTGAAAGCGCTAAATGGAATCTTTACTTTGTTGAATAGTTCATGTCACTGAAAAATCAAAACGTAGACAATTAAAGGGAGATAACTTTTATATCAGAATGATATTTTCTTAATAATCACACCCGGTTAATTTGATTGTTGCTTACTACTTATGATGATGAATGATTGACAACAAGCCAGTTGGAAAATCAGTTAAATCCAGAAAATTGATAGACGTTTTTGTCAGGTAACGGAAATAAAATATAAATAAAAATGTTTAAAAAATCCCTTTAAAATATAAATATCAAAATAAATAAATACAGTAATAATCTGAAGAATACAGAAGATATAAATATATATATTAAATATTTAAATATTAAATTTAAATTAAATATTTATTTACATTTGTATTTTGGATAAGACAAATATTTAAATAGGTTTGTTCTTTTGTCATTTTTTTTACTCGTTTTTAAATATTCCTAGTATAAACCCCAAGTATTAAGGAACATGTCATATCCATAAAGAAATATATAAATAAAAAAAATAATTATACTGTGATGGTGTTGTGTCCCTAAAATAAATAAATAAAAATTAGTTATAGTGTCAAAAATAATTATAATAAAATAATTATAACAATTATAATTAATTCACTCATTCTAAACCAATGAGAATCGACTCCACTTTTCTCCTCTACATACAAACAAACATGTGACATTCTCACTATCAGACAAGCAGTTTACATGGACAGGTTGTCAACATGTGTGTCAATGAAAATTCCATTTTCCTTTTCAGGCCATAAAAGTAACATCTTTTAAAAGCATACAAGAAAGACACTTTACTTATTCTTTATCTTATCATTCTGTCTAATTCCAATTCATATTTGAACTAGATTCCTTACATTTCCTTTCTAGGCCATAATAGTAACATTTATCTTTTAGCACTTAGCAAAAATTTGAGGTAAGAAAACCCCAGACTCTTCTTGTATTTTCTAACTAAATTATGTGGACACTCATTACATACATCTATAAAAAAATAACTTATGAGAAAGACTGTCTACACTTTACTAATTCTTTATCTTATCATTCCAATCCAAATTTGATCTACATTTGACCCCAAAATCACAATTTTTCTCAGTATTACCGTCTCTCGTTTCTCCAACACCATATAGTACATAATACTTGTTATGTTGTTTCCATGTCTTGCTGTTTCTCATTTTTACAAGTATTTTTCTATATATAAATATCAGGGGTTTTATAATTATTTACTCAGATTTATAACTCCCCTACAAACGTTATTATGTGAATGAAGATTTCAGTGATAAATTCATAGAGAAAAAAACATTCCCTGTCATAAATAAGCAACAATTCCATAACGACTAATTTTAAAAAGAGCCATTCGGACATAAAAGTTATTTCCCTTTAATTTGCTAACTTTTGATTTGGTAGTTTTTTTTTAATGACATATTTAATGTTTAATGACATATTTAATGCCATAACCTTTATGGGTTATTTAATGTCAAAACATAATTATTTTTTACGCAATTTTTATTTTATTTTTTCGAGATAATGGTTTTAATGATACAAGTTTTACTAGTTAACCTACAGCTGGGGGGAGAAGAGGTGAATTTATACCCTTCCCAATGATATTTGCATGTAAGTGAACATAACAGACACGTCTAGATTGGGAACTCAGTTCTTCAATCAATAAATACGAGCCATTATCTTTTACACCACCCATACATCCAAGCTGACAGTACCTGGTATTCCCAAGTTGTCAGCTAGGTACTGACTAAGTTCAACATTGCTTAACTTCACTAATCATACAGGAACCAATGCTTCAATGTAATATGGCCACAAGCACCTCTAACTTTTAATTTTTCAGTGAAGTAAACCATTCAATGAAATGAAAATTCAATTTAACACTTTTGGTGAAGCCAGTTTTTGGGCAAATGGCATTTGCTGTTATGATTTTACAAGAATGGAGGGTTCCATGTAAGGAGGGTTTGAGATCTACCACTCAACAATTCTCACTTCACATTTGGAGAAAGCTTGTGTAAACTTGTCATTTTCCATTGTCACCTGTTCAAGGACAGCTTTGTAAGCAACAACAAAAGAATAAAATCAGTATTTACATACAGGAACGAGCACATAACACATGAAATTGCCATTATGTATTATTCAAATTCAGAGAAACAAAAGACACATCCCCCCCAAAAAATCAGTAAAATATAAATAAAGTCCATCAACAAAATAAATCAATTCCTCTCATTTTTAAATGGCACACATAATCTTACGACAGAAAGATTAAAAAATTTTTTTTTTTTTTTTAAAATCCTGAACCATATTTCACAAACTCTCCTCAACTGCTCCGTTGCTCTCCTTAGCCTAATTAGAATATGAAGCATTCAGATAATAATGGTTTTTATTACAGACATAACACATATCAGGCAATTTCAGAGTTGGAAAAAAATTAACTTTAAAGATAATTTTAGTGGAAAATTATGAGTAGAACCAATGAAGTTAGAAATAAAGACAAAATATATTTGTCATTGTTAATATCTATCACTTTTTTTTAATTCTAAAATCAATATTAAATACTTTATGGATAGACTAAAAACAGTGAGTGCAGAAGAAGATCCAAGGGAGTGAACTCCGTGCTACTTCAGGGCGTAAAGTATTGTAAAGGTTAAGTACAAAATGTTAATATGTTTAAATAAATATGGAGCGAAAAAAAAAAAAAAGAAAAAAAAAGAGAAGAAATATATATATATATGAGAGAGAGAGAGAGAGAGAGAGAGAGATGTGTGTATGTGCGGAAAATAAAAGTGCAACATGTTGAAAGATGATGACAATTTTTGAGTTGGGTACACTATCTGCATGCTTATGAGTAACAAATACTCTGGTAAAATGTTTAGTCTTTGGACATCTTGTTGTGCAGGTGGTGCAGTGGTTAGAGGACCATAATGAGAAATCAGCGTGCTGAGTTCAAAATCCAGACTGTTATATTTGATTTCTTGCAAATACACTTGGGAAAGGTATGAATTTGTCTCTTCTCCTTCCAGCTATGGATTAAATCACAGGGCAGACTGGGCTTCTCTAACAAGACAACTCTGTATTCAGAACCTTATGTGGCCTTGGTGAGATACATATTTTAACTGTAACTAGAATCTAATCAGCATAGTTGCAGAATAAAGAACAGGGCCTGATCAGAAATGAGCGGCCAGGCTGAAGACGAGAAATTTGCAGTGTGCCCTCAAGTCAGAACAGCTCTGATGATGAGGATGATGGCCATCTTGTGCTGGTACACTCATACCAGTGTGCCATCTTTGTCTGAGATTTAGACATTTATTTATGTTGTAACAACATTCAGTGCTGTGAGAGAGTTCAGTGGAAGCAGTTATCATAGCTAAGAGATGTATATACGCTCCTATCACTCAGTTAGGTCCTTTTCAAAGAGATTGGACTGTCAACCTCTAACAGGCTGGATGGTCATTTCAGAGAACTGAAGCAGCTGTGTGGCATGACATGCTGGTGGCTGTTTGATGTTGGCAAAAGTGGTCAAATGAACATTCTTACACCTGTAGACCAGACAAACATTCCTACATGTGTAGACCATGATCAATGTGTTTCTAAGTTATACTACAATATGGATCAGAGTAAATGTGGTCCCAGAAGTGTCAACAGGCTGTTGGGAACACTTTACTTGCAACAGGATTTACAGGCACACATGCTTTAAACCAAACTTCCGTTTAGGCCACTGGTATTGCAAGAGGATCACTTGAGAGATCATATAACATTCTGCCATACTCAATAATGAGAGCAAGTTCTATCTTTATGTAAGCAATGGTCTATGTAACACACCTGGGGAGAAACTTTTTCCAAGGAGTATTTGCCCACACCACACAAGCACAACCAGTAGCCTCACAATGTGAGGTGTCATAAGTTATAACTCATTTGCCTTTGGTGTATTTTTTTTTTTAAACTAAATATTCACCAAAGGCCCAAGAGTCACTCAAGGTAGATGGTTACTAAGTGAGGAGTAGCAGGAGTAGCAAGCAGCAGTAGCCTTTGCTGAAAACAGTCATTCACGGCCAAACATTCTCTTCCCTAGGTTCTAGTCTACATTATGTTTCCCTGTATCAAAAGGTAATAAACTTGTTGTTAAACCAATTCCAGTTCTCTACTGTTGTTTTTGATACCTCAATTACAACAATAATAATTGATTGTACACAAAGCCATTTAAATGCTTTTGAACTGTCAATACTGGAAAGTGAGGACTGGGCAACTTCAGCCCAAATATGGCAGCAATACTCCATTTTTGGTTTGATCTGTCTTTTGTAAAGATAGATCATGACAGGAGGAGTAAATAATTTCTAAAATGGCAAAAGAAACTAACCATTTTTCCAGCATTTTTAGCGGTGAATTGCATATATTCTGCCTGAGATCTGGCATGAACTCAAGCCCCAATAGACATTCAAAGCATTCAAGGCAAGGAACATCATTGATAGTACAACCATTCATCATGATTGGAGAAAATTCAGAGTCTGCTCAGTGATGATAGGACATTAATAACTTGTTTTTACAGCTATTGCATGTTACAAGCCAGTTTTTTTTCTCCATTGAGCTGTTAAAGCTAAATCAGAAGAGAGATCTGCTGACAGGTTCTGGTCATCTAGATTTTTGGAGGTGCACTGTAAGCCATGGTATCATCATGCCTGTATAGATCTCATGGGCTTCAGAAGAATAGCCATTAGCAACAAACTTCATGGACCTACTCAGTAGTTTGTGAAGGGAATGTACATTCAGAACTCTGTTCAACCAATTCAGCTGATATTCTTTAAACAGGAAGGCAACATACTGTTCTAGCACAATAATGCCTGCCAACATTATGCCCATGCTGCAATATATATGCCAACTTACCAAACCAGCACATTTACAATTCTTGCTGCATTGCATCAGCAAGTGTAAGAGGTGTATCACAGAATGGTATTCATCAGCTGTATGATAATATGCATGTGAGAGTACAGGTTTTTGTTAATGCACAAAGAGGATAGAGTGTGCATTAATATGAGATCAGACTTCTGTTATTTTGGAATGTGTGCCTATCCTGATATGTATATAAGCTCATTTATTGAAATCCAGCAATATTACTTGTACATGTAATCTTGAAACACATATTCAGCATGTTGCAGTTTTGTTTTCCATTAACGTGCACACATATAGAAGTTGTATTAAATTCAACTGACAAGGCCTGTCTGTATAATTTATTGTTGTATTTTCTAATTTTCAAATGAGTTATTGCACACCCAGATCAAAATTGTGGATAAGCTGTCCAAAGTTCAGATTTTCTTTTTGTTTTGTTAAGTATTTTCAACAGTTTTGTCAATATCAGAAACTAAACATTGTCACTATTGTAGATATGAGTTTGTTATCTGCATCCTGACTTTCTGGGAAACATTACATTTTAAATTTGAATACATATAAGCTACATTATAGCATAACACTGGTAGTGAGTATATTAAATATTTTATATGCATTATAATTATTTTATATGCATTTTAAATATTTTAAAATGCCATCTCTTGTGGGGAAAAAATTTATTTTGTGCAGGTTGCTTCATTTGTATATTAATAGTTTTGAGTAATTTATCTTTCTTTACAGTGTGTGCTGTACAGCATTTTGGTATTATTTACTAATATTCATTATCTTTTAATACCAATAATCATATAACAACATTAAATTCTTAGATTGGTCACAAAAGCACCTCACTGTCTCATAGGTTAACTTGCCACTTATTGAAATTTAGTGCAATTTGTGCACATATTGACCATCGCATCACAACCAAAATATAACTATTACTGTCAAATATTAGTAGATAATAGCAAAATACTTATTGCAAGGAAAGACTCAAAATAGTCAAAGTTATTATGCAAAAGAAATAACCTCCATTAAATATCATTCACCAGAGAGAGTATTATAAAATGCATATAAAATAATTATCATATGTATAAAATATACTCATTTCTGATGTTGTCAAATTCCATGAAACCTTTCTATATATCATGCACATATACAGTCCGTCTGAAGTTATTATGCAAACCACATAAACCTTAATAACTCACATTGGCTTTGAAAATTTTTTTGAAAATTTTAAATGATTAATCAAAAACAAAGCTTGATTAGTGGATAATGGAAAGCATTTAACAAATGCTGAAAAAACAGAAAATAAAGTTATTGAGTGAGAGCATGTCTATGTTGGTTATATCAGAGGAGTTTCGCAAAGATCATTGAACAATAAAGAGGACTGCTGTTGAAAATATAACTAAGTTGAGAACTAGAAGAAAAGGAAAAGTCTTTAAGAACTTGTCTTTTCAAGGGGAACATAAACTAAAGTGAGTTTTAGCAAAAACAACCACTTTTGACCAGTGCTCAGATCTTTAAGCAGGCTGGAATTGAGGAAGTCAAGGACAAAACATGTAGAATACTTTGCAAATTGGGATCTGTCAAGAAATCTCTCAGTAAAGCAAATATTTTAAGCAACAAAATTGGGCCAAGTAATACATGAAAATTGACTTTTCTGAAGTAATTTTCACAAATGAATTTTGGGTGACACTTGATGGACCTGATGGATGAGCCAAAGGATGGATTTTATCTGTAGCTAAAAGAAGGCACCAAGTGAATTCATGGACAAGAATTTCTTTGAATGATACAAGTCTCAGCCTCACAGATTCAAAGTGAAGTGTGGGTTATGTACAACAATACTCCTTCTCATGTATCAATGGTTACCCATGAATTTTTTTAGCATAAAAGGTTTACAGGAGAAAAGATAATGGAATGGCTACCATCAAGTCCTAATCTGAATCTAATCGAAAAATGATCAGTTGTGAAGATGAAATAATATGAAGGTGGCAAACAATAGCAAAGCAGGGCTACAGGATGCAATTAAAACCACCATCTTGGAAATTGAACTTGCTGAATTAAAAGAAATTAACAAAATCAATGGATAACTGATTGCAGGCTGTTATTGAGAAGAAGGGTCATTATATTAAGATGTAAATGCTTCAAAGACTTACCACATGTTTGTTATTTGTTCTATTATAGGTGTTGATCTATTGTTGATGATTTTAATACCTTGTTATTGAATAGTAATTTTCTGGTTCTGCATAATAACTTCAGACTGCAGTTTTTATAATAAATCCAATAACGTTAACAAAAAGGTTTGTTTTGACATCTAAATTAATCATTTAAAATTTGGAAAAAAATTTTGAAGCAAATTCAAATTATTGATCTTTATGCAATTTGCATAACTTCAGATGGATTTCATATTTAATCTTTAAATGTAACATTCCCCAAAATGCTAGCATGTAGCTAACAAATTCTTGACTACAACAGTGGCAACAATATTTAGTTCCTGATAATGACGAAGATGGTTAAAAGTACTCAAAGAAAAACATGAACTTTCAAAAGTTAAACCATGATTTAGATCCAGTTGTGCAAAAATTAAACATACCTTGTTGGTTGAGTTTAATAAAACTTGTTTAAATGAATTCTTACTGACTAAATATGTATTATATATCAACTAAAAATCTTTTTTCATCCCCTTCCCTTGCATGGAAGAGTTTTAGCTTTCATGCAGATGAAAAGGCATGCCACTCTTACTGCTTTAGACCCCAACCACACTAATTTTTTGCCAGACCTTTTGTGTTTAAGATAAGAGATCCAGGTCTCTGACAAGAATGTGTCTTCAAAGACACAATGGCAAAAAAAAATATTCTCAATGATCAGACATTGTCAGGAATGTCAAACTTGTTCAATAAGTCCAGGGTATCATCAACAAGGGCCACAAGAAATCACTGAGAGCCATTGCCACTCAGCTCCATATAGTGGAGTCAACAATCAGATGTACACTGTACAAAGAAATCAGATATAAACATTACATTATGAAAAGAGATCAATTCATGTCCAGCAGTACTTGGGAGAACAACGTTTTCTGGTCAAAGCACTTGCTAAACAAAATCATGCATCCTGAGCAGCCCAACACAATCTGATTTTTCTCAGATGTAAAGGACTTTTTTTCAAGATCAAAAAGTGAACAGAACAAATGACAGGTGACTGTGCCTCAGACCCCACTGAAGTCTCTATTATTATATACAGCAAGTTTGCATTGTCTGTGATGGTCTTGGAGGTTGTGAGCAATGAGGGCCATGTCTTGCCTCCCCACTTTTCCTCATAAGGCCTTAGAGTTAATGCTACCACCATATTGGATACCATTGTCAAGTTCAGGATCAAAGAAGTAGCTATGGGGAAGGCATACATGTACCAGCAAGACTGTTCCTTTTTACATAACAGACCAAACTTCATGTTTATGTTGCCACCTAATATTTGAGCTGTCCTGAATTAAACCATACAGACTATTATTTCTGGAGTGTCACTGAGGGAGACCAACAAGCATATCTACACTACCAAGGACTTGCTGAAGGCTGCTAATGGGCAATATCATATAATAAAGAACACCTGATCAATGCTTGTAATCTTTTTAGAAGCTATATCAAGACCATAATCAAAGCTGGTCGTTATATTGAATAGACTTAGATTGCATATAAGAAGGTGGGTACTAAATTCTGTAAAAATATATTGTTTTCTTTGTTAAATAATGATTAACTCAAATTAAAATTTGTTCTAAAATACCTGGTGCATACTATATATGTGTGTGTGTGTGTGTGTGTGTATACATATATTATATATATATATATATATATATATATATATATATATATATATATACACACACACACATATATATATATATATATATAGTAAGCAGATTATGTTGTTAGAACTATTTCATAACAAAAAAAAAGACTAAAATGACCTTGTAAACAGTTTTAGAAATTAATTAGTTTAAATAAAAACCAGATATAAAATTAGAAAATCTTATTGTAAAAGTTTCTTAATAGATTTTTTTAAAAAATTAATTTCAATCAAAAAAAAAAAAAAAAAAAAAAAAAATATCAAATTTAAAATTTTTATACATTGGCTATATAATAAAAGAAAAACTTCATTTTTTTCCACTTTTGATCTTTGGAATGAAAAATTTCATCTGTTAACAAATTTACTATTAATGTCAACTCTACATTAAAATTTGTCATAAATATTCTTGTCTCTTCAGATTTTTGTTCTTGTGGTTATTTTTGTTATTATTATGAAAAATTACCTGCAGTCTGAAATTCTTCATTATTTCTGAATGTAATATAGACAAAATTTGTCTTTTTCTGAGGAATCGGCAATCGGAAGAGCAATGTCTTTGTGACATAATTGGGCCATTGTAATCGGTTCCTCTTTCACAATGGCTTCTGATTTTATGACACTCTTATCAGCTCGCATAATTTCTGGCACCGAATTATCAGCCCAGTCCACCGACTGCACTATCCACTTGCCATCAGTTAAATCGACCAGGCACTTTCCTACAACAGCAAAATTAGGCTTTGTTCAGAGAGACAGTTGAAGAGAGATGAAGAATGATGGACACAAAGAGAGATGAGATATGGTGAGCAACAATAACAAAGTAAAAAAAAATTACCTTAATCACTGAATAGAACATAAAATTAATAAATAACCTTTCAATTTTCCCTCCATTTCCTTTTGTTTTTTTAATCCATTTCCTATCTTGGCTGAAGTTTTTAAAAAAAATTCAACACTATTAACAGTCGTTTTGAAATATGTGCAAAAAAAAATTAAAAAAAATTTTTTTATACAAGCCAGTGATGAGCTTTGGAAAAACAAAACAAAAAAAACATGCTTACTTTAATGTGGACCATGGCTGCAATTATCTAACAATCTTATAAAGTTAAGGAAATAAAAAATACCAATTGTTCTTATTTGATAAGTATTTTCACTTGTATTAAAATCAAACGTTTTTTCATTTCTTAAAAAAAGAAAGAAAAGAATGCTGTTTAACATTTTTAAACAAATCGCAGATGTTCAAAGGAAATCATGGTGATGAATCAATTCTATATTTATCAATTGACACAACAATTCATCAATCAATTTAGACTAATATTTTCATTACAACATTTACACTGAAACATTCTTCAATGGATGCAAATGAAAATGAAGGCCGCACAAGACACAACAGATCTAAAGTTCTTTTAAGAATATTCACATCAGACATTTTATTTTTAATCACAGTCTCTTGTCAAATATAAATGATAAAAGGCATTTTCTTTTATTTGTTCCTTACACATAATATAGACTGACCTCTATGGAGAGGAGACATTTCTTCTTGCTTGAAATTAAGAAAGGCAGTAACAACAGACCTCAAAAAATTTTAACCCCCTCTTCTGCTTGCCATCAAGTCACAAACACTGAATATGAGTAATTAAAAAAAAAGACATTTTAAATTTAGTGAATAAAATAGAAACTGATTTTTTTTTTAGGAACTTTGATTTTCTCACCACAAAACTATCAGTAAACTTATCCTGTATTCTATAGATTTAGTGATCCACTTTTGGATCCCAACTTTGAAAAATATATGTAAAATACAGACTTATTAGTGCAAGTCATACAAGACTTTGAATTGCAAATTAATTACACAAATATTCAAATGATAAAAGTTAAAATGTTAAAAAACTTAAGAAAAAAAGTCAATTCGGACAACATTTTTATTTCTTCACCACAATATCTTTATCATTCTCTAATTGCATTCTTTTCTATTCTGATATTTCTAAATATTTTTATTCCATGTTCTACTTTTGATTTTTCAATAATAATAGTTTAACTATTTACATTATTCAGATTATTGTCCTCATCTTTGTCGCCATATTTATATACATGCTCTGGCCTTCTTCAGGTGGTTGGAAGAATTGAACTCACACTCTTTGGGTCCTGTCACTGAATCTAACCAATGGCTTTATCCACTGTGCCATGTATCCTTGAGGCATTGGTTAGATCCAGTGACAGGACCCAAAGAGTGTGAGTTCAATATCTGGTTAAGGTGGTGGAGAACTTGGAGAGGGGAATTAATAGGAGATAAATGATAACTGACATCCATTAGACATGGCACATAGATCTAGAACAATCTACCCCAGTGAGCAAAATAAAGGGTTCAGTTCAATATTCCAACCACCTGAAGAAAGCTGGAGCATACAACGGATGAAACGTTGTAATAAATATGGCGACAAAGATGAGGACAATAGTCCAAATAATGTAAATAGTGTACATAATACCTCATCTCAAAAATATAGAGATACTAATAATAGTTTAACCATAACTTTATTGTAGGTTTCAGTTTTTCGGGGGAGGGGGGGTTGTCAAGTGATAATATACAACCTATTTTTTTTTAAACTCAAAAGTCATACAAACATTTACTTATACAACTGTTATTAGCTTCATTTTTTTCCACAAAATTTTATATTTTGAAAGGATTAGATTATTGAAGTTTTAGGTTTTATCTTGGGCAGGCATTTTCTTTTAAAGTGTTCTTGAGCTTTTGTTAATATGTAAAATATTACTACCTGTCTTAGTGTCAGATGAGGAAGTTAAGTCTATTTTTAAGTGGAACTTTCTCAGATTCATTTTTCAGGTCTATTAACCTAATGTTGATCTGTATTTTATTTTCATTCATAGAATTATTATTACTAGAGTATTGCCTGCCATATGTTAATGTTTTACTGGTGGAAATATACTTTTCTGCCATTGTGTATAATATCAAATTTTGTTATATTTTGTAATCTATGCTTCAGCTTCTCATGATATTCTCATAAATCTAAACACTTTTATCACATATGGGTAAAGAAAACTAAAAGCATAACCTGACATGTTTTGTGTTAGAAAGCAACAGACACTGGCATTTATAGATATAAATTTACCAGCTTATAAGATACAAAATCATTTTACAAAAGTATATAATTAAAGTATTGCTCTATACAATTCAACCTGATTCTTTGATTTTCAATTTGTAATCACAACACATTGGATACATTTTGTCTAATATATTTTATAGTTTGACAAATAAGATAAATAATTAGAATGATGAAACACCTGTCAGAAAATAACCTACCTTGAGTATACAAACTATAGCATAAAAAGTTAGTTATCTATTGAATATGTATAAATTATGTGATTTCACTGATAGAATATAAAATAACAGCATTAGAATTCGACTAAAACATTAAGTTCCTTTAAGGGCTGAGCAGTAAAGTCAAGTTTCATTTTAAAGTTTCACTGTATAATGTTGCTCTACACAATTTATCCTGGTTCCTTAATCTCCCATTCATAACCTAGCCTGCCTGTCAAGTGCCTCATGGCACATAAGACCTCCAAAAGAATGTCTTTTACTCAGCTCTATCCACAGTTGGCGCTTGCACCTCACCTCCATGGCTACCAGCCTATTGCTTCCCTTTCCTTTGCCGTGTCATTCTTAATTTTTCTCTTCTCTGCAGTCTTCACATGGTCTTGCCCTCTAAGCTGTTGTTATGAAGTAGGTCAATAAACATATCTCTCGGATTCATCCTGCAGGCCTTGCAACCATATAATAGGACAAAGATGACAAAGGTCTTATAAAGTTGGGTCTTGGTGCTTCTGTTTATGTTAGTTGCATCCCACACCTGCTTCAACTGATCAAAAGCTGCCCTAGCCATTGTCACTCTAACCTTGATGTCTTTCATGTCACCACCCAGATAGACAAAAACCTTGCCATCTTCCAGCTTTTCTCTATTAATGGTGATGGAAATTTTCTATTTAATTTGAAGATAATGTTGTTATCGCTTAGAAATTTCTCTGTGGCATATCAGGATTCATCAGAATCAAGTTCCAAGATAACCAACAATCTTTTATTAGGTTAAATTTTCTCTATGTGTCCCCACCTTACATCAGAAGAACAAATAAAAAACAGTCTTATGTCACGAAGGTGAAGCAAATAATGTTAACGCTATTAATAAAAACAATATACCATAGAATAATTACAACCTTCAATTAATATTACCACTGCTGTGGACATACTTATACATCTTTACATTGCCTGCTGTTAACATATATATACATTCTGAAGACAACATGTCATGTTGATAGCTAGCATCTATATTATAAACTAACTCACACTTAATGCTATTTCCAAATAGACATATAGTAGCTTATAATACAATGTGTTTTGTGGCATATTTTTATTATATTTTATCAGGGATGTTGTTTAGCTTAGTCTGTACTGCAAAATATCCAATCAAAACCAAAATGGCAATATTCACAAGAAATTGCTGTCAGTGTCTTTATAGCCATTTATTCAAGTAAATGGTAATTCCTATTTGCCCCAAACCAGGCCAGCACAGCCAGGCAACAAGGAAGTGAAAGTGATGTCAATAATTTACAACACTTGTAACATTTGTGCTCAGTCCTAAATAATTTTTAATTGATTATTTTTATTATTATTACAAATTACCTTGTATGTATTTATAGCCAAAAGTGACAGTGAACAAATGAGCGAATAAAGTAAGAATAATCAATTGAGTACAATATAGGAGACTGAAAGAATCAACAAACATGCTAGACTCTCAGTAGGCCAAGTATAGAATTGAAAACCATATAGGAGCTTTTGATAAGAAAAGAACAGACATCTGGTTTAAGACTCCAAATGTCCTTCACTTGATTATCCAATGGGATAATAGCCTAGTGTATATAAGCATTAAGTGTTGCAGTTTCCCAGATGCTAATGTGTTTGAAATTCATATATTCTGGTTTAGCGAAACAAGACATGGCATCACAAAGAGAATTTAAGAAGAATTAATATTATATCCCCTAAGCATGGACAATGGAATGAGAACAGTCTAACCCCATGTGTCCAAAATTCCAAGAATGTTATGACATAGGAGCTGTCTACCAAAACTCAAAATGGTCAATTAAAGGGTTTGAATTAGTTACCGTGAGTTGTAGTCCTCTAAATACCTTTATAAACCATGCATTTTAACCGTTTGCCTGTCCAGGGCATTTTCATGTGTACTATACAAACGTTCATTTTCATGTGTACGATCCAAACTGTTAATGATTTATAACTATTGCAAGGCAACTCAGCTTATTTGGCAAATAGAATGTGACATTATATAGTGTTTCACATAATAAAAAACTATGCATCACATGTAATGCACAGAACGTACAAATCATAAGTTATTTACACTTAGCTCTGTGTATTGCATATGATGCAAAGGTTATAATCGTTTCAATAAAGTGGAAAAATAGATGTCTTTCATTTGAGACATTACATTATCAGTCAAGTATCCTGTGGCCATATATGACTCTTAAGCATCCTTAGTTTTACCACTCTTTTAAAATCATAGCTTGTGTGCACCACATATGATGCACAGATGTGGAAATCACATGTCCTGTGTATTACATATGATGCACAGGATAGGCAAAGTGTTAAAGGATGTCAAAGATGATAATCAGTAACCTCCTCTCAAATTTCTATTCTCTCAGGTCAATAATGATAATGTTAAAATTAGCCATTTCCATATTGTAAACATTTGGCATTCATTGACTGAAGCATTTGTGTCAGTTGAAGTTTATGAAATTTTTTTCTTAAAACAGTTTTTCAGTAAATTGGATTTCTAAAGTCCACTAAATGTTATAGCTCTTTCTAATACTGATGGAGTTTCCTTTCAAATCCTTTTGGTAGTGTGTAAAGATAACAGCTTGATTATCATTTTCTTTTCTAATTAAACATGCTACCTGTTTTAATTATTGCTGCTGTTGGAAGTGTTCAAGTTATGTGGTTTTTGTTATTTAGTAGAACACTTTGTTTACAATCTTGTAGAACCCGTTTATAAGGTGTGATGGACTGTCTTCTTTATAATTTATAGGATTTATTCATTTGTAGCCATTTTTAATCATCAGTCTATGAAAACAATTGTATACAGATGATAGTTTAGATATTTTTGAATGAGTTGGATATCATGCATGACATCCACATGAGAGCCTAGATCAGATAAGGCTATTTAAGGACATGACTAGTTTTCAAGTCAATATTTAAGTTTTGTAGTATTATATGGTGCTGGACAAAAGCATCCCTAGCACAATCTATACTCTGTTTGATTCCTACTAAGTTTGTTATAAATGTTCCATACACTAAGGTATCTAAAGTGTTTAGAATTTGCCAATTCAACATTCTGAATTTACACAATGAATTCAAGGGAGCTACCATTACTACTCTTAATCCAATTATAGGTCATGATTTCTGATTGAGAAAGGTTTATCTGAAATCCTAATTCTTGGAACACTTGGTATAGAATGTTGGTCTTATGTCCAAGATAATTTGCATATGAATGCTTATGTCATTAGTATAGCCGCCCCACATTTCATTGTTGGTACACTAGCTTCCAGAAAGAAAATAAAAGCAGTTTCTATCAGTAGATTCATTTAGAATGAGATATAGTATATCTAAAATTCTTGAATGGTCAATGGTCATCTAGCACAATCAGGTAGGCTAGGCTCTATAACTATGCATGCTGCTAGTGCAATGATGACACAGCATCACCAGACGAGGAGCTTCCTAGACTAATGTTAACGATCAGGGTGACAGGCTCCTTCAATGGGATCAACAGTCGCATGCCCATGATCAAAGTGAGCCTTCAAATTGGAGTACTTAAGCTGTGGATTGACCAGGAGAGGGATGGGCTTCATTAGGTTTACTTGCCCAAGACACGATATACATAAATGGATACCTCTCCAGCTTTCAACCCAGATATGTTGAGGGAACTGGTCAGGGGCTCAGCTGTGTAGTGACCCTACAACCACTCCCAATCATGGGACTAATGACTGATTTGTTTTACAGCTTATCAATCTTTTGCAGATTATTTAAAGCCAGAAAATATTTCTTGATTGTAAGAATTTTTATTTTTAGAGATAATGATTTCCTGATACACGTCTTACTAATTAACCCATATATGAGGGGAGAAAAGGTGAATTCATACCTTTGTGCATAAGTGAATATAAAGAACCAGACTGGAACTTGAACTTGGCTCTCCGTTTTCCAATTTCAAGCGGTTATCCATTACACCACCTACACATACAAGCTTACAGTACCTGATATTCCCAAGCAGTCACTAATATAGATACTGACCAGGCTAACTTTTCTGAGTTTGCAAGATCTGGTGTTTCAACATGATATGGCAGTAACCTGGGAATAATGATAACGGTTTAAACATTCTAGACTGATTTCTCTACATCTGTGCTTATAAACATGCAAAGTAAATTATTAATTTTCTGATAAACAAAGTTGATATTCATCTTTAACCTGACAGCAAATCTCATATCATTTGGCTGCTTGAAAAAGAAACTATTACTAATTATTGTTAACTTAATCTCTCCTACACTGAATATATTTATTAATCAAAATTAAATTCAATTTGTAAGTTATTTATATAAGTTAATCCCTGTATATTTTTATGTCATGTCCTTTCAGGATGTTATGTGAACATGGCTCCTCACAAACACATTTTCTTTATTATCTGTAGATTCTGAAGACTTCATGAAAAAGAGTGATTTCCTATCAACTTCTCCATGGTTTGGAATTCAGAGTAGTTATCCTCCTAGACTGGTTGTCACCCAAGGTTAGAGAGTCCATTCTGTGCTGCCATTTAACCCAAGGAAAAATAGATGGATTCATGCCTTTTTCAAAGAGCATTAGTGTGAAAATGAATAGAATAGAATAAACCAGATTTTGAACAGTGGCTCACCAATTCCTCTTCCCATGCCAATAACTGTCATGCTATATATATATCACCCTATGCCAAATATATCCTGGTAGGAGTATACTAAGCTTATATGGTTAAGGCTGTTTTATTCAAGAATGTTCAACCTATATGGTTGAGGCAGTTTACTCAGGAATATTCAGCCTATATGATTGAGGCAGTTTTATTCAAGAATGCTCAGCCTATATTGTTGAGTCAATTTTACTCAGGATTGCTCAGCCTATAAGGTTAAGGCACTTTTCTTCAAGAATGCTCAGCCTATATGATTAAGGCAGTTTTACTCAGGAACTTGGTCCTTTACATTAAACTAAATGCTAGAAATTTACACATGGCCTACTACCAGTGTTGTAAGAGTTCAAGTCATTGGAACTAAATTTATCTATTTCTCTAAGATCATCCTAGGCATTTATATGTTCATATAATTGAAATTCGATAGTGTATCAATTAAAAAAACACAAAATATTAGGTTGAGTCATAAGTAATTTCCTTTTTTGAGTACCAGCCATAATTATGAAAGTATCATCCTAACAACTAATCACACGGTAGTTATTTTTCAAACTCATATGGTCTGTTCTACTACCCCACCCACCATATTAACCTGACCTTGCACTAACCAATTATTACCTTTTTCGATCTCTTCAAATGCTTTTCTCTAATGAAAACCAAATTTCAAGAGTTTATGGAAAACCTTTTGACATCAAAACTGTGGAATTTTACTCAAAACGTATTGATGAGCCGCCTGATATGTGGCAACAAGTCATTGTAAATAATGGTGAATATATGATTGATTAAAATGTAAGTGGACTTTATTTTTTGAAGAATAAAGTTGATAAATAAAAACAGAAAATATTTACAACTCAACCTAATAAATTGCTAATTTCAAAGCATATACAACTGCATGGAAATTGCTATTTTCTCATAATGATTCAATAGCATATACTTCTCTATGACCAGATTTAGTTACATACTATTGCCCATGTTTGACCTGCAAGATCTTTCTAGAAAGGGTTAATAAGTCAATACACATTATAAACATTGTATTTGGAGTGACAGAAAAATTGTACAAATCTGAAAGAGATATTATTGATGCAATATTGTTCAATAACAATATAAATGCAACAATGATATTGCTAATTAAATATTTCTATAAACATATCAACTAAAAGTCTGGTGACAACAAAACACTGCTGACTCTTCTGGGCCTGAGGTTTGTTTTTGTAGTTTCATTTGACTCCCTCCCCCTCTCCGAGTTTGATGAAACCACAAAATATACCAAGAATCCAGTAGAGATCATGGATACAATGTTACAATGATGATGAGCAGGATTAGACAACACAACACATTAATAAATCCAATACAAACAAGTCATCAGCACAGATTTATCACAAGCATGCACAAAAAATACCTTTTGGAGTGGAGAACACAGAATACCAAGATGTTCATTATTGGATCCTTGTCAAGTGACTGCTAAGAAAATTTCTGATAATGTAAAGATTTAGCTTTCAATAGATTTTTTTTTCTTTTTTATTATGGCTGAAAATATCAATGAAGGGCAATCAAGATATTGACAATAAGGATGGAGATATCTTTTTCTGACTTCTTTGTACAAAACTCGTGAATCAACAAGGTTTGATTTAATTTTTATACAAGACTTCCAAGTACACAGGCATCTTTATAGATCACTCAGTGCCAAATAACATTTCTTTTAGTACTGACAAACTCTTTCCTTTCTGTTGAAGAACAGATAGAAAATAAAAACATTCTTCCATCATCTCTTTAAATACTGACATCTAGATGAATCACTGAACACCTAATATCATTTTTTTTTTTTTTATTTCCAAAGACAAATAGATTATGGAAAAAAAGACAACTTTTGTTGCCTGTGAAAAAGATGAATCCTTATAGCAGAAGGATTTAAAACTTCTCAATTTAAATTGGAAAGAATCATTTTTTTTTTAGATTGTGAACACTAGACATAGATGAGTAGATTGTGAGTAATAAAGATGACAACATCAGATTCACGCAAACAGACATACAGAGATCTTAGTCAAGACTTTTAATCATTCATCTCAAAATATATTTTTAATGTGGTCATGGTATAGAAAACATAAAATATGACTAAATGTTAAAATGAGAAAAAAAAAAAAGCCACTGCGAAAAAGAAAATTTAAACAGAAATACTTGCAAAGTAAGTTATTTGATTTTCAGCAACAACTAAAACAAAAAATAGGCAGAGAACATCAACGGAGTGTGAGAAAAATGACAGGATTTGCATGCATCAACTTGTTGCCTAGATGTACGAGTCAGACCAGTGTGGATTGCAACACAGTGTAGCTTTTGTTTCTCAACAAGGACAGAGTCAAGAATTTTCTGCTTAAACAAAGGAAATGAGAACATTTTCATGTTAAAAATGATGTAACAAACAGTGCTGCTGAAAACTGAATAACTTATTTTAACATTTGAAATTTTTGTTTGTTACTGTTTTTTTTGTACTACCATGTGAAGAAAGATCATCTTTATTCATACGAGTATTACATATGAAGAAGGATATAGAATGGATTGGCTGAGATTTTGTGGGAGCAACAAAAGAAAATCACACTTACATACAAACAAACACACAAATGAGTTTAATTATCCAAAAACAGGAAATTCCAATTAAAACCTACACTAAAAGCAATAGCAATATTCTAGATATCCTAAACATTTGAAACATCAAATATTATTTAGTCAAGTGGAATTGGACATTTTGACACATGATGTTTGAGAGAGAAAAGATATTTTAGTCCTAAGACATTTTGGTGCCATAATGTGAGTGAATGAGAGAAAGTTATTTTTGTTCCTATTAAATTTTGATGCCTTGATGCTTTAGATTTTAGAGAGAGAAAAAAGCTACTTTTGCTCCCAAAACATTTTGGTGGCATGATATTTTAAAGAGAGGGAGAGAAAAATATTTTGGTGGCATGATGGGAGAGAGAAAAAAAAAAAGTAAGATATTTTTGGTCCTAAGACATTTTGGTGCCATGATGTTTTAGAGATAAAGAGAGAGAAAGACATATAGGTGTTATGATGTTTGAGAGAGAGAAAGAGAGAGAGAAGAAATACGTTTTGGGGCCATGATGTCTTAGAGTGAGAGAGAAAAGACATTTTGGTGCCATGTACTGTGGCAAAATCATATTTTCATTTCTGAAGTAGAAATTTCAATTTTCCAAAGTAACCCTATTTATTATTAAAATATCAGAATTCAAATAAGTATCTACATTACATATTCATCATTTTTGGTTTTAGTAAAAAGAAAAATATGAACATTAAATAGAAGTTAAAATATTAGGAAAAATAATTTCAATTATTTTTACTATTAATATAATCTGTTTGATTATAGATGATCCTTGGTATTATAGATATTCCTTATTAAATTTGTGTCAAATTATAAAAGAATAGAACTCAATCAGTGATGATGAAATGTATGAGTTCCTTTTTACTTCTTGACCTTAAAATATGGGCCATGAGATAAAAGAGCATGTCAATTTCTGGAAATATGATTTAGCGATCTTATTTACTAAACACTGAGTGCCAAAATGTCCTTTAGAGTAATTAACATAAATACTGAATTCTGGAATAAAAAAAAAAGGAATAACGTAAATGAAACAATTCAATAAGCAAGATTTCAATTTTTCACTCATAAAGTTAACTTATTAAACATTTTGGAAATAATAACCATTTGTCTTAACATGAATAATCGTTCATCAGTTATTTTGAATACTGACAAATATTAGTAATGATCTACAAAGCTGCAGACCTACTGTCCATAAAATATTAAAAAACAAAACAGACAACACACAAACAACTATCCACTTACCACCTAAGGTTGTAGGATCTCCCGTTAATATAATCTGACCATCCTGATTCACTGTAGCTTCAGCTAATGTTGCAACAGTATGTGCATCAGAGTTTGCATTCATTTCAACTCGTACAGGAGCAGGCTGCCCAGTGCCTGTTGTTTCCATGTGTGTTGCAGCATCAGCCAAAGTCTGAACTGCTTGTGTCGCTTCTTGCTGATGATTTTCAGGCACCTTTAAATAAAACAAACCAGAATAGCAGCATGAAAATCTGACAGCAGTTTGGTAAGGAACTCCAGAAGGATCAGACCAGTGGTCAGAAATTGGAAAAAAAATAAATTACTATAAAGAAATTTTAACTACCTTCAACTGGTTGATGAGATTTTCTATATTTTCTTTTTCACAATTAACCATTCATATATTAGTGGATTTGTTTTGATATCCCCAAACTACAGGACTTTGTACATTCACTAACATACATAGGATAGTCAAACAGTTTATAATCCCAAAAAGGGTTTTTACAAAAGTTACTAGTGTTAATAGTACAAATAACAAAGGAACTAATATGTGTGGGTCTTACTCCAAATGTTGGCACTGAATTCAAATAACATTTAAGTAAGTTACATTTCCAGTAGGGTTCCAAACTGACTTTTTTCACCATCTACCTTGACCTGTCTCAAAAAACAATTTTAATCCCTCCTGAAATCAAAATGGTGATCATTATTAGTAGTTGTTAGTAGCTTAATAAAAACACCACTGAAATGTTTAGGAAATAAATTAAGAAAGCTAAAAGATTAAAGTTTTAAAAAGTGAATAATTACAAAAATAAATTTGTTAAATTTTACTGGAATTTTTACAAAGATCACAAATTTATTTTTATTTAAGCATTTCTGTTAAATCACCTTAAATAATTTTACATGGAAGCATTTTAATTAATCAATTTTCATGATCAGAATAACTGCTAAAACTAGTTTCTCTGGACACCTTTTTCTATGCAGCAATAAAATTGTTAGAAACTAGAAACTGATTATCATTTTTAATTTTACAGTTTATTTTTTGGCCAACATGTGCATAAAGTCTTAATATATACATGTCTACATTGAAATATTTTTTTACAAACATTGTACAAAATCTTTAAAGCAATGACAGACAATATTACTTCATTACTTTCTTCTGTTTATTGGATTAAAGTTTATTCAACTAAGAAAGCATTTAATTTCTCACTGATCTGCTTTTAGATTTCAATTTGTGATAGTCTATAGAACCTTTTCTACTAACTTCAACTGGATTTTATTCTCAGAAGTATTAGTCCACACATTCCTAATTTTTTTTTTTTTTCTACTAATTACATTTTCAGGGCCCTTTATTAACATGTAAAATTTCCATATTTATAACCTTAAAATGTAAAACAATGTGTGAAATTGTGTTTATCAGGAATTCTCTTTTTTTATAATATAGCATTAACTTTTACATTTGACATGAAATAGAATCTTTTAAAAATAAATGCAAAAACAAATTAGTTAAATTTTACTGTAATTTTTATAAAAATTCTAACTTTATTTTTATTTAAACATTTTGATTAAATCACCTTGAATAATTCTAAATGGATTTTTTTTTTATTGATGAGCATGAAAGCTCATTGTAACTTATCATACTTTAAGAATTGTGTTCTATGCATTCATTTTCTATATAATGAATACTAGCACATTCCAATTATTCAAAATTGAAAAAAATTAACTTACAATTGCCTGATTTGTTTTGACTAAATTTTTCATTTTTATCATTTTTAAATTTTCTCTTATATTTTCATTATCATTTTTTGAATTCTCCTTTGAGTTTTCAATTTTAGTTGATCAGCAGAAAATATAAATATGTTTTTTAATGATTCATTCAAGTTTGTTTTTAACCAGAGAACAAAAGAAAAATACAATTTTTTATTTATTAAAGCAAAATTAGTTCTTATGATTAGATCCTAATATTTTTTCACCATTTAGAAATAATAGAAAATTTTAAATTTAAGTCTTTCAACCATCATTTTTCATTCAGGTTTTACTCATTAGTTTAAAAAAAAAAAAAAAAGAAGCACTTAAGTTTTGGTTATTTTTTTTATTTTTTATTTTTTTGTGTGCATATGTACTCTATTTATTAAAAGTCTACCACTATTGGTGATAAATAAGGGATTTGGGGAGGGGATTTTTTTTTGTTGTTTTTAGGAAATTATTGCTTTTAAAATATAAGAGAACTTTAATTAAAAATTTTGTATTGTCTTATCATCCTCCCCCAAAAACCTAACCAGTCATCCCAAAATAATAATGTTTTATTGTCTGTGGGATTAATTAATTTCAAGTCCTGATTTACAGTATGTATTTTGCTGCAATAGACAAGTATTTAAGAACTAACCACTTAGAACTGCTGACAAATCTCACCAGAAAGTTCTTCGTCTAAGTATGAGTGACAAGATATTTCATTGATATGACAATACTGCACATTGACAATAGTAATAATGATAATATATAGGAACCTCAGGTATATGGAAATTTTTTTTTTTTTATTACTATCATAAACACCATTATGAATATCTAACAACACACAAATCACAGTTGTAAAAATAAATCATGTAACCCAAAATGTATTTCTTGATCCTATTAACAAAAATAGGAAAATCTCAAGCAATATAATTCCTTTCAGATTGTAATTGGCTTAAAGTCTATGCAAATTCTTTTTGTATTATAGCAAAGAAATATATCTTTTCAATGACTCTTATTAATCAATACACAACAAAAAGAGCTGTTATTACAATGACTTAACAAAAATTATTACAAGTGCAAATAGCAATGTAACTGACAACAAGATTCAAAAAGAAAAAAATTAGTGGATGGGATTGCAGATTCTAAGGTTGGTTTCAAATAAATGCATCTGGAAAAAGTATCTTATCTGTGTTTGTGTTTCATTACCAGTTCTCTTACCCAGAGAATTGTTACTAATATGTTAAAATGACAAATGTGGAAAAGAGTGAGAGTCAACCTATACTAGTCTCCTTCACTATTATTCAGTACATGGATAAATCTTAGATTAAAAAAAAAAAAAAAAAAAAAAAAAAATGTAGGTTCAGTCTGGAAAAAGTAGTACATCTGATGGCATAAAAGACACATTTTACTCAAATATCAGATTTTCTTAATCTTTTAATGCTCAATGTAAAATCGGGTATTAATTATAAAAAAAATTGTATTAATTATAGCTTCCTAAAAATATCTTAATTATAGGTCTATAAAAATCTAGTATTAATTATAGGCTAAGAAAAAAAACAGAATTATACACTTATAAAAATCTGTAATTAATTATAGGTTTTTGCTTATTACCCCAACTACTCCTATTTTGGGGACGGTGGCCATTAAATGATTAAATTTGTAATAAATGAGTAAAAGGAAATATTTTTTTTCATTAGTTTTTTTTTTTTTTTTTTAAACTGAGCCAAAATGGAGAAATTGGATGACATTTCAATAACATTTGATATACAATCCAATAATTTTCTCTTAATATTACCTATACTGAAATGGCAAGGAGGTAGTGGTTGGATATAACAAGCTTGCACAAACCATTTACTAAAATTACACAAATTCACAGAACTTGTTTATTTGTTTTACAGCCATCACAAAAGATTTACAGATGTAAATAAAGACAACAACTAGTTCCTTATATCATAGATAAAAAAAAAAAAAACTGAGTATGTAAAAAAAGAACTCATTCCTAAAAAGATTTAATACCGCAACTAAGCGCGCGGGGGGGGGGGTGTTCTTATAAGACAATAAATACAGTAACCACTATCAAAATACACTGGGCTCACAAGCAGACATTTGGCATTGTTGGAACATGTCCCAAGTGATATGTACTATATGTAATCTGAAAGTAGACAGTCTCAGAATTTCAGAAATGGTCATTGTCCTACCTTCAAGTATTTGTCAAGTTATCATTTTATGAAGTTAATCAAAACTTACACATGTTTAAGCATCTAATTTTAGATTAACAGTCCTGGATATCTGCTATTTCTGCTTCTTTTTGCTTGGAAATTCATTTTCTTGTCAAAGGTTATAATGACAGACTAATTTAACTTAACACTGTTTCTTAAAAACGAGCTATAATCAAGTGGATTTTGGAGCCCTACAACACAAATTTTAGTCAACAGTTAACATTGTTTTCTCTCCTTATTTTGCCTAATTTTTTGACCTGATCCCCAATTTTGAATAAGGCTAACAAAAAATGTTCAAGACAATTTTTTTTCTCCTTTTTAGTGTAAGTTCCCAAATATTAAAAAAAATGTAAATTTGCAAATGTAAGAAATTTGTTCTCGGGAAATTTAAAACATTCCTTTCATACGTTAAATTGATCATTACCTGCTTCTAGCACAAAATATCAGCTTTCAGCAAACCTTTCCTTCTATTCATCAGAAAATCATGATCTAAACCTATGTGCAAATAACATTAATGCAGTTCAAAAACTGAGCTGAAAATCATTCTGGGGGCTCAAAATCTACAAATGTCTACTTTGCTCTGCTCTCTTGTGTGAATCCATTGTATAAAAATTTGAAAAAGAAAAAAAAAAAAAAAAAAAAAAGAAAAGGAAAAAAGAAAAAAAGAAAAGGAAAAAAGAAAAAAAGAAAAAAAAAAGAAAAGCTATTTTTATTTTTGCAAAATGATAATGTTTGCCAATTGGCCATTTCTTGATAAAATTTTAGTCAGAAGTGCACTTCATACAAACCCAGCAAAAAAAAAAAAAAAAAAAAAAAAAATCATGAAATTTACTTACAGCATGAACCACAGTTGCTTGTGTACCATCAGCTAAAGTGACCACAGCACTATTGCCAGACGTCCCTGTGTCAATCTGAATGATCGATACTGTCCCATCAGGATTATTGATGGTCTGGACCATGGTGCCTGCATATTGATGGGGAGGAGATGCTTGATTCTCTTCTGTGAATTCTGGCAACATGTCTTCACGTCCATGATGCTTATAACAGTTTTTTACTATTTGCCTTAAGGCATGTGTCCATGATACCTGAAGTAGAAATTGCATAAAATTGTTTTAAACAAGCTGATAAAAAAAGTTCCAGTAGGACTTCACCATCCATGGAATTGCCAACTGTGGTCTCACTTATCTGTCGTTGGCCCAATCATGAAGACAATCATGTTCAAAACTTTTATTAAATTAAAACTACTTTGCAACATATATTCCAAAAGAGTAAAGTGTGCATGTGTGTGCAATCTGACATATATAAATGTTTTGTAAATAAAAAATACACAATAATGATTTACTAATAGAAGGGCTATTAATTAACCCATAGCTGGTGGGAGAAGAGGGGGATTCATCACTTTTTCAAGGTTATTTGTGCATAAGTGAATATAACGAACCCGACTGGAATTGGAACTCAGCTCTCTGATTTACAATTCCAACTTTTATCCATTATACGGCCTGCACATCCAAGCTTACAGTACCTGGTATTTCCAAGCGGTCACCCATCTATGTACTGACCAGGTTCGGTGTTGCTTAATTTTGGTGATCATATGAGAAGTGGTGTTTCAATGTGATATGGTTGTAAGCCTGAATCACCATTTGTTTTGCTAATGTAGATTTTGTGCTTGCAAAATAATTTTTCTGATAACACTGGTTCATTGGTGAAGCCTTTTCAAATCATTTTAATTATTATTTGATTTTTTTCACCCCAAGCAAGGGGATATTGCCACTAAAACACAGGCAGATACAGGGAGTGAAAGGGGAAAACTTTAGTGGGTAAGACTGAGGAAAGGACAAAAGAGGAACAGGGCTCAGCAAGACAGAAGATGGCGACTGATGTTGTAATGTTATCAGTGTAATGTTTGATGAGAAAATGAGACTAGATTTTCCATACATAAAATAACTATTCATTAACTCCATCAAATAAATGTCATCTGAATTGAGGATATGTGATTTCAGGTCTTTCTTTGAATGTTTGATCTTTTTTTTTTTTTTTTTTGCAAATCATTTTGCCCCCACAAACAAGATTATAATGTCACTAGACAAAAAAAGGAACAGGAAGACAGAAGATGACGATTGACATTACTTTTAAATTTTTGAATATTGTAGTTATCAGGGAAGCAAGAAATCAGGAGGGAGTTCCACAGGTGACAAGTGTGAGAAAAGAAACTTATATAGGAAGCTGCTTATTGTTATCACCTGGGTACCAGCTGATAACTAAGCAATAACTGATAACAGTAGCTATTATTATAATAAAAAGCTCTCTTTTAAATTATGAAAGACTTGTGTGTGTGTGTGTGTGTGTGTGTGTGTGTGTGTGTGTGTGTGTGTGTGTGAGGTATGGTGGAGTAGTGGATAGCGGCTTAGATTGAGGAATTAGAGAGTCGAGTTTGAATTCCAGTTGAATCCATTACATTCACTTAAATGCTAATATCACTTTGGAAAGATATTAATCTCTTCTCCCTCCAACTATGGGTAAAATAGCAGGACAGACTGAGTTCTATAGCCTGGGATGGCAACTGGTCTAGGAGAAGGACAACTCTGAATTCAAAACCTGCAGAGGGTCGTTTGGAGACCTTATGGCATGTAGTGCACCAGGTATCTGCATTCAGCACCTTCAAAAAGTGGTTGGTCCTGCACAAAGCCTTCACCACTATAATCAAACCATATGTACTGATGTCTGGGTTGTCGGTTCCTAGGAAATGAGCTGCTTGACCCTCATACATCGAATATGATGGGAGAGTCCACCATACACACACATACACACTTTGTATGTGTCCTTTTTATTTTTACTAAATCAAATGGTAATTTTAGGCATTTCTTTTTCTGTTATGTCTTTTGTGATTTTTTTTTCTTATCATTACTCTTCTTCCTATTTTGTTTTATATATTTTTGTATATATTTATATATACTTTGAAAATATCCATTCTCAGTACAGATGTGTTTCAAGCAAATAATTCTGTTGTTATAGGACAGTGCCATTGTTGTAAGACAAGTAATTATTTTCATTAATATATACACCAAGTACATAATTAAATGTTAAAGAATAAATGCAATTTTTTTTCCTTTTTTCACAGCTTATCAACCTTTCCAATGCTATCTAAAGCTGAAACACATTTTTGGATTGTAAGAATTTTTTGACGATAACAATAATTTTCTGATACAAGTACTACTATTTAATACAGTGGTTCTCAACCCATGGACTACTTTTACTCTTTACTTTTTTTTGGTGGACCCCATAACCATTCAAAAAAAAAAAAAAGCTTAGTTTTAGGAATTGTATTATAGAAATAGTAAATGTATATGCTTTATTTTAAAGTAAAACTAATTTAATGAAAATAAACTTGTATTTAACATTTATATACACTTGTAAAATAACCCATAATGGAACATCTATATACACTAGTAAAAACCCATAATAAACCATTTTAAAATATGTAATTTGCTATTTTTTTGTGTGGACACCAGTTATGTTACATGGACCCCCACAGTCCATATGGACCTCAGGTGAGAACCTTTGATATAACCATAGAATGGAGGAGAGGAAGTGGATTCATACATTTCCCAAGAGTGTTTGCACGTAATTGAATATAGTTAACTCAACTGAAATTCAAACTTGGCTCTCCAATTTCTTATTCTGAGCCATTATCCATTACCCCACCTATATATCCAAGCTTACAGAACCTGGTATTCTTGAGTGGTCACCCATCCAAGTCCTGACCAGGTTCAACATTGCTTAACTTTGGTGATCATATGGAAACCGGTGTTTCAACATGATAAATACTAAAATAAATAACTACTAGTATCAATGATTTGAATGCAAGCAAATCTGCAACTATCATGAACAGTATTATTTATTATAACTGGAACTTTGGAATATTTTACCTGCTGGGGATGGCATAGTGGTTGAAGTGTTAAACTCAGCCACAAGGCTTACTGTGCAAACCCCCAGATCAGCACTTGCCTTATAAATCACTGCTCAATAAAGAGAAGAAAAAATGATTTCAGAATGCATAAGAAAGAAATACACATTATTGAAACAAATATTGATGTAATGTTGATAGAAGTGTCATATACAAGATCTGTCTGAAAAGTAAACGGGACTGGGTGGGCTGTGTGAGTTCTTGCCACAAGGCCAGATGATCAATCAGAAAGTCTACAAAAAGATCCTACAGCATTTACTTCACTCAGTGTGCAAGAAGAGACAAGAGTAGTGGCAGGACAAATCGTGGCTGCTTCACCATGACAATGCACCTGCTCACAATGCCCAGAGCATCTGGCAGTTCTTGGCCATGAAGAACATTGCTATACTAGAATGATTTTTCTATTCCCCTGATCTTGCTCTGTGTGATTTTTTTCTTTTCCTCAAGAGGATTATTGAGGGGACCCATTTTGAAGTTGTGAAGGCCATCAAGAGGGGTATCCAAAATGAATCCTTCCAGCCGTGCATAGAAGCGTGGCAGAGAAGGATGGAAAAGTGCATTAGACCAAAGGAGGATTACATGTAGTTTGTTGTTTGAAATTGAAATAAATTGTTTGTGACAATAGTCCCGTTACTTTTCAAACTGACCTTGTAAAATTAGCGCATGCAATTCTTAGAATATCACTGTCTGCAATCACTTGCTGCTGTTTTTTTTATACAGCTACTCTTCACTTAACAACCAGGCTCCGATCCAACAACATGGTTACTAAACAAGAATTTATACCTGACTACTATTCAGGTATAATACTAATATGAAAACCTAATAAAATTTTGTACCCACCCACACTACAGATTATTTCTATTTTGGAAAATGAGGATGAAGAGTTATTATTTGCACTATTTATATTCAGACTATTGTCTCCATCCTTGTTATCACAAAATTTTGGCCATTGTGCTCGATAGGTATCCTAAGGCAATAAGTAAGCAGTACTATAAATAAGAACTAGAAGATATCACTAGGCATGGGCAGTAAAATGAGAACAGTCTAAACCCATAAATTAAATAAAGGGTTCAGTTAAGAATTCTCTGTAGATTACCCAGGTCAATATACACCTGAGGAAGGCTAGAGAGCACATCAGACAAAAAGTTGTGATAACACCAACAAAGATGAGGAGATTAATCTGAATATAGTCTAAAAAATAAAAGTTTGAATTTTTAGAGGTTTTTACTTTTTAACGAGACAATATGCTTTTAATTTTATGGGCTGTCATTATCTTATTTCATTTTCCATTGTACAAATAAACTAATATCATTCATATAAGGTCTGATCAAAAAGTATCAAAACTGTTGCTATGGTAACTGAGCTAAAATAGGCAGAGTAAGGCCCCTTGACACAGATTGACCTTGAATTCTGTTGCGCATACCCATTAAGTTATAACGTTGTTCACTTCCGTTGTTTATAGAATTACTTGGAAGGAAAGTATGTAAAGTGTGGTCATCTCACCATGCCACAGAGATTACATCAGTGACCATGGCTTGTGCAGCAGTTTTTAGCTAAGCACAACATTTCCAACGTCCAGCAACCAACATATTCCTCAGATCTCATCTTTTGCAACATTTTCTTCTTCAAAAGTTAAGTCCCATTTGAAACGAACCAGATTTCAAGACGTCAAGAAGATCCAAGAGAATGTGATGAAGTAGCCGCTTTCTATCCCAAAAAAAGATTTCCAGGAATGCTTCCATCAATAGAAATGATGCCAGATAAAGTGTGTAAGCATCAGAAGGGGTCTATTTTGAAGGAGATTAAATGCTAAATTGATATGAGTTGTAGTTTTCTTTTTGATCAGGCCTCACAGTCTTAATTTACCTAACTCAACGTGAATATTTGCAAGGTTCACTGTAGAAACATTAGTATTCTCTAACAAACAACTTATATATGTGTATGTGTGTGTGTAAAGATTTTATATCTAAACTAGCCAGATATTTGTTTTTGATATCTATGTTTTTAATTTATTTAACAGATCACTAAAATCTTTACACATAAATGCTCATACAAAGAAATGCCATGTATATATATATATATATAAAATAAAAAAAGTTAATGGTCAGAGCTGAATTAGACCAGGAAACAGTAGTATTAAAAAGTGCTCAATACACATATAAAAAAAAAAATTTAATATGTGGAGCTTTTAATTTTATAAAAAAAACAGATCAGCCAATTCCACTACCTTGGTTTCAAATGACCAAATTCACCTGAAGATACTGAAAGGTTGAAACCGAGGTAGCAGAATTGGCTGATCTCCTAATTTTTAAAAACTATATATATATATATATATATACACACACACACATATATATATATATATATATGTGTAGTAACTATATTTTTTTTTAGTGCTCTATCCATTCAGGGCATGGCTGATCATGGCTCTGCAAACATACAATGTGACCTTCACCCAGCTTTCTACTGATCAGCCAATGCTCACACCATGTTTCATCTCTATTCTCAATCACTTTGATGTGCACACAAAACAGGGAAAGGTTCGCCAAATGTTAAATAAGAAAGAATAAATAAAAATTAAATGCCAAGGTGTAAAAATTACAAGGTAACCAAAAAAGTTCTGTCCGTTTTTTGATTAGTCACTGAATGAAGTTGAAATATATACAAAATGCATGTAGCAATTGTTTTCAAATTCGGACAGCCAGAAGTAGGAACATCAGACGTTATAAAAAACATGCGCACCGTGCCCTGCCATCAGTTATAAGCCGGACATCTGTTAGAAGGATGGAAGTGTCTAGAGATCTCGTTCGGGACTGTTTGCTTTACGACTTCAAAATGGGCTTATCAGCAGCTGCATCAAGTCGCCGCATATGTCAAGCGTTTGAGGATAGTGCTATGGATGAACGTACTGTAAGGCATTGGTTTTGAAAATTCAAGTGGATGACCACAGGTCTTGAATGACGGAGTCCTGAAGGCGGCCATTGAAGAGGACAGTAGTCTAATGTGTGTTGAACTTGCAAGACAGTTCAACGTTTCCGATGAAACAGTTAGACTTCACCTGCACCGCCTAGGTAGGACATACAAACTGAGCAAGTGGGTTCTGCAAACACTGTTGGAGGTCCACAAGGGAAAACAAGTGGCATACCACATCCTTATTCAATCGAGTGCTTACCAGTGATGAAAAGTGGGTTCTGTACGAAACTCCCAAGCGTTCCAGACATTGGTTGACTCCTCAGGAAGCTGTCCCTCACACCGCAAGACCACCTATGCACCCATGCAAGATTATGCTTTGTGTCTGGTGGACAGGTCGTCAAGTGGTTCATTATGAACTGCTACCAATAGGCCAAACGGTCACTGGAGACCTATACTCGCAGCAATTGAAACGTGTGCAACAGGCATTGCGCCAGAAGGAGCCAGCACTGGTGAATCGCAAAAATGTGCTTTTCCTCCATGACAACGCTAGGACGCATGTCGCGCAAGTGGTCAGGGATAACATACAGCAACTTGGGTGGGAGACTTTGTGCCATCCACCTTATTCACCTGACCTTGCGCCATCCGATTACCACCTCTTCCACTCCCTGGATAATCATCTTTGTGGGAAATCCTTCACCAATGAAGCAGACTTGCGCAAAGCCCTCATGGACTTCTTTGCGTCAAAACTCCCCGAGTTCTACCGCAAGGGCATTGAATAGCTGGAGACACGTTGGCAGAAGGTGCTGGATGCCGATGGCAATTACTTCGAAGTCTAAATATAAGTTACACATACTGTGAAGCGTTTTCTTTTTTTCCTTTAAAAACGGACAGAATTTTTTTGGTTACCTTGTACAATACAAAACCCTAATTCCTATATTATAAAATAGGTGTTTTTATATGTAAGTGGGTAAGTAGGTGACACCTGGGGACAACTTCCACATCAATCTAACAATTCTTACTCCTACCATCCAACTCTCCAATCATCTACACATTCCAAGATGTGCCTGGCAATATGCACAGATGGCATTGGAACTATGTGATAGACAAGTCTGTTCACCGCTAAGGGTGGGCTAGAACTATCTCCCTCGATCCCAAGCATGACCTTAGACCAGCAACTGGATACACTATATCCAGTTTTGTTGTCACTTGACCACCAAAAGACTCTATCCACACATTTGCGCTTCTGTTCCCCTTCAGTCAAAGTGGATTCCATTTAGAACCCATTCACTATCCATAAAACAGAAATATTGAGAAATCACACTTTGTTCTTCAACATGGGTGTCCTAGACATACTGTCACAGATCCCTACGGATTCATCTGTGATTTGCCATAACTTCTTGAGAAAAAATAGCTGGGTAGAGTTAAAAAGTGTTACTTGAGGCAACAGAGATGTGGTTCTGCAGAAGGATGCTAGGAAACATGATTTTACACTATCAATATTATGAACAGGACACCCTTCTAAAATGATAAAAAGAACAAAAGCTGTTTTTTATTCTAATGAGTGCCATGGACTATGGAAAGTCTAAGAAATTATTTTACCCCAAAAGTTTTTCCCTATTTTTTATGAGTGGACCACTATATTTAAGTAGTACCTCATCTTTAAGCACAGTTGCTGGTTATCTAGATTTTATAAATAAAGCTGCATTAAGAATAAAAGATGTGACATACAACTGAAGATGGCAAGAGAAGTCACAAGGGAAAATACAAGGCTAAAAACAACAAAGATGGAGATACCTGTGTAAATAATGTAGAGAATAAGTAAAGCTACTAGCACTGAACTACATTTGAAAAAGCAATGTGAAACATTTTCAATATCAACTGCAGGCAAAAGACATTTGGCTGACTTACTTTTCGTTTTTCTTCTTCTGATCTTGCATCACTTCGAACATTAGCCCAGGGTACATCATCAGGCCACCATACTGGCCGATATTCTGCTTTACCCCAGCCCGGTTTACTGCGACCTGTTGAATATTTTAACATTTCGGGGATAAATGCACGAAGCTGCGCCTATAAAAACAAATAAAAATCATTGTCAGTTATTAAAGGTTGATTTTTCCTTAGAGTCATGGAAAAATATCTAGAAAAGTACAAATTAGGAAGACAGAGAAGAAAAATGGGGGAAAGTGTTTATGCCATCACCGATATCAATTATAGAGCATCTTTTTGTAGATGAACCCAAATTTATTTATATATTTATTTTATTTAATGGTGAACACAGCAATTTATGTTGGATCACTCTGTGAGTGCTGCTTGTATCATGTAACACTACCTGCTGCATGGTCTGGTGAATTTCCTGGTTCCCTTGTTAGGCTTTTCTGGTAAGGATGGTAGCCAGATGCCCAGCAGGATTTAAAACAAGACCTGTTTTAATGAACCTTCTTGTAGAGTCAATGGCTATCTAGCAAAATGGAGCAGACTGGGCTGCATATGCTGCCAGTGTGGTGATGGAAATGGTATCACTGAGCAGAGGTCTTCCTAGACTGAAGTCAACAGCCTAGGCAGAGAGGTCACTTGATGGAATCAACAGTCATGAGCTTAGCAACTCTATGACTATATCCTGTCATGAGACTAATGATGATGATGAACATGACAATACACCTGACAGCAATCTATGTAACCTTTCAGTAAGAAAGGAAATCCATAGACATTACATGAGAAACTGATAATGTGTATGTACAATTTTGCCAGCCAAGAAACTAGTACTTCTGCAGTGAGTAGTCAGAAATGCCATTGTATAAAAATAGCGTGTGTTTGTAGGATGCATAATAGTATCTGAAACAAAAATGATGATGATGATGAGATAAAATAGAAAATTTATTAATAACAAGTGTTGTCAGTGCATCTGCTCTCTTTGGCTTCCTCGGGTTAGAATGAAAGAAAAACAAAACTATATGTTCAGGAAAATGCCTTGGGATCTCTGAGAATATATAGTAATCATAAATCAAATTAAATTAGATACTGTATCACCTCAAATATCCAGATTTAAGACAGCATCTGCCTGTTTGTTTATCTATATCAGAGGTGTTTTGTGTGGTTGCATTTTAAATTAGTCCACCGAAACTAGAGTGTTTGCCATGTGGACATCTTAATGCTTACTTTTTTTTTGGTGTATTCTTGTACATACATGTACACATATACATGCTTATACAAATATACATACACACATGTACACATTGTAGAGACTTTTTATGTATACTTGTGTACAGAAAAAAGATATAGTCTATAAAATATAATAAACAAAATTAGTGCCTTCTCCCCTGTTAAATAAAATTATTGATAAAATTTTCAGAATGTACACAAAGCCCCAATTTTTTGTTTACAAAAGAATTAGCCAAGTATAGCAATAGGGGGCACAGTGGAGTAATGGATAGTGGCTCAGATTGAGGAATCAGAGAGCCGAGTTTGAATTCCAGTCGAATCCATTACATTCACTTACATGCTAATACTCTTGGGAAAGGTAATAATCCTCTTCTTCTCTCTCCGGCTATGGGTAAATAGCAGGACAGACCGGGTTCTATAGCTTTGGATGGCAACTGGTCTACCGCAGAAAGAAATGGCAACCTACTACAGGAAAAAATCTGCCTCATCAATCATGTATCAAAAGATACATGATCACCTTAAGTGTGTATCACACATGGCACATAACTAACTGATAGCAATACATTTTTTTTAAAGCGCCACATCCCTACAGGACAGAGGCAATCATGGCTCTTCACAGATTCTTTTTCTTAATTCTTTGCAAATAATCATGCCTCCTGGTTTCCTATTGCCTTTTCCACACTTTGTAACTCAGAGTAAGCCACCTCTGAGACTAGCTGCTACCCAAGGCTAGAGAACTCAGTCTAACCTGCTCACAGCTAGAGGGAAGAAGAGGAATTCCTGCCTTTCCCAAGTGCATTAGTGCGAAAGAGACTACAATAGACTTGGCTGAAATCTTAACTTGGCTCACCAATAACACTTTCTGATGCTGATAATTGTTACATTACCTGCACATCCCAAATACTCACAATACATCACTGAAATTGTAATTACAAATGCTTAGGTGGTTTGTTAACAGACTCAGTTCAGCATAATGAAACATGATTATCAGAAGAATGGACATCACTCAAAGGAATCAATGACTTTCACAGAGGTACAATAGCTTCAACTTTATTCTGCACAGTACTTAAGTTGGAATCTTCACTGGCACTTATGTTGTTATCTGATGCAAGAATGACATTTACTACAAATTGCAGGATATGAAGAAAGAGATATTTTTGTTTGAAATACGTAGTGCATCATCAATGATGAGTAAGATAAAAATCAAAAACAGTATTTCTCTTAGTTGGTGGTTAGTGTCTTTTGAGAAAAGATTATTCAAAATGCTGTAGTCACAGCTGTTTGAGGGTTTCAATAGCCCCACTAAGCTTATAATAAAGTCAATTCAGGTTTGCTATGGTAAAAATTTTCTATCCTAAGTATAAATCATCACAAAAATAGCAAGTTTTAGTTCATTATCTGGCCAACTATTAGTCATAACCCTATGAAAGTAGGTATATTCTGGAAGCAAACAATATTTTCTTTTATTTACAGGTAAAATTGTTTACTGTAAATAACTCAAAATTTTTTCATGGGGTAAAATGTGAAAAATAGTGAAAATTTTCCATTTTTTTTTTTGTTCTAAACAAAAATTTCCCCCAATAACAGGAAATTAACCAATTTCTTTTGAAAATCAGAAAGCATAAATCATAATTGGAAACTGTCAACTGAATGCCAATTTCCAAAATTTTTTCTTTCAAGTTTGTGGGACACAAATCATTTTGAGGTTGTGTGACAAAACACAAACTGTCACCAAAAAGGTGCTTAACAGCACAAGGCATCAAAGGAGCAAATGCAGACCAGTCAAGAATTTTTGATTTTTAGAACAAACTTTTTTTTTTTTTCAAATTGAATGTTTTTATGACAAATATTATTTTTAGATTTTACAAGAAAAAAAACTTCAATGAAGCAGATGATGATCCTGCTTGAATCAAGTCAATGCAGCCTCACACTGAGTTAAGAGCATCTGAATGCAGATGGTTCATTCAGGCAAGAACAAACACCACCTCTGTAAAAGTCATTGCAAGTTTTACACTTTTTGGAAACAGGGACAACAACAGACCTATCCACTTCACCTTTAAGGGCATGCTTATGTATTAACAACTCTTGTTTTAAATCAGGGTTGTTTTTTAAACATATCCCCAGTTTTATTTTAAAAAATAAATTAATAAATAAATAACTCAACTGCACTTTTATTTTGAGGGTCACCGGCCTGGGTGACAAAAACGCTAGCAAACGACACTGTTTTTTTCGCTATACACCTTTCATATTTCCCATCACTGGGTCATATAGTAGTTCATTTTATTCAATGATATTCACACCAATGTAAAGACAAAGGATTAAAGTTTGAAAAAAAATTGTTTTGAAATAAAAAAAATTATTTTTTAAATAAGAAAATGTGATTTTTCATAGAAAATTGGCCATAATTTTTTAATGCTAAGAAGGGTCTGTAATGAAATCAATCCTGGCCAGGCATCTCGACTTCCTCACTGACGTAACATGGTTTCCCTATGTCTTTTCTAGGAATATTTTCATCACAACTGTTCTGATGAGCTTTTTTTTCCCTGGTGCTCTGGCTACATGAATTTAAGTGTGGCAACTAGGTTTCACCGTTTTACTGTGAAACTAGCTAAATGCAACTGCCACTTCTACTCTAACAGTTTCTTTTCTCGCACTTCACACTGGTGGAACTCTGTTCCAATATCTTGCTTTCCTAATAAATACAATCTTCAAAAATTTAAAAGTAACATCAATCAACATTTTCCGTCTTCTTGAATCCTGTTCTTTTTTTTAAATCCTTTCCTCAATGATCTCCACCAAAGTCTTCTCATTCTATTTCATTCCCTGTATCTCCCAGCATTCTAGTAGTGCATTATTGCCTTGGGGCAAAAATGATTTTAAAAAATATCAAACATTTAAAGAAAGACCTCAAATCATATACCCTTCAATGACATTAATATAATGGAGTAAATTAACAATTATTTTATTTATGGAAAATATACTCTCATTTTCTTATTAGACATTACAAAATTACACTGATATTCTTATCTGATGCATTCAGACTGTCAAGAGTTAGGACTGGTTTCTTGTTTGTAAATGATCTGCTGGGACTAGATCTCAGGTGTGACACACACTTAACAGCTTTCAATTATGAAGATCAATATATAGATTTATCTACTACACTGGCCATAAATTGCAGGACACGAGAAAACAAACTCAGATATTTTTGCTTCTAATGCCTAGTGTGTCATTGATGAGGAGTAAGATAAAAATCAATAACAGTATTTCTCTCGGTCAATTACTATTGTCATAAAATAATCATATTGCATTTTGGTGAAAGTCAGTAGAGAAAATCTGAGAAAAGATTATTCAAAAGGATTTTGACTAAAATCAAATCTTTAAAAGATTCACATTTCAGAAAAATGTATACATTACTAGTTTTCTCTTACTGTTTAACAAGCTGCAAGGTATTGGAATTTAAAAGATGAGAAAAATCTTCAATTTTGGAGGATAAGAAGTGGCATTGACATAATATTAGAAAGTCATTTATAGCTCAAATTTAAATCTTTTGGGTTATTTTCAGATATTTTTCTTTTGTCTTCATTAAAACAGAACCTGACAAAACTAGATAAAGCTATTTATAGTGTCATGCTCAGGCACATAATTCTTTAAAGGGGGTTAGTTTCTATGTCACCTCTGTGGAGACAAATTCATTTGCTCTAGATTTAAACACAGACTTTTAAGACACATATTTGGCATATCAGCAAATGTTCCGAATTTGAAGATACCTGGTCTAAAGGCTTATACTTATACCCCACCGACTGGTTAAGAAGCACAGTGGCCACAAATTGCAAGGTATGAGGAAATAGAGTCAGACATTTTTGCTTGTAATGCTTGGTGTGTCATTGATGATGAGTAAGATAAAAACTACTAACAGTACTTCTCTTGGTTGGTTACTATTGCCTTAAAAATCATATTGCATTTTAGTGGCAGTCAGTAGAGAAAATCTGAAAAAAAGATTATGCTACAAGAGAAGCAGACTGATTTTTGCTAAATTGAAATTCATAACTCTCTATTAGTACTGTAGGGCATTTTACATGCTCCACAAAGCATTTCTCTTTAATATTTAACAAGTAGTAAGTCAAAATTTCTTGTTTAGTTAAGTAGCTTTTTGAACACATATGTTGAGTAACTACATGGAGTTTCTATTTTTAGTCATAACTAGCAGTAGAGCCCGGCGTTGCCCGGGATATAACAGTAAGAGATAGATCAAGTATCTACCATCATAAAGACTGAAAAATAAAATTGACAAAGATTATTGTTTAAGGTTGACGGACACGCAGAAACAAAAACATTGTTTTCAATCGTTATGAGTCTCTACTGATTGAATAGAATTTTATTATAAACAATTGTCTTGTAAATGGAATTTTTAAAGCATTCTGAATGTTAAAAATAAAGAAAAAAGTGTGCAAGAGAATAAGAAACACTACCTGCCAAAAAAAAAAAAAAGAAAAGTGAAGTTTTGTTTCATCGGCTGAAAAATATAGGAAATCCGCTCCCATATTTAAAGGAACCCACACACACAAACAACCCGATGTGAGTTGTCCCCCTTTCATTTTCACAATGTCTCTTAATCATGTTTTCAAATTGATTTTGTGCAAAAACAATTATATTTTTCCCATTTTTGGTGCTGTTAGAACCACCACAGGGTAATTTTATGTAGTCCTGTGAAGTTTTGTTGAAATCAGTTGAAAAATGTAGGAAATCCGATCCAATATATAAACGTTACAGACACACACACACACACACAATCTGCGTTTTATAATAAGTAAGATATTTGTGCAAATTACAAGCACATGATTATAAAATAAAAACTGTCTGTAATCATTGTGTTTGAAACAAATGCAAATATCACAGTAACCAGAGCTGGTGAAAGGGCCCCATGTTCCCCCCACAACCAAATCTATGATACTCCCCACTCTTCTACATCTCAATTTTCACACGTTAGTATTCATATAAAATACAAATTTTATTGTAACCTAATTATGTATAATAATGAATCATATGCAATATAAGTGAATAATTCAACTAGAAAAAAATTAAATAAATACACTGTATCTAAATACAAATTAGAGACATGTCGTAATAGATCATTTCATCTTAAATAAATCAACAATGTTTTGCAGTAATTTAAGATTTTTCTTGTTAAAGAGTTGAATTTTATACAGTGTTTTTTTTTAGACTTAGCATGATCAAAACAAATTTATGGATGACAAAAAAAGACCCCAGAATGATGTAAAACTCTGCAAAAATCTGATTGTTTGACATAAATCCTCCAAGTGATGACGACCACATTAGAATAGAGCAGCGTTTCCCAAAGTGGACACTTGAAGTTCAGGGGCTTTGTAAATCTGTCTATTTTTTTCATGATATAATGAGGACTGTGCGAAAAAAGAGAGAAAGAACACTATTTTTAAACACAAAATAGAAATTTCCTACAGAAACCCCAACATGCCAAAAAAAAAAAAAAAATAAAATAAATAAATAAAATGAAAGAAATTGCTAAAATCTTTTCTGTGAGAAAATAATTAACAAATGCATTTGTATAATATCTTGTGTTTGATATTCCACAGGTGGCACTAAAATACATGTGCAGAAATAGGCTAAATGCAGAGAATGATATGAGGCTACATCAATCATGCCCGACTTTGAAAAGTTTTGTTCCTTGAAACAACAACTGCACTTTAGTCATCAAGTTTGATTTCAGTTTTCATAAGCATTAAGTGCTAAAAGTAAATTTATTCTTTTTATTCGTGAAAAACTTTTATCCTGTCCAAGAGCTCCATGGCACAAAGAAATTTGGAAAACCCAGAAACAGAGCAACATCCACTAATCAATCAGCATTGGAAATGAAATAATAGTTCATGTAGAGTAGCAGTCAACAGCAGAGTGTGTATTGAATGTAATGCATCCTGTACAACAAGCACCAAAGCATTGTGATTTGTCTATAGCAGTTACTGTACTCGAAGTCAGTTCCGACATCAGTCATGGTAACATCAGGATCTTGGAAAATCCGTTTTTTTAGTATTTGTTTCTTTTTCAACAGGTCACAAAACAAGGATAAAAAGGTTTTTATCAACACGTTATGACATGGTCAAAAGTAGGTCTTAATGCTCTAAAAAAATTCCAGAAATAAAATTCATGATCTGAATGGTTACAAGGATCAATCATCTATACAATGTAGAACCCCAAACTACCACTAGTTACAATGAAGGGATGTCCTTTTGGGAGGCTTTGTGGTTTGAGAGACTATTGGGCCTTAAACTCACCTCTGAACTCAAGTGAAATTCATACACACAATCCATTACTAAAGATGCAGGTAAAATGATTAGATCTCTGTACCGCTCCAGTAAGTACCTGAGTCTGCATACTATTCTCTACAAGAGCCAGATCAGACTGTAAATGGAGTATTGTTGTCATACTTGGGCAGGAGCTGCACAGTCCTCACTTTCCAGTCCCATTAGAGTCCAAAAATGTCTCCAAGTCATTGTGGGTGATACATTATTTTCCACCCTCCATCCTCTTTCTCACAGACAAGATGTGGCAACCCTGTTTCTGCTCTGTCATTACTTCCATGTAAAGTGCTCTTACAAACTGCATTCCTTGGTTCCACGAGTTCAAACCTTTGCAGCTAGAACCCACCACACCACTTACATTGTAGCAAAGCACCCTCATTCCCGCTGTATTCCATTGTGAGAAGTAAGTTCCACTTGAACAGCTTCTTCCTGCAAATCACTGCTCTGTGGAACCGACTCCCTAGAGGATGTCTCCCCTGATCACTACAACCTTGACCTGTTCAAGCCAAGGGTTAACCGTTACCTTTCCTCTTATCTGCATAAACTGCCTCTTACTCAAGGGGCCCCTGGGGCTTGTACAGGGTGAATCTCAGTGTAGAAAAAAGAAAAACTTTTCTAGACATTTATATCCAGGCTTATTTTATCTGGAAGAATAACTATTCAAGCGGAATATTCCTCATTTCCTGGCTACATGATACATTGATATACTAACACCTCTGTAATAGCCAGAAGAGTGATAATTAAAGGAGAATAATTCGTTTTCCAGCTGCATATACAAGTGCGATGGGTAAATTGTCGCTATTTTATATTTTTAATTTCACGTATGCGCATTGTTTATTTTTGATTTTGTTGACTACACAGTATAGTAGGGTCAGTTGGGCACCATGACACAATTCACTCTACCAGAAATTTTGAAACGACATGCTGTACTGCTTGGCCTTCATGCCAGAAGTTCAAATACAAACATTTCAGAGTGTCAATCTGAGGAGAGTACAGAGGATTCGGAAAAAAGTTGGATGAGTCTAATGGTGATTACAAAGGCGTTTGGAGTGATCACTAGTGACTGCAATGTTATGCTTCCATTCATCTTTCCATAGGGCCTCAGTCTCAATACAGAGGCCTACATTAAGTGCCTTGAGGAGGTAGTGCTGCCCTGAGTCAAGAGGGTGGCTGCTAGAAGAACCCATGTCTGGCAACAGTTTCTGCACCATACCACACAAGCAGGAGAACCTTGTCATGTCTGTCAGAAAATTTGTGCGACCACATCACCCCTTACAACTGGCCACCTAACTCCCCAGACTGCAACCCCCTTGATTATTATGTATGGGATGCAGTTGAGCATTAGACCAATGAAACTCCTTGTAACACCAAAAATGAACTGAAGGCCAGGATTATGGCAGCATTCACCAACTTAAACAAGGGGTTATTTAATGCCGACAACATTTTTAGGATAGATTCGTATGAATAGAGTATGTATTCTTTGGTTTACATTGGTTTGGTTTATTTTGTTTTATGGCATATAAACCTCAATGGATTATTTAATACTGACAAAAATTTTTATTGCTGGTAATATTTTGTTTTGTCAAAAATTTCTTTCTGGTAATATATTTCCTTCAAAATTGTATTGTTGGTAATAATTTTTTTCAAAAAAGTATTGCTGGTAATAGTTAACTATTTTCCCATAGCTGGGACACTAACAGGTGCTACCACCCTAGGTCAGGGTGGACCTGGAAACACCAGCAATTAAGAGATGGTTCCTCAAAACCTCTTGATCAGAGGCCTTGCTCCTGGACGTGGTTTAACATCTTACCCAGGACACTATAACATAAGAAAGGCTGGGTTATGTTTTAAATAAAATTTTATATATGCTGAAAAAGGGCATACAAAATTATTAGTATTGCTGTGTTAGTAAATCAATATCAAGTAAAAATGACCAGTCACTTACCTGAGTCATTTTATCAACAGGTGTTGGGATGCCATCAATAACAAGGCGAGGAAGTTTGTGCAAGTTTGGGTCTTCCTGTTGGGATGGTGGTGCTTGTTGTGCAAGTGCCGATTCCAAATCTTGCATGATAATTCCTTTTGAATTCCTCACCTGGCCACAAAAAGTGAAAAAAAAAAAAAAAAAAGAAAGGCAATTTAATAATATTGTGACTATTTAGCTGGGTTAATTTTTGCAGTTCTTTATATCAAAATATTATATTTAGTACTTCAATTAAAGAAAGTTACCTGATACCAGACTCCACGCAATAATTTCTTATTTACTTGGCATTTTCAGGTACAAAAATATACTAATAATGTCTGGTGTCTGATCAAGAGTCACACCATGAGTGTCTGAGTTGGGCGTCAGAAAGTGCATCCTACCTTGTAAAAACTTTGCCTCAAATTATTATGACAATTCTCAGTATGTTGACAGGTGTTATGTGGAGAAATAAACTAAGATCCTCTGTCAGGCAGGATCAATGTTGCTTTGTGCAAAGATTAATCCTGGTCCTGCCACAACAAAAAACATGGCTCTGATCATGATAAAAAAAGGGAGGGGGTTATAAAACTACACTCAAATGATTAGTCATTCATTGTAATGGGTTTGACCATAATTTTGACTTATTGCAGCTTTAATTAAATAAGAAAGTAACTTATTACAGTGAAAATGTATTTAAAGTGCACTAATTTCAGTCCTCCACAAAATTATGCCCAGATTCATAGAAAATATGTCCTTTCCAAACAAAACAACTGTTGTTACAATGTTGAATACTTAAAGACAATAGTGATAAAAGTAAAAGCTATAGAAAGCTGAATACAGTTAGGTTGGTAAGTGTTGTAGCATACCTACGGACAATGATGGGTATGTCCCCATTCACATGAATACAGTAGTAAATACTGTATGTTGGTCTGCAGTTGGAGATTCATTGTGGAATTCACTTGACTCACTTCTAGCAGTTGACTACTACTTCTACATGCCAATGGTGAATCTTATATGTGTTGTTCTTGTCCTAAGTATTATCGTTCATTACCAACCTTCGTATGATTCTTCTCTTCAGTAACCTTAGGTTATAACAGTAAGGCATCTAGAACAGCAGACACCAAACATTTAAAATTAAAGTTAAATGTTTCTTGATGTAAAATTGTAAATGGCATTTGCTGTATTTCTAACCACCCACATTATATATATATATATATATATATATATATATATATACACACGACATATCATCAATAAAATCATTATCAGTGTGAAGAAATCCTTCCAAGAGACATAAGAGATTTTGTAAAATAATGCCATCCAGCAGACTTGTTAATCTTAACTCATATTAAAGACATGCCTCTCAGCAGAGATCAAACCTGTGTTCTCTTGACAGCTCAGCCACGAGAGACCTCACAGCAAAGAATGGCTCAATTACCATTTTTTATAAAATTCATATCTCTCGTTAGCCTATATCTACTCAGTTCTCTGATTTCGTGTTACAAAACATTGATTACTCCACCCACCCACGGCATTCCTAAGTGATTACTCATCTATGTACTAAGTTCAATGTTGTTTAAATTAGGTGATTGGATGAGAAGCAGTGTTTCAATGTGATATGGCTGTTAACATGTGTCTATATATATATATATATAATACTGAAAAAGTTAATGGTCAGAGTTAGATTAAACCAGGAAACAGTAATATTAAAAAGTACTCAATGCATGTGTAAAGATTAAAAATAAAAATTTAACATGTAGAGGTTTTACATTTATTTTATATATATATATATATATATATATATATATATATATATATTAGTACCCACAATGGGGTGCATGGTTACTTGAACCTATATATTCCCACCATGGGGGGGGGGGTATTGTAGGTTCTAGTGAAAATTTTAAATACTGATTTTCAGAGTAGACAAACTATCCCCACATAATTTCTTATGTATAATATAAGAAATTTTGAACAAAAATTAAAGGCAAAAAAGTGGTATTCTACTATGCACAAGTACATATTTTCAGAAATTTTTACTCAGCTTAAAAAACCTCATATTTGAAACAAGATTGCAAATACACCAAGTTAGCACAATAGATAATAAAACACAAAATAGTCAGGTGTTTATAACAGTTGTTTACAAAAGGTATTTGATAAGCCAGCAAAACTTGTTCTTTGAGAATTGGTACAATTGAACATCTTTTGTCTTAAAGACAAGAAATTCTCTGATGTTGATTAAAAAAAATTAATAAAAAAAAGGTATACACAAGATCTGTTATGTCTTGATATTAATGTTACAACAGGTCACCTTTCCTAGAAAATTCAAAAACAAGTTTTGAAATGGAAATTTGAAGAAACATGCAATGGCTAAATATTTCCTATTCTTTAATATTGTGAAAAATTAAATATATGTGAGACATTGAGATTTTAATGAATAAAATGGTACAACTTAAAAAAAAATTACAAAGGTATGGCTGTTCTACAGGCTCATATTATACTCAAGGATGTAATTTATTCCTTGTTTTTAACTTCAGAAACACAGGGTTGTATTATACACAAGTCATATTGTACACAAGAAGATACAGTACATTTGTTCAAGTATTGCCTAAACTAAGAAAATGTGTCCACACCATGTCTGTGTGTGTGTAAATTAATTTTTAAAAATCACCTTTATAAATGCAGAAATAAACATCTAATTTTTGAAGGTAGAGAAATGAGAAAAAAAAAAAATATGGAAACAGCTGGCCATCATTTCCAAGGGATGTTTAACAATACCACAAATAAATAAGAGACACAGAGGCTACAGAAAAATTTAAACATACAACAGTTTCTAAAGGCTGTGATCCAAACACTTTGAAAGACTGGTAATTCTGATTAGGTTTCCCTGGAGTGCAGCAGAGAACCACAGCTTGCTGGCCAACACGTGTTGAATATTCTTCAATAATAGCTCGCAACTTTCTACAAAGAAACAAAACAAAAAGATATTTTAACTCTCATTATTTAGAAATGTTTAGTTATTACAAAACAACTGTTCATTCAAACTAAATTCAAATCCCCTTTGAATGAGTTTCAAAATAATAAATAATATATAATAATAATAATAATAATTAACTAAGAAAACAAAAAAAAATTTTACCTGAGAAGTCTCGTCTGTTGTCGTCGTCGTATGGATGGATTTGTTTCAAAACTGTGCATCCGTCGTCTTTTTCTACTTGTTGCAATTGCAGCTGCAGCAGCAACACCAACTGGGCCTATAATTAGAAAGATACATATTCTTTATATATTCACACACACACACACACAGTGAGGGGAAAGAAATGTTCGTACACCACAAATTTTTTTATTTAACATAGATTTTATTAAAGAATTTTATAATCCACACAATATTTGTATACCATGGCATAATATTGCAATATGCAAAAAAAAATTCAGAAAAATTTGTTATGTTAATGAAATTATATAAATTAAAAAAATTAGGATGCGAAAAAAGTATTTGTACAAAATTATAATACCTATTTAATACTTTGTAGTATATCCCTTACTAAATTCAACAGCAATCAGTCTCTTTCTTTAGTTTTTAATCAATGATTTGCAAGTTTCCATTGGTGTTTTACTCCATTCTTCTTTGCATATTCTCTTTAGGTCCAGGATGCTTTTCGGAACTTTTTTATTAACTTGAATTTCTAAGAAACGCCACAAATTCTCTATTGGATTTGAGTCTGAAGATTGTGATGGCCATTCGAATATATTGACATTGCTTTCAATAAGCCATTTATTCATAGATTTAGCCATATGTTTAGGATCATTATCTTGTTGCAAAACCCATTCATTTGAGAGTCCAAGCTTTACTACTGACCCAAACATATTAGTGTCCAAAACATCTTGGTATATTTTTGAATTCATTCTACTATCTATTATTTCTAAATTACCTGCACCATTAGCAGGAAAAAATCCCCAAATGGCACACCACCACCAAATTTCACAGTTGGAATTATGTTCTTTGGTGTAAACGCTGTGCTGTCTTTTCTCCAAATGTGGGTCCTTGACACCCAAATAGTTCAATTTTTTCTTCATTTGTCCATAAAAGACTTTCCCAAAATGATTCATGTTTATTCTTATGCTCATGAATAAATTTTAACTGCACATCCTTGTGTTTCTTCAATAGTAGTGGAGTTTTTCTTGGAGAACGCGATCTTAGCTGACTTCTGTGAAGTTCATTGCTTATTGTTTGCTTCATAACAATAATACCTGATGCTCTTAATTCTTCCTGTATTTCTTTCTGAGTAGTCACTGGATTTTCTTGAATTTTGCACTGAATTTTTCTCATTGATCTTGGAGAAATCTTGTATGGTGCCCCAAATCTCAATTTGTTCTCATCAGTTTTCACCTTTTTATACTTAGCAATAATGGAACTAATAGTAGTAAATGGTATATTCAGGATATCTGCTATTTTCCTACATGTTTTGCCTTCCTTCCAATGTTTGATGATCAATTCTTTTTGCAAAGTTGATAGTTCCTTGCCTTTCCCTATGATGATAATTATTGTGTACTAGCAGTAAAACCTGGCACTGCCCAGGAGTAAACTTCCTCTGAATGGAAGATCATAACTGCCATACTCATTTCGTACACGCATGTAAGGCTGAAGTCTAGCAGAACTGATGGCCACCTACGTAAAAAAAAGCAAAGTACACAAGCACAACGAAAGAAAAAATTGTAAGGCTTAAAAGGAAGCAATGGACAGCCATGGTAGCATCAGCCATTTGCCATTACTAAGACACATCCAATTAAAAGTTGTCAAGTTCAATATGAACACAGGCCTTAGGAAGTTTTTGGTGAGTTGTGGCAGATGGCTTTGTATTCCGATGAGGTGGTTTTATTATCCCTGAGTGCAAGACATTACATGAGAGCCCTGTGTCATTTGCAACGTAGTAAAACACAATAGTGTGAAAGGTAGATGCATCTTTTGCCTAAAAGACGGCGATGCTACTACTGCAAACAGAATCACATAACAGAAGTATGGGAAGGTGCTGGTGCGAGTACTTGTAAGTGGCACAAATTTTTTTTTAGTTTTTAATAGTCAGTTGAGGCGAGCATGAAGCACATATAGCATTACCTAAAGCAGCCCTTATGGTAAGAGGAAACGGCAGAGAATGCATATTATAACTCTGCATGCTGCTATTCTTTTATTATCCCGCTACTTTTTGCTGAGGCCTGAATTGCATGGACGCACTCAACTTCTTTGACAATTAAACGAATCCACCTTCGCGTGTATTGGTTTTGTGTTGCAACTGAATATGGTTATGTGGTACATTGCGTTTAAACATGACCGACCATGGGCTATAGGACTTCTGCATAGGTAATATTTTTAGCTTTGTTTGTTGGAGAGTAAACGTAAACATTATCCTTACTCCCGACTCAGGAACAGCCTTAAAGCTGTCCATGGGTGAAACACTGTTCACCTAAATGCAGACCGATGATGCTGAGTGTCTGTTCTTGCGATTTGGCCATTGTTGTTGAGCTGTCCTCGTCGTACCCCAGGGCTTTCTGAAGCTCTGGCAGACACAATAGATCTGGAATTCCTCAAACGACGATTAGGGGTCTGCACAGGACTTTTTAAAGCTCTGGCAGATGCAGTAGCGCTGGCATTTCTTAAACGACAAATAGCAGTTTGTTGTGAAACCCTGGAAGATGCTGTAGCCCTAGCATTCCTAAGACGACTCGAAGTGGTTTGTTCGGGGCTTTCTAAAGCTCTAGAATATGCTGTAGCACTGGCATTCCTTAAATGCCAAAGGATTGTCTGTGTTGGGGACTCGGAAGCCTTGGCCCTAGAAATGTGTATTGCGTCCTGTTCCTGTGATTTCTGTACTAAATGCTCTTCAGTTGAAAGTCTAGCACATCATGATAACATAACTGATGCCAGCCTTTCAGTCCATTCAGTGGTACTTTCCATGGAGATGTGGGCAGCAGAGCATGAGGCCATCTGAAAGACACAACAAAGTTTGCTCTGTGGTTTCACTTGCCCTTGCTGCTCTTGTAGCAGAGGCAGCACCCATGCGTCGTCCAAAAAGTTTTCTTCTCTTAGGCGGCATTTTAACCAATTTTAAAAAGGAAAGCATAATAAAAGGTATGTAGGCTTTTTGGGTGCAAAAAATACGTGTAGTCTAAACGTAGGCAGTTAGAGGGATCCCAAAAATGTATGTAATTGTATCAAAAGGGGAGCGAAGACAAAAAAAAAGTAAAGTTTAAAAAATTCAACTAAAGCTAAAATGGTAGTAGGTAATTTGGGAAGTAAATTCGATAAATGCGGAAATGGATGTAGTTATAACTAAAAAGTAAAAAAAAAAAAACAGTTTGGATACATAATCAACAACTTGTGGTTTCCGTAAGAAGCGAATGAAGTGAGCCAAGTGCAAGTTATGGTATAAAGAGGTGGTTGGCCAGTTGACCTTGAGCGCATATACTAAGGTGACATACGTACGCACGTGCACATGCTTACGCAAGAGAACTGCTCACACATATGATTGGATGGGCCCATGGTTAAACGCTTATATCTCTGCCAATGAGCTCACAGCAACCTTGAACAGTTGACGCAATTGATTAACCTCCAGCTGGATTAATCAAAGCAGTGCACAGTGGCAGATGACGTTTCAAAATAGTATCTGGTGAGTTTATTGTATCAGGTTTTTTATTGATAAAAATATGAAAGTTATGTAGTTCCTTATCCCAAAATAGGCATTGCCTTTTTGATTTATGTCATCACTGATGTAGCACAGTCTCTCAAAGTCAGCCAATCAGGAAACGGGATTTTCAAGCTTCATCTTTCTTTGAAAAGCAGCCAGGAGATATCACGTAGTTTTATCGATCAAAAGTTGAAAATACAAGCGTTTTTACACTTCTTACAAACAAAATTTGAAGCAATGTTAATTTTGTTTACTGGTGGATGATGAAGGCATTTAAGTAGCACAAATTTAGATGAAAATGTGTGAGAACTTTTTGAGGCAGCGATGCACAGTAGTAAAATGATACCAAGTAGGTGCCTTTTTCTACATGTAAATGGCATGAAAAGACATAACAGTCCCCCAGTGTCCTCTCAAATGAAAAAATGCAATCAAATGTGAAAAATTGGAAATTGGTGGGGAGCTGATTCTGTCCACTTGGCTTAAAAGTGGTGGTGTAAAGTGGCATGAAATGTGTTAGTGATTGCTCACTGAATTCAATCCTATGCTTTATTTTAGCCTGCAGTAGATTGCACAAATCACAGGACTTCAGAAACTGCAGTCAGTTTTTTCTTCTGATAAACACATCCTGATGAATAACCAGGCTGCTGAGGATAGGGTTTTTTTTTATTTTTATCAAATCACCATCTCTAGAGTGGTTGTACATCAAGGCTAAGAGAGTTTCTCTCTGCCCATTAGGACAACCTGGGATAGCTTTCAAACAGTTTCATTTAACCAATTTCATTCACAGAGCTTAGGTCAGCCTTTTTTTTTGGGGGGTTCTCAACAGTGCCACATTCTGGGATTGTTTCCCTAGGATGAAATTATCAGCTTATATATACATAAATAATAATCCCATTGTTTTTCTTACAGCTACTAGGCTTCTAAATGAATAAAAACAATATTCAGATTTTGTGACTGTGATAGAGCAATCTTATAAATAAATTTGTTGATTGGTTATTTTTTTTTTACAGTTTATCAACCCTTTGTTGGTTATTTAAAACCAAAACACATTTTTGATTGTAAGAATATTTTCTTTTTGCAAGGGAATAATATTGCATTAACAATATTTTGAGAATAACAATAATTTTTTCCTGATACAAATCATACTATTTAACCCATAGCCGGGGAAAGATATGGATTCATACATTTTCCAAGGGTATTTACGCATAAGTGAATGTAACAGATCTGACTAGAATTTCGAGCACAGATCACCAATTTATTATTCCGAGCTGCTATCCATTATATAACCTGCATGCATATCCATGCTTATAATTAAAAAAAAAAAAATAAATAAATAAATAAAAAATAACTGACCAGCTGCAGCAAGTTGGGCTGTGACGTCGTCGTTCACCGGACTGGTGAGTAAATCAGCTTCATCAAAATGGGCACTCTCTTGAGAACTGGATTCACTTATGTCATCACTCAGCATACAGGAGCTCATGGGAGATGTACTAATTGTGGTCATTCCACTCACTGCCCCTCCTCCTCCTCCTCGCACTCCCACCGAGGAAGATGTTCCCGAACTGTTCATTGGATTTCTGTAAGGCTGTCAGCACAAAGAAACATACACAAAATGAACAATTAAAACTTAATAGGAAAACAATTGTGTCACTCATAACCACCAAACACTGAATCCTTTGTATTCTTTTAAAGTTAACACACATTTTTTTTCTTTTTACTACTTAAGAATTAGTTCTTTCAACCAGAAATGGTCAAACTTGCTTAATGTCAGAACCGCATATGATAATTTCTGTCTGAATTTCTAGCATGAGGAGTTTTCATTATTTATACTATTTACATTTTGACTATTATCCTCATCTTTGTTGTTGATCATGTATTTGGCCATTGTGCCCTCTGGCCTTCATCAAGTGTATATCAAACTGGGTAGCCTACAGGGAATTCTGAATTGAACAATAACCTAGTGGATTAAAGCATTGGTTCATGAATTTGCTGATATAGGAACTGTGAGTTCAATTCCTGGAACAGGCAGTGTGTGCTTGGACTCAATGAAAACAGACAAGCAATAACTAAGCAGTGCTAAAAATAAGAACTAGATGAGATATCCCTAGACATGGGCAGTGGAACAAACGCAGTCTACCCACATAGATTAAATAAGGGTTCAGTTCAGAATTTCCTGTAGATTACCCGGATTGATATATACCTAATGAAGCCTAGAATGCACAACAGCCAATACATTGTGAGAACAACAATAAAAACAAGGACAATAGTCCTAAAGTAAATAGTGTAAATATGAGTCAATTGCCAATTAGTCAATGTTTTGCAAACCATTACAATAAATAATATAATAGTGTAAATAAACAATCTAATAAACTGTTTATTATAAAAATCTAATAAACAATAAACTGTTTATTATCATGTGTGTAAACACACATATGATAAATTTCAGATGTTTGAAAGCACAAAAAAAAGTTTTTATTGCTGCATGCATATTGTCTTATAAAATTTTACCTAGATATTGACAAATGTATGTAAGCAATGGTATTTATTTATGTGTAGTTTTTTTTTAAACAATTCAATTTAAGTTATCACAAAGTAAATACAGTGGAACCTCAATTCACAAATTTAATTTGTTCCTGAAGGCCATTAGTAACTTGAAAAGTTTGTAAACTGAAATTATTATTCCAATAGGAATCAATGTAGAGAAAAAGTCACAGTACAATAAAATTGGAAAAGAAAAGCATGGCACAACATATGAATGTATACAACATGGCAGTTGACTCAGTAATTATTCTGTTCATGTTAACTCGGTTTGGGTGTATTGTTTGAGAACTAAAATTTTGTTGTGATAACCAAGGCATTTTCATCTTAAATTTTCTGTTCAAAAACCAATTTGTTCAACATGTGAGACGTTCAAGAACCGAGGTTAATACATACTAAATATTTTCAAAATCTTGACTAATGATTCAGTTTTGTTGAAAATTGAAATGAGATGCACACTAGTTTCCTTCAGATTATATTTTATTTCTTCCAAAACTAAACTGGATACTTGAATTTATGAATCATCTTTAGACCAGAGTCCTCCTGTAATCTGAACATATTTCCACAAGCTGCACATTAAATATCAAAGAGCTCCATGGAACTTGTGAGAAGAGGTTTTTACCAAAATACTCTATAGAAATGGTTCTGTCTTTAAACAGAGAATGTAATTCAGCAAATCTTCTGGCATATAGAATAAAATTCTGTTCAGAATTCTATGGAATTTACCATTATATCTTACCAAGTTATATCTTACAAATATCTTCAATTACATCTTTGTTTGTACTTGGATTATTACATTTTATTCCTTACCTAAGTTAAAAGCAATCTAAAAATAGTGAACAAACATGGTCAAATGTGTCCACAATAAGTGCTGTAACAAAAAGACAGGGTTTTCCATGAAACCAATTTTTTTTTAACTACCTTCACTTTGGCAATGTTTATTCTTTTAAAAAGTGATGATTAGAATTGTAATAAAACCTATAAGTATGAAAATAAATTTATACATTTTCTTTGTTCTCAAGAATTGACAGCAAAATTAATAAACAGTTTATTAGATTGTTTATTTACAAGGTTATATTATTTATTGGAATGGTTGGCAAAACATCGACTAATTGGCAATTGACTCAAACTTTATAAAATGGGAAATAAGGATTTTCTTTTCCAATCACCTGAAGAAGACTGGAGCGTACAATGGCTGGAACATTGTGAATATGGCAATGAAGATGAGGATAACAGAATAATGTAAATTAATACCTCATCTTAGATATAGACAGATATTGGAGGATTTTCTTACAGTTGGTTAACATATTTTAATAATTTAGTAAATGTTTATAAATTTCTGAATAAAAAATTGTTTTCATATTTATTTCTTTATAAATTGGTAAATGATAAATATTGCATTAGTTCTAATTGTGTTAGTTTTAGAATGCTGTAAATAAACAATGTAATAAATAAAGTGTTTAATATTTTTGTTGTAAATTCTCAAAAACGAAAAAAAAACCATGTATAAATCCACTTTCAACATATATTTAAGTTTTTTTTCCAATTATAATCATCACTTTTTAAAATAATAAAAATTGCATTGCTGAAGAGTGAAGGTAATAACAAAAGTAGTGCTATGTGAAGAAATGTCATTTTTGACACTACTTCATATTGCGAGCACATTTATCCATGTTTGCTAAATAGTATATTTCAGATTAGAAGACTAATTAGAATCACACATTTTTTTTGTTTAGATTAAGGCTGATAATTGTATAGAATATATAGCCATTAACAAAAAAAGTCAAAGATGCAAGCTACAAATTAGAGATGTCAAAATCAAGCAAGTTTTTTTTTTTTTTTTTTGTTACAATAATGTTCACCCTGTACAAGGCTCGGGAGCCACTCAAGGTAGAGGGTTACAGAATAAGATGCACAGTTTATGCAGATATATGGGGAAGATAACAATTAATCCTTGATTTGAACAGGTTAAGATTGTAGTGATTGGGAAAACACCCTCTTAGAATTTGGTTCTACAGAGCAGCAATTCACAGGAAGAAGCTGCTCGAGTGGAACTTACATCTCTCAAATGGAATATGAAGGGAATGAAGGTAGTCTACCACAATGTGCATAACATGGCGTGTCTTAGCCATGAAGGTTAAAACTGGTGGAAATAAAGAATGTAGTATAGAAATTTATCTATCTTGGAAATGTTTTGAGAGATGAAAGAAAATGTGACACAAAAATCAGAAGGCATATTGGAATTGGAAAAAATGCCCTCCAAAAGCTTGTGGCAACAGAGATGTGGTTCTACAGAAGGATGTTAAGAATACCATGGATGAGGAAGTTTTAAGGAAAATGGAAGCAAAAAGGGTACTTATGCTTAGAATCAAAAAGAGACAGTTGAAATTTCTTTAACACGTAATGAGGAAAGAGGTCTTGGAGAATTTGACACTCACAGGACATATTAAATGTGTGAAGGACAGAATAAATCAGTGAACAACCTACCGAATGAGTTTGTGTAAAGAGATGGCAGAACAGAGAGAATAGCTACAATGAATAGGAGGTTGTTTAGTCAATCTTCCACATCCTGAATGAACAAAAGACAATAGAAATGGACTGATAAGAGTAATTCTTGCTTGTTTTATTACGATTGAACATTTTGATGACGAGATATAAACATAGAAATCTAAATGACTCTACAGAAACAAGTTAATAACATAACTTGATTATTTGTTCTGGGGGCATCATCATAAAATTAAACAATTGTTACCAAATAATTAAAACCACGGAACTGAATCGACAAAGCAAATTAAATTTTAATGAATTATCTCCCTTTACAGAAATACACATTTCCTTGTCCGAGCTTCAAAACAACGCTTCTAAATTTAGTTTCATGCTGTTGAGATTTTATAACATTTTAAACTCGTTATATTCTAAGATTATTTCTTTATTTACTTCGAGAATCGGTCAAATGATCGTTGCTAAACAAAAGAAAACTAAAAATAATAAACAGGAACTTCCGTTTCACACCTTTAAAAACGATGTCATCATTCAGGACATTGATTGCTCTGCTCTTCTTAAAAGTGTAAGTTTTATCCTGTGTCGTGTTTGTGTCCGTTAACCCGACAGTGTCACCAAATAAAAAGTTCCAAGTGAAGAAAGCCGGAGCGAAACTTTATGGAAAGAATAAGGAAAGATTATAAAGAAAAAAGAAAAAAATTCAAGAATTTGAAATCAATCAGAAGAGTAATTTGAGCAACATCATTAGTAATTTTTTTTTGGCAATAAAAATATAGATTTCATGAGAAAAAAGAAAATTGCTCTTCCTAATGATACAAAAATGTTTTGTTTTTTTTGTTTTTTGTTTTTTCATGATACCACCACCACTACCAAGTAAACATGTTTTGAATAGATTTTTATTTTATAATTAACTGGAGCATTTGTTTGAATGATGGACAAAATAAAAAGTTTAAAAATTAAATTTTCATCAGCTTAACAAACTGCTAGGAAGGTTTTTTATGAATAAAATACTAAAAGAAGTAAACAGGAGGAACATTCATAATTTGAACAAGGTTTAATTAATATTTAGATTGCAAGGCAAAAAGGCTAAGTTTTCGAAAGACTTTAATTCGTTCTTTCTTTAGCAAGTGATCATAGAATTAGAATATAAACGTGAATCAGTAAAAAAAAAGAATAAAGCAGGAATTACTTCCCATATCGGAGGTAGCAAACTTTTAATTGTAAAAAGTTAACAAAAATGATATTATTTTTAAAAAGTTTTTGCAAAATATAGACAAAACAGTGAATTAAAAATACGTAAATTCGATTTTACCACAAAAGAAAATCGTAAAGATTTTTACAATTTGTAATGATTGTTAAAATAAAAACATGAAAATAATTCTCAATTCTCAACTAGCTCTTCATTTAAAATCCCAACTATGAACTGAGCAACTAATTAAAACAATAATTAAAGTAAAAAATATAAAGAAAAAACACACTAGAAAAGATTGCATTTTAAGTTTTGTTGGATTTACATTTTTCCTCTAATAAATGATTTTGTGAAAAATTTGAATTGAAATGTCAAACTGAACAAGCAAGTAAATTACATTTAAAAACCTTAAGTATCCAGACATGAAAAACCAAATTAAAAAGTAAACAAACTTCAATATCTTCTGCAATTATAATTAAAATGTAAGCAAACATTCATTTCTACTAAACTACAAGTTTATATTTTAAGTGAAATCGATGTTTTAATTTTAAGAAAACGTGGATGTTGACAAATTGAGATAAAACAAACTACACAATTACTTTTTATTTTTTCATATCACTATTCTTTAAAAAATCAAGGATATACCACCCTGACTAACTGTTTGTAAATACATCTCAAGTTATTTTTTCCGTAGTCCGCATAGAGTGTGACAGTGTAAAAGTTATTTTTGGTACAAAAATTAATTTTTATAATAATAAAGTTCTTAAAGTTAATTATTTATTAACTTTAAAAAGGATTCATTTACTCACGCAGTAATAAGTTAATCTTAAGATTAAAATTACTGAATGAATAAACTCTTTAGTCTTTACCTTTCTTTACTAAATGACACTTTTAGTAACTCAAACAATCAACAGGCCTAATTACATTTTCTTTAAAAACAAAATGGAAAAAAAGGGCGGCGGCAAAAATGGCGATTTAAAGAACATGAAACCGCCCCTTTTTTTAATCGATATTATTCAGTTTTCAAGACTAGATGTACAAAGTCTAGTAGATAAAACACGAAGGAAATAAGTAAACTCATGGTAAATATGTAATAATACTAGTAGAGAAAATAGAATTTTTGTTTTTTTTAACCAAAGGATTTTTTTTCTGATTATGAAAACTTTTTTAACTGTAAAAATCTGAATATTGGAAAACATATTCGGATGTTTACATTTTTAGGTTTAACCAGCTTTTAATGCCTAAAGATTTTCTGAACTCGGATTCATAACGAAAAAATTAAGATTTAGAGAGAGTAAACATTTACACGAATTATAGTGACTAGTGTAGTACTTTAAAAATAAAGGTAAGTAATAGTAAAATCTGATCAAAAATAAACGAGAAGGAAAATAAAAAGAAATTTCATAAATAAATGCTATCTTCATTGTTACTTAAAATTAATAAATATTTAAAATAAATTGAAAACTGAAAGTAATTTCCACCAATTTGTTCTGTGCGTATGTATCTTTCTTGAAAATCGCTAAAAATAATATTGAACAATAAAATTAGGTGAAGAAGAGTAATAAAAAAAAAAAAAAAAAAAAACGATAACAATAAAATGTTTTTTTAAGTCTTAGACTTAAAAATATCTTTTTTTCCGCAAAGCTTTTAGAGTGTAAAAGCTTTTGGAAAAAATTTTTTTCCTAAAAGTGTACATTTTTCTCTTGTTTACAATTAGGAAAATGAAGAGTTGTGGCCGAAAAACAAAAATAACGTTTCATGATGCGAAGAGCACGACACGGAAGACGATAATGAACGATGTTGTTAAATGAAGAATTGAATAATAATGATGATGATAATAATAATAAATGTGATAGTGATTGAAAATTTGATCGAGGGTAAAAAGGCGGCATTTATTGTTGATATTTTTGTGGCTAGGTTGGAGTCTCGGGAATGTTAGGTCTGTCGAGTGGGAGTGGTGGTCGCGTGTCGGTGTGGTTGACTCGTGGGGTTTTTTGCCTTCGTTTTGCGACTGCGCTTGGGCACGCGCAAAATGAATTAAAACAGTTAAGAGTCACACGGCAGACACGGTACACACATCTGCATGTTGCTGCTCTTTTCTTCACCAACAAAACCCCAGAGACATGAAAAGCAACCACAGAAAAGGATATTATTTCAATACACTGAAAGCCTGGCTTCATCTGTGTGCGCGAAAAAATAACCCGGCCATGTCTCTTAGTCCTAATGTTGTCGATCTTCTTCAAAGACCGAAAAATTCCATCGCCTTGTATTTACGAATAGAGGTTAGCCCATGTTTTTCTTGGCTTTATTATTATTTTTTTTTAAATAGTATATTTTAGATCATTTTTTCCTTTTTAATTCCAGTTTCTTATATTTATTTTTTCTTGGTGTTGCTTTATTCTGCTTTGATTATTTTTTTTAAAAAAAGCAACTAATGTTAACTCCTCTTTAGTGGGAGTAATACTAGCCTCTCATGATGGAGGAATATAGCCAGAGAGTGGGACACTAGGTTGGCATGCATTTTTCTAAACAAGACGACTCAGTGAAACTATAAACTTATAAAAAAAAGAAAACGTTTCAAAGATCTTAAAGGAAGAAAATTACTCTTAAACTGTCAAAATACATACTACTTTAAGTACTGATATTTCTATAATCACTTCGTTTCTATATTTGAAAATATTTTTTAGATTGAAAACTGGGGGGGAAAATACATTATTTTGAAACGGATCTTGCTAAACGGCATCGTTATTAGATTCCCAACTGAGTTCAAGTAATATATCGCTCAAAAAATAAACAAACTAGAAATAATTTCTACCATCAGCGACTAACACTATGTTGGCTATTTTTTATGTAGATTTTTTTTTATGACTGAAAAAGCAAAAGTTAGTGATTCGACTTAGAATCGATCACTAACCAAGCCGACCCTATCCCTAAAGTTTCATGTTTTTTAAGTTTAGTCATTGTCCTAGGTTATTTAAAACAACATCGATAGCTTTATGAATGCATTCAGTTTCTGCTGGTATCTTATTTTTGGCTTACCTTCTGAGTATAAAATGTTAATTGCACCTGTTTTTATCTTCTTCTCGGCGTCACATGCGTTGAAATAGTTTCAAAATGGATGTCGTTCTTCTCTGTGCCACCTAGAGGACAAGGGAGGTGATTCCGCGCTAATGGAAGGGGTCTCTGCCTCATTGGACGCTAGGTTTAACTGAGATTCCTCTTTTCACTTTCATGCTAAGCTACTAATTATTTTCATAGCAATAATTTGGTATTTACCAATTTTAACCGAAATGTTATTTAATGAAATGCAACCGCTGAAAATTATATATTTCTAATTAATGTTAATAATTTTTTAATGTCTTAATTATAGATTACTACTTATTTGTTAAAACGTTGAATTTGACGTTTATTTTGATGAAAAAAATCGACTCTTTATGAAGGAGTGCATAGTCTCCTGCCACTGTTATTTTTTCTAGTGCATTGAATTTAAATCACGGATTTAAAACTAGCATTATATATATATTTATTTATATATATATAACTCATTGTTTTAGATACAAACTTGGTATTTTTCATATAAAAATAAAATAAAGGACAGTATGTTTCGTATTAGTAACTTTGTTATGAGTTTTTATAGCCTAGTGACTAAAAATTTAGTGTTTTTTTTTTTTTTTGTAAATGCCTTTTTTCTTTTAATCCTTTTTTATTATTTTTGTTTGAAAAGTTTAAAGCTATTTTTTTAAATATGTAATCCGGACATTGTTTACCTTTTGTCTACTCTTGCCCATTTGAGACTTTTCCTTGTCACGCCTTTATTCAGTTTGTGTTGTAAAAATAGATATGCATGCACTTATCTTGTTTAGTTTACTTGTTCGAGTAACGGCAAAATTCCCAAGACTTTTTTTTAGTTTTAACTGTATTTTTTCTCTTCACAATATTACAGAAAATAATTTTAAAAAAAGTAATTTTAAAAAAAATGGCAAAATAAGTTAGCCAGTGTATTAACTTTTTTTTTTTTTTACAATAAGGCACTATGCAATCGCTTTAGTTGTTTTGTTTTTATTATTACGTATTATTTTTATTTATTTTTCTTAAAATCTATGGCCGTAACTTAAGTCATGATAGCTGGGTGAAATTTTAGGTAATAATAAGCAACAGGCCGTTGATAAAATTGGTTGACTGGCCGAAGCGTCCGTGAAAAAGTATCTTGAACTTTTTTCAGATTTTTTTTTTTACTTTCAACAATCAATAAAATAAAGCTTATTTAAAATTTGTAGATCGAAACTCGGAGCCTCTAAAAATATTTTCTGATTTGTAAATTAATAAACATTGATTTAAAAATTAAAAAAATACATGAATGTCACGACTTTTGATAAGCAGCCTGTGTTACTTCAACTTGTAAAAAAAAAAAAAATATTCCTCTCTAAAATTATAATTTCATTTAAAAATAATAAAATTATAAAAATAATTTTCAGTGAAAAAGCACTATAGATCTCTTTGGTGTCTGTTCAGTAGTGCGCTAATTAAAAATATCTGCCCCCCTCCTAAAAAAAAAACTATTTGAATCTGAATAAATGTCAAGAATGCTGATTTTTAAAGGCAGCCAAGTTTGTTTGGAAAATTTACTTAACAGACATTGACTAATGAAACAACCCAAGTGGTGCTAAAGAGCTCAGAATTAACATGTAATAATAATATGAAGAACCTTAATGAAAAAAAAGTCAGTCGTCTTTGAAAAACCTTTCCAGTTATCTAATCTGCCTACAATTCTGAAAAATAACTTTTTAAAAGTCTTCTCAAATGAAAGACTTAAACTCAAACTGCTACTCAATTAAGGGCAACAAAATTATCCTGTCTCTGACACTAATGTTGTCCAAAGCCTGTTCCTCCTTATCCTTTTATCAATGAGCTGGGATAGTTTGCTTCATGTTCATTAAATTGTGGCCAAACCAACAAAATATCATAATTGGTCCATTTATGGGCAATTTGATGTCTTAGTGGTGTAAAAAAAAAAAAAAAATGTATACATATTATTGCAGGAAAATTAAATAAAGTCAAATAAAATAATAAAGAATTAAAAAAACAAAAGTTTTTCTATTATGCTAGTAATAAAGGAACCGAAAGTGGATTTTGGTCATCTGCCCAATTTTATTTTTTGACCCACTTCCCAACTCTGATTGTTAGGATGTGTTTTGTAGAACCTCTTCACTAATGAAGTGAGTACTAAGCTGACTTGAGCTTGACCATTATAACCATTCTTATCATTATTTACCCTCAATCTGAACCAGAAAAAGAAAACTGACATACCCAAGAGACATTGATAACTTTGCTTCCCTACAGTTTCTGAAAAAAAAAAAAATAAAAAAATAACCGGTTTGTAAACCCAAGTTTTTTTTTTTTTTTTTTTTTTTTTTTTTACTTACATTAATTGTTTATATGTGAACACACACGCGCGCACAACCTTCAAATTCCATATCATCTACAACTTTTGATAAGCAGCATGTGTTTAATTTATAAAGAGGATAATTTCTTTAAAATTATAATTTCAGAGATTAAAAAAAAATGTTTGGGATACATTTTAACCAAACATTAGATTTAACCTTTGTCTATGGAGTTCTATTTGATTACTTGGTCCTCTTAAAGGACCTCCTACAAGCCATGATGACCAGAGGAGGGTATGTTATTCTTCTTTCCTACTGAATAGTTTTGTATCACTAAACCATTATCTCAAAAAATCAAATTCATACAATCTAAAAAAAATTTCTGTCTTTAAATAGCCTGTAAAGAGTTGATATGCTGTAGAAAATCAATCAACTCACTGAACAGTTTGAAACATTTTGGTCTTTCTGATTGGCTATAATCAACAGCATGCATCATATTTGGCTCACTGTTGTGTCATTTTGTACAAACATCATCTTTAAGCTTTTACAATTTTAAATTCAATCTCTTTCAAATGAAAAACTCCATATGGTGTGTAGTTATTCTTAAGGTTTTTTTTCCTACAACTAACACCTAATACCATTATCTTATTGCCTTTCTACTATTAGGAAGGACAAAGCATACTGAGCATGGGAGCAATAAAAAATTACATCATCCTGATCACCAAATTGGATTTTCTAAATTTGGTATTTTGCAACCAAAATGGTGTGTTTTGGCTGGTGCATCTGGAACTCCTAATGTCTGTACTTATCCCCAAAATGATAAAAGCTTTTAGTTGATGCAATCAAGTGGAATGATACATAAAGACTTTATTAAATTGTTTGTAGTACAGAACATGTTGAATGTATGCTTCATACATAGATACAGTAATTGCTCCAGAATTGAACCTCTCACAGCCAATTTAATTTGCTGATTGAAAGAGTATGATTGAGAAGAAATCTGCTTCAAATAGTGGGAATCAACAGATTATGCAAAACTTGTCACTCATTTGATGTCCATCAAGGATTTCAGAGTTATTAATGAATAAAATCAATGACCTTGCTAAATATTCTTTCATTTCTAAAGCACAATTGTGCCTAATTTTTTCTTTTTGTAGGGTGCTGAGAAGCAGGTTGAATTTTCCTTCAGTGTAAATGTAATAAAAAAAAAAAAGAAAAAAAAAGGGTTATCTATAAATGATGTCCATTTAAGATTTTGATCTAAATTTACAAAGATCTATTTCTAATACCATCATGTAATTTGCATTCAATAAAAATTATACAAAATAGTAAATTTTCTGGGTCCCTTAATTTCTGGACATGTCCTAACCCTACCCTTCTCACTCCATTTCCCGCTGATGTACTCAGCTCAGCAAATGCCAAGGCAACATATTAAATTTTTTTTTTTTTCCTCTCTGAATATAGCTTAAAGAAAAAAATTCAAATGATCAAAAAGATTTTTTTTTTTTTTCTCCATACAACTTTCAGTGAGGGCATCTGAATCTTTTGTAGGCATCATCATCATCATTAGTAATGTTCATATTACAGTAGGTACCTTCCCCCCCACCCCCCAAAAAAGCAATACCTAAAGTTTTAAATGCATTTTAAAAACAAATCTTTTTTGAAGCTTTTATTTTAGTTTTCATTGCAAGTTAATAGATTAAATTTGATATTTCAAATTGAATTTACATTGATTTGAATTAATCTGTCCACACAACATAATACTCTTTATTAAAAAGTCTTTAAAAAATAAAATGTTTCTGAAATGTTATTTTAGAAAGATTAGAGCTGATTTAAAGGTTAATTAATCTGAATTGAAACTAACATTACTTTTAGCTTATTGTAGAAAAGCAATTTTTAAGGTTGTTTTTTTTTTTTTTTTTTTAATGAGGTGTTGACACATTTATTGCTACTTGGGAAATTTATCTAAGGAGAACTATATAATTCTAAAATAACATGACAAATATAATGTAACAGGCTTTTTTTTTTTTTCTTTTTATACTACCCAGTGATCATTAAAAATTTTCCTATTTTTAGCATTGAATTTTAAGTACTATGCCTTTTTATAGTTTTATTTATGAAGTGTTAAAAAATTGTCAATGAATTTTAAATTTACTATAGTTATCACTTATTTTCTGATAATGTCATGTATGGACATCTTTATAAAAATTGGTACGTTATACACGTATAAGAAATCTTAGATACTGGGTGTGGATGAATTGTAAGCTTTCCCAATTATGATTAGTAAATAAATATTTTATTTAATAACACTTGACAAATAAAAATTAATATAGAATTTTTAAAGTTTATAAATTATTATAATTAAAATTTAAACAAAATGAAAACAATTTTTGGAAAAATTCATTGAAAGAAAATGTCTTTTTTATAAGATTGTGTGCATAATAAATTTATTCATAAAAGGGATCAAAGTTTTTCTAATTAAATAATGTCTTAGTTTTATTGCATTTTTTATTTTCTGATTCAGAGCAGATTTTCTCCCTATTTGATCAAAAGGAATTTCTTGAACTTCATAAAATGAAATAAGTGTGGAGTAACATATATATATATATATATATATATATATATATATATATATATATGTGTGTGTGTGTCCAAAAATTGTACATATTCTTAACAGCTGATAGCTTAATTGATTTTTTTTTTTTTTTTTTTTTTTTTTCCTACAGGTTAAACCCATTAGAATTGGCAGTCAAATAAAGCTTCGAACAAAGGGAATTCATTCTAAAATACTATTGGAAGTGTGAAAACACAATTGAAGTACAAAGACAGTTTAGGAGGAAGTTTCAAACAGATCCATCAATGCAAATTTCCATCGCTTGAATTAGAGATAAGTTTGAAGCCAATGTAACTGTTCAGAATGTCCACAAGAAACCTTCCAGAAGACCAAAGGCATCAACAGGCCTTATAAACCAAGAAAGAGTACTGGAAATATATCTCCAAAGTCCAAGAAAATCTGTGCGGCAAGCATGTCATCAGATAGGTATTTCAAAGTCATCTGTCCAACGCATTTTGAAATTTTCAATGGAAAAGTTACATTCCAAGATTAGTCCATGCTATTAATGATGATAATCCAGACCGAAGAGTGGCATTAGATTCTACCTTGATAAGATCTTGCCAAACAGATGGATTGGATGCAGAGGTTTCCTAGAATACCCTCTGCGCTCACCAGACCACTAAACTTTTTTATGGGGATACTTAAGACAAATCTATACTATGAAACCTGTAACAGTTGCTGGATTGTAGGCAGCCATTGAATGAGAAGGCACAAATATACCAAACAAAATATTTGGTGATATTTGCAATTCGATTGTGTCACATTGTCAGCAGTGCCTGGACCAGAACAGACGTCAGTTTGAAAACAGGCATTGACAAAACAATAAAAATAATGTCTAGATTCTATTAAATTTTGAAAATGAAATGTATTTTAATAAACATCGACTTTATAATTATTTAAAGGGAGTATACATTTTCGAGATATTTGTGAATATAAGTCCTGAAAGATTCATTAAAATCTGACAATTATTTGACTTTTGCAGTGTTTTCCACTGCAAAAAAGACACTCAGGTGGTGCCATAAACACCCACTATGACAACAGGAAAACAAGACTTTTAGCCAAAATTTTAAAAGATTTAAAAAAAAATAAAATAAATTTTATATAAAAAAAAAATCCTTTCAGCTTTCCTCTTAACTTTTATTTTGATAAAAACTGATTTTAAGTTTTGTACATCTTTTCATCATGTATGTCAACTTTTTTATTTTTTTTTTAGCAAATCTGTGGAGTTACCTATACAGACTCTAGTGGATACAAAATGTGAGTTCAAATCTTATTGTAGGATACATTTTTATTTTTAGTCTTTGCTGCTTACCTAGTCATGAGATATGCATTAAAATAAAAAAAAAATTTAAAAAAATATGATCGGGGGGGGAATAGGCAAAAATTAATGATTCTAAGAAATTCAGTCAAATTATATATATATGTAGTAACTTTATTTAGACTTTATTTTGTAAATTTGTGAATCAAAATTATGTAAAGTATGGGCTGAGAAATTCAAAGAAGGTCAGGTTACAATCTTGTATTCAGTTGAGTTGTACTGGAAATTATGGAAGATATTTTAGTTGATTTACATATTTTACTCCTTTAAATTATAGAAATAATTCAGCTTGTAAAATCATTTAAAAAAAATATTTGAATTGTGGAATTGGAAACTCAGACTTCATTGTTTAAACAGCTTTTTACCAGTCATAACAGTTTTGTAGAATGAGTGTTTAAAATTACTGAATAAATTGGTTGTGGTCATCCTGCTATATTTTTTTTTTTTTTTTTTTTTTTTTTTTTTTGAGAGGGGCGGCAAGCTTTCATTTTTTACATTCAAAATTATGTCCTCATCTTTGTTATTATCAAAACATTTTGGTTGTTGTGCCCTCTGACCTTCTCCAGATATCTGCTGATCCAGGTGACCGTCAGAGAATTTTGAATTGAGCCTTTTATTTAGATTACAGGATTGGGGGGGAGGGTAGATTATTCTCATTCCATTGTCTGTCTACAGCTATCTCATCTTGTTCTTATTGAGTATTTATTACTTTTCCTGATTCCATTGAGTCTACTACACAACCCAGGGAGTCAACTCATAATTACCATGTTACCAAATCAAATTCATGAACGAATGGTTTAATTTATTAAACTATTGTCCCATGGTTCAATCCTGAACCTGGAGCCTTAAAGCTCCTGTTTATCTTAGCTTCTGACACATATGACAGCCGTCATCACCATTACTTTCTTGCTGCTTTAATGTGATGGATTGTAAAGGTTGTATCAAAAATACTTTTACAAACTTTGTGGGTGGGTTTCTTACACCAAAACAAGGACAAAAGTCCATATAAATATGTCTGCAAATTCTTCATTTTTGAGTTACGGTTAAAGTTTATGGTAGACACCATGTACAATCCAAGATACAATCCAAAAATACTTTTGCAATTTTGTGGGCAAGTTCATCAAAACAAGGTAAAATGTCCATATGAACTGGTGTCCAAAAGACCATCATTGTACCTCAACACAGCAACTAATAACAAATATTCAAAATATCCTCCACTTGCTTTTATACATGCATGCACCCATCAGATCATTGACTGGTTGACCCTTTCACATACTCCGACATGGTGTCAAAGTTTTGCAGGACCCACATGACCCATTGATGAAGTGTCTGCTGCATAAACCAATTGTTTTAGGTGCCCCCCCGATGAAAATTCAATGAATTGAGGTTGGGGGAACTTGCAGGCCATGCTCCTCCCCTACCTATTAATCTTTCATGGTAGATGTCAGCCAGTGCATTGCGAACAATGTGATTAAAATGAGGCTGGAGCCCTATCATGCATGAATCACATGTCCTTGTATTAACAACGGCACATCTAGCAGATCTGGAAGTGTGCTTGAAATAAAACGTCTCTTATATGATGTGCTGGGAGAACATATGGACTTACCTGTCACTACAATTCTAGCCCACGTTAATTGTAAATTGATGCAGGCATCTATCCTGTATTGTACCATGGAGATCTTGATCTGCCCACAAATGTTGCCTCATCCATAAACAAGACTGAAGAGACAAACAACAGATCGACAGTTTGTGTAATAAACAATCTGCAAAAGTTCCCTCGTGGTTAGTGTTTGGAATAAAGTGTTGCTGCCAAAACTGGTGTTTGAACATAAATCACCAGAGAGAAAACATAGGCAATCCCATTTTGAATAAGTAGATCATGCGATGGTAAAGGAAATGTATATATGGAAATTAGTGTGGTGTCTAAATGATCACTATTCGATGGTTACTTTTCAAGCAAGTACTATTAGTGCAAGTGTTATTTGAAGGTGTCTGACACCAGTATTGTTCAACGGTGTTACTATAGTTGTATCTGTGATGACAGTCTCTACTATAACGAGCATTATGAAAATGACGAGTATTCATTGACATCACAAAAGTTAGTGATCAGTGGGTAAAAGACCCTGCACATGTTGCAAATGATACAGATACAGGAGCTGCTCTTGAATTACTCACCATGGAGTACTATGATATGTACAACATGTTAGGTCCACTTGACATACTGATACCTGGATCATCAACAGCCTGTAGAATGTGTTCTTCGTGGTCAGACGTACAAGCGGATCTTGGTCGTCTTCGATCTAGAGTTTGTGGTGCTACATATCCTATCTCAGCAACATGATGATAAACAGCAGCAAAGGTTGGACTCTGCTGCATACACTGGAAATGCAATCTGATACAGCCGTATTAAAAAAATCATAGCATGCTCACAATACAAATATCCTATCATTGTTAAATTGAATACTTATCAGTTAATTCACTACTATGCACGTTAAACGTTGAAGACAGACTAGCCACAAATGTACATGAATGACAAATGTAACCTAGTCTACATGGCAACACAGCACCATCTACCATAAACTCAAAAATGAAGGATTTGCAAACATATGTTTATGTGGACTTTTGTTCTTGTTTTGAGGAACACTCCTGCAACATTTGTAAAAGAGTTTTTGATACACCTTGTATAGTTAAAATCAAGGACTGTTTGTTTGATTTTCTCCTTTTCTTTCCCCTCAAATTTTTCACCTCGATCAAATTAGTGGATAAACTGACCAAAATTCATGTTTTTATTCATTTATACAAAAAACAATAAATAAAATCTTTCACCATAGGAGATGGTACTTATATATATCTCTAAATGTAAAAGAATGAAGAGTAAGATTTCATCGTTCAAAACATTAATTTAAAATGGGGCTCAATACAAAAGTAGAGCAATAAATGTTTATTTATTATGCACTGTTACATTAGAACATGTACATACCCACTACAAAACTATACATCTTGTTTTAACGTTAAAAATTTTTTTAACATTGAAACAAGATGTACAGTTTTGTAGTGGGTATAGTAACAGTGCATTATGTGTGTGTGCACACACACACACACACACAATACATTTGTTTTCTGCTGCTATCATGCTCTGTTAAATACTTGATATTGCTTAGATATGATATGTATATTTAAATTTAGAATGTAATATTTAAATAAAGTAAATCCTATGATGGTTTTCAGGTTGGAAAAAATTTTGAAAATTTAACAACTGTATGTTGCATAAACTGTTTCTCCATTTAAGAAATTTTGCCCATTACAAGCTTGTAATGTCCTTTTGCACTTTAACTTAAAACTTGTCATTTTAAATCTTTAATTGACAAAGGGAAATGTTTTTACAAAAAAAAAAATTGTCTACAATTTTATCATGACATATATGGTTTTTATATATATATATATATATATATATAAAATGAGAGAGAGAGAGACACACACACACACACACACTTGATATTTATTTACCTATTAACAGTGCTGTTTCACACTTCATGATTTTTCAAAATGTGTGTTGTTTATATTTTTATAAAGCTCTTAGAAATATTTAAAATAGAGCACTTGTATATGTAAAAAAAAAAAAGAATTAAATATTTATATAATTTCATATGAATATTACTTTTTTTAAAATTCAGTTAAATATATTAATGAAGAATTATATAGAAGGAAAAAGCTATGATGTCCTTGTATCAAAGCAAACATTGTTTTTGACGCATAACATCTTTTTCTCTTGAAACTTTGACCTTAATAACCGTAAACCCACCTCAAAAAGTGGCTTGTCTAAATAAAATCCATTGTCCAAAGACAGAAGTGTCTTAATGAGTGGAAAGTCGTCCCCCTCCTGAAAAGCTGCAATGTTTTTTCATTGATACTTGAGCTAAGTGACAATTGCAGCTCTGACATGAGAATGTTTTCATAGTCAAGCAGGAGGAATTTTGTTCCACACAAAACCAGCTGTTAAAATGCACTAATTAAAAGCTTCATTGTACTGATAACAGAAAGGCTTGCTGTATAATAAGACAAGTAGTTCTCATCTCCCACTTAAGTGTGTATTTAGTTGTGAAATCAAACAGGTTATAATGTTTATAATCTAAGGAAGTATTGATGGATGTGTCTTGTGACTAAAAGTGATGTATTTTCCATCTTTCCACTGGGGTTTAGAAAAATAGATAAAAGATTTTTTTGTCAAGGCAGATTTGATGTACCTTACTTGAAGGTTGGTGCAACACAATCCTTATTTAACCTTGTGCTATTCTCAGTAAATACAATCAAATATTTAAAGGCATTTAAATTTTAGAATGAAAATTTTGGAGAAAAAGAAATTTAACATGTATATGAGGTGCTATGCAAAAGTTGAATCATTTGACCTATCAAACTCCTCAGCTATTACCATGCCTCTTCAAATTTAGAATATTGTCATTTTATATCATATTTTCTTTTTCTTCAATGCTTTAAGCAGGTTTCTCACTCTGGTATTATTTCTTACTTGGCATTATTTTGGCATCCCTGGTATTAATAACAGACTTTCTAATTGTTGATGTTGTGTGTGATTTCACATTTGTTTACACAGAGCAAATAATGCTTACTGGATCCTTATCATGCATAATTGGACAGGTTGAGCTATATTCACTACCATTGTGAACATAGCCATAGTAATATGTCGGGTACAATTTTCTACGATAACAGAATCATAGATGGGATCTGTAAGTCTCAATTCTGAAACAAATTTGGCTTTTCATGTAAGGTAATGAATTAATCATTTGTCATATTTTAATTAGTTGTTATTTATTGGGTTTCTAATTTTTTAAAAATTTTATTTTATAATGTTGTGTACACAATTACATGTTTGTCCTCAATTGGCTCCAAAGAACAAGCAGTGAAAAACGGTTAGCCTCTTTTTTTTCTTTTTTTATTGTTGATCAATTCACCTCTTTACAGTGACTTTATTGTTCTTGTTCTGGTCTTATTTGTTTGTTTTTGTTTGTTTTTTTTTTTTGTCTTATATACACACACAGAGGACGGTTAAAAAGCAACTTACAATTTTAAAATAACTATAACTATTTATTTATTAACTATAATTTTTACAAGAAATGGATATGAGAGGAAAGCATTAGCATGAGATTTTATTTAAAATTCCATATGGGCATCAGATTTCATTACCAGCTTCTCAAGTTTGCCAGGAATTGCATCAACTGATTTCACCAGGAACTTTTGTTGTATGGAAGACATAATTTCTTGTATTCTCTCTTCAAGTTCTTCCAAAAGTCTTGGTTTGGTATAATAGACTTTCTCCTTTTTAACCAACCTCAAAGAAAAAAAAAGGTCACAGGGTGTTAAGTCAGGACACCTGGCTGGCCACTCATATATAAAATAGGGGGTTACTTTTTAGTCACCATACATACATATACACAAATCAGCTATGATTCATTGCTGATCAACCTTCTTATACAAATTAATGTTCTCATTTTGGCATCATTTTCTACTTATTTTTGGACTTTTTTTTTTGTTGTTGTTGCAATGCCTTGGCTTTATTTTGATATACATAGATGGCATTAATAGCAAATTTTCTCAATGATGCTTACTGGATCCTTATCACATAGTTGGGCTATTTGTCAGGGGAGCAATTTTCTGTGGAATCAGGAAATGACAATTCTGAAATGAATTTGTTTTTTCATGTAATGAATTAATTCTTTGATATGCTTTCATTTGCAGGTTGTTCATTATGTATTGTCCAACGTGTTCCACAATCTGCATGCATTGTCCAAACTTACCAAGAAATTTAAATGTTTTCTCCTTGTTCATTAATTTTGTTATTTGATAACTTCTTAAAGTAAAATGTTCTGCAAAATTAATTTGCTGAATTATTTTATCTGATTGAACATTGTAGAACACCTGGAATCTTCCAAGAATGTTCAAAAAATTGAAAACTTTGAAACAAAAATAAAACCTGAGTAAACCTAGTTAAATCTTTAAATGTATTGGAACCTTTAATAGGAAATTCCATCCTAGAATACCAGGCTAGCTCTGCTGGTTTTCTTTTGTGGTCGCTGTACACTTTCTACCCAAGGAATATGTTATGGTCTAGAATGATGATGATGATGATATCATTCTAAAAATAACCTTGTCATCCTAACCCTCATTATAAAAACAGCCCTTCCATTACAAGAGGGTAGAGTAGATTAGTGTAGACTAAGGAACCCATAGTAGTAGTCAGTAGAAACACGTTTGCCAGCACTCCAGAAGATTGAAAACAGACAATGTCAAATGCCATCCTCACAAATGAAATTCTCAGAACCAAACCAAGTAAGCACTGACTTTTAAACAAAGACATACTGAGAACGTTTTACACTCACACCATACCAATATTCTGTATTTCACATCACAAAAAGAAAATACAAATTCTTGCTATTTATGTCAACACGTATCTCAAGTAAAAACTGAGCTTCATTTAATTTGGCTTAATCTTGCGAATACATATGGATCAGTTACTCATGAGTTAATTTGAATGTCCCTTGAATTTTTCAATTTCCCTAATAAAGTTGGGGAAATGATAATGAAATATGACAGCAGTGTTTATGCAGTTCACCATTTTAACTACACCACCAAGTGGCAAGCCCTCAATGTCGGTATCATAATGGGATGTATGATTTCACCACTTCTTTTCATTATGTCCTTGGAACTCCTATTAACGGATGCAGCGGATACAGCAAAGGGAATCATGACTAAGGAACAAATCCTCCAGAGCATTCATGGATGACATCACCATTCTGGTTCCATCTAAGGTTGGTGCCGATGAATTACTGCAGTGCTACCATAAGCTTTTCATGTGGACAAGAGTGAAGGCTAAGCCCCAAAAATGCCAGAGCTTATCATTATTCAGAGGTTCTGTCAAGGAGATTCATTTCTGCATTTGGGGGCGGGTGACATGATCCTGACAGTTAAAGAGAAGCCAATGAAGAGCCTCAGACAGTTGTATAAAATTCCACTGACTGATCAGCACCAAGGATAAAGATGTGCAGAAAGTGGCACTAGATGAACTTGAATCCATTGACAGAACCCATTTCTCTGGCAAACTGAAGGCTTGGTGCTACCAACATTGTTTCCAGCCCTGGCTTCTGTGGCCATTGCAGGTGTATGATATTACTCTGTCTTGCATTCAACAGACACAGCAGTGTATCAATGAGTACCTGTGGAAGTTCTCTCCAGCTTCTCCACAGTGGGACTCTATACCAATTTCGGAAACTTGCAACTTCCCATCTCCTCATCGGTGTTGGAGTTCAAGGTCAGGAAGGTACGCCTTCATATAATGATGTGGGACTCGGCTGAGTTTGTCTGCAGGTTACAGTCAGTTATCAAAACTGGTACAAAATGGTCAGCAGTAGAAGCCACCTATGAACCAAGGAGATTATGGGGGTGACCCAAAACAATCAAGCTGGCCTGGGCAGCATGAGCAACCAGTTTTTCTCCAAACTGGGTCCAAAGGGTAAACGAAACATAGTTATTGAAGAAATCAGGAATTTTGAGGAAGATCATCGAACTGCTAATGCTGTTTCTCAGTCCAAATAACGTTTGGATTACATGGAGTGATATTGATCCAATGAAGCTATCATGGAATATCCTGATTGCAATGGAGCCTTTGGCAATATCATTTCTCCTGTGATCTACCTCTGATCTCCTACCAAATGCAGCCAACCTCAAACTCTGGGGGGTACACTGATACTGATGTATGCGCATTATGTCAAAGTGATCAAGGCACTTTGTTACCTGCTCTCTGCATGCCCACTACCACTGCAGATTTACATGTGTCACCATAATAAAGTATTGGAAGTGGTCATGGACTTAGTCAGTACACAGTGGGAAGAAGCCAACAAAGAGCCAGAGAACCTAAGATCTGTTTTCACAAGGAAGGTGAATGCTCTGTGCAAAAGAAACAAATAACTCCCAACATGACACTACTGAGTGGAGTCCATGATTGGAGGGTGTTAATTGATCTTAGAACACCTCTGCAATTCAGACCCACACCCTGACATTGTAGCATGATTCAAAGAAGGGAATCCTCCTAGTACAATTAACAGTTCCATGGGAGGAGAACATGGAGGTGGTATACAAGCAAAAGAAAAACTACTACAAATCATTGTGATCCAACTGCATGGAAAAGGGATAGACATGTCATGTGTTACCTATTAGGGTGGGTACTATGGATTCCTTGTACAGTCAGTTGTTTCCTTTCTTTTGAAGGTGGGCATCACTGATCAGAACCTAAAGTGTGCTTCACACCATTTCCATTCCATAGCTCAACAGGCATCTAGTTAGATCTGGTCAAGATCCAAAATAAATAAGTTAAATAAAACCATGCTTCCAACACAATGATACTTTCGTCATGAAACACATCTGTTTACTTTCCATTCTATGTCATTAATAAAGGTCAGTATGAGCGTGTTGTGTATTTTAACATAATGATGAAAATTTCAGTTGCAGCTGTAAAAAGAAAACGCAAAAGACTGACCCATATACAAAAACAATACCCTGTCTGGTGGCAAAAACTGCTGGTGATGGCAGTACTGACTTATCCACTGAAACTGTGTTACCTCCCTTGATTAGTGGCTGACGAGAGCAGGATATCACACGTGCTTTCACATGTTGTATGTAGAGAAATAATAGTTTGTGTTTTTTTTTTTTTTTTTTTTTTTTTTTTTATATGCAGTCCTGGATTTAGATGAAGAGAGGCCCTAGGCTATTCCACTTATGAGGCCCCACCAAATCCACCATTCTCACGAGCGGAGGAAAATGGAAAATAGTTAAATTAAACAATTTGAGTAAATCTGAGGATGATAATGGGTGTTTAAAATTAATGGAGGGTTATTTAGAGTTTACAATACGTGATGACTCTATGTAAGAAAGGCATATGACAGTGTCAGAAATATTATACACCTTGGCTGGAGGCCCTCTAGATTTTGAGGTCCTAAATCCGGCACTGCATATATGTAAAGAAATTGCCATGGGCCATAAAGATATAATTGGAAAAGAGAAATAAAATGGCTGCCATATAAAACAAGTGAGAATTTACTTAACTATTCAATCCTTCCATCCTAAGGTTTTCTGTCCTAATCCTAGGAAGATTAAACTCCTACATTGTATGCAGACAAGAAGAGAATTGAAGTTCTAGCAATAAAGCTGTAACTTGAAAGCAAAATAACTTTCTTTCTTTATTCCTCTGTCAGATTTATTTTGAATGAATTAGTTAAATGGTTTCAATTGGTTATATAATTTTGTTTTGTCTTTTCCCTAATTGTTAATAAGGATGCTCTTCAGATAGAAAAGGTCAGCCATTATCTCTAAAATTCATTTAATTAAGGGAGTGGGAGGCAACAGAATTACTTATCCTGCACTTGAATTATCAGGTTTGGTTTTAAGGTCAGTAATTTTGATTTGCTGCTGCCACTAATTTGTAACACAAAACATAACTTGAATAAACTTTTAGTCACGCACTTTTACATTTCAAATGATAACAATACATTATTTATTTTTTTTTTTTTTTTTTTTTTTTTTTTTTAATTGTTGCTGCAAATAAAATAAACTTTGAATTGAACAATAGTTACATAATCTGGCAGGCTATTTGATAGCGTTGTAATTTTGACCCTTGCAAGTGCTCTGTTAATGTGGCTCTCAGCCAGACCAAGCAGAATTTGAGTGTTTCAATTAAAACTCCTTGCAAATGATGGGGTATATATAAGAATTTAAAAATGGATGTATACAGTTAGCCCCTGCCTATTCATGTTTCAGCATTCACGGCTTCATACATTCACAGATTTTTCTTTTGAACATATGTACTTGTTACTCACGGAAACCCCGAATATTTGCATGTTTTTCTGAAGAACATATATACAAATTATTTGTTTAGAACTCTCTCGATCTGTCCATTTTTTTTTTTTTTTTTTTTTTTTTTTTTTTATAGAACATATTTAAAATATTCTTGTATTATTTTCCTGTTATTTAAGTGACTTAAAACATAACAGTCCATATGGTAAAAATTGGCAGAATTGTACATCTTCATTGTTTAAAAAAAAAAAAAAATGCAAAAACATATGTAGTGCTTGAACTTTGTTCTTTGTTAGGGGTTGCGGCTGTGGTCTTAAAAGTGGCTTATGCTAAGTTTGGGGGCATCATCATAGTTCTGTTTTTCAAAAATGTTTTAAACTTTATATTTATATCTTGTTACACAAATTTTATACAGTATTTTCAATATTTGTATCAATCTATGTGTAATTTAAAACAGTTATTGTGAAAGAAAATTTACGTTAAGTGTATGGTCACCAATACTATTTTTCAAAACTGTTTTAAAAAGGATCTGAAATGTTTCTAATGTGTTTAGGATGAAACTTTAAGGCATATGGGGTTTTAACAATCAAAATAGGCACTTATAAGCACTTTTAAGGGGTTACAAGAATTCGAGGATTTTAACTATTTGTGGCTGGTTCTGGTCCCTAACCCCGCGAATACAGAGGACTCACTGTATAATAATTTAAAAAATAGGTGTATATAATTTTAAAAACACACACACACACACACACACACACACAATAAATCAACCTTGTATAGCCAATGAATTGGAAATAGTTTAACTTGGTTTTCTTTTTTTTTTTTTCCCCTCCCACAAATGTTTGATAAAACAGTATTTATTTAGCCTAAAGCATGTTTAAATTAACCAAGATATGGGACAATGGCCTAAGGCCCAATGGTAAATTTTGGTACTAATATCACATACGCAAATCTTAGTTATTGGCAGGCTTATGGCCATATCACATTGAAACACTGGCTCTCATGCAGTCGCCAAAGTTAAGCAATGTCGATCCTGGTCAGTACCACTTGGGAATACCAGGTATTGTAAGCTTGGGTGTGTAGGTGGTGTAACTGATAATGACTTAAAGTTGTTAATTGGAGAGCCAAGTTCCAATTCCTATTGGGTTAGTTATATTCATTTATTTGCAAATACCCTTGGGAAAGGTATGAATACACATCTTCTCCAGCTATGGGTTAATTAGTAAGACTTGTATCATTAAAGATTATCTCAAAAAAATTCTTGCCATTTAAAAGTATTTTATGGCTTTAAATAACCTGGAAAGGGTTGATAATCCATAGAAAATGAATCAATCAATCCATTACTTATTGGCAGTAGTTAATAGAGGAAAAGATAAATGTAAAAAAAATAGATATATTGTAATACATATGTTACATAATTCTGTATAGGAAATTTTAGACTCAATAATAATATCATGTGTTAACTCTTGTAATTTAAAATAGAACCAACATAAAATAATGCTTTCAGATATTTATAGAGGCTTTTTCTTTTGGTAAAAAAAAATATTATTTGCATGTTTTATTAAATTGTCTATAATTTTGAAAAGCTTTTTTCTTTTCTTTTTTTACCTCCACCCTGCCAAAAAAATGTTTGTTTTTACTGTATCACTATGAAAATTTAAATGTACTTTTTCATGAATAAAGTACTTGTATATATTTATTTATTGTCTTTTGTTTTTATGTTTCTTTTCAATCCACTTAAACAAAGCCACGGAGATGCAAGAGATTACTGAGTGAAAGAATATATGAGAAAAAAATACATTATTAAGGAAAGAGAACAATAAAAGAACAAGAATTAAGAAGACAGAAGATAACAATTAACAGTGCATTTAAATTTGTGAAAGTTGACTGGAAAGTAAAAAACTAGAAGAGTTCCACAAGCAAGAAGTGCAAAAGAAGAAACTGTTGACATAGAACTTACGGTTACATCTCATCATTTCAAGTGTTAAATGACGTAAGAAGAAGGAATGAGTGGTGAATTGAAAGGTAATTAGTTTTTAATGTCATGTTTTTTTTGGTTTTTTTTTTTTTTTTTTTTTTTTTTTTTGAGGGGGTGCAAATAACATTAGTCTGGTTTTGTATAATTTTCTAGTCACTGCACATTTTTTGTCATCAAGTGTTTGCTCTGATGAAAGAGGGCAGATAAATGTTGTTTTTAATCATTATTATATTTCAGTACTACCATTTTATGGTTATATATATATATATATATATATATATATATATATATATATATATATATATATTTTTTTTTTTTTTTTTTTTTTTTTTTGTTATTTATTTCTTTTTGCTGTTATGAAATGCATTTTAATCTCTGCTTTTATTACATTAACAATTTTATACACCTGCAAAAATGTTTGTGCTTTCTTTGTCAGTTTGGCCTCTTTCTACTGGCTATCTTGCTGGAAACAACAATAAGAGTGTAAATATGTTTATAGTTTACCCTATTTATGGTTCAAAGGTTGCCAATAACTAAAATTTAAAAGAAAAACACCTTGCAGAAGTTTCTTTTCAACAGTGATAGCTCAATTGATAACCTTCAATAGAATATTAGTACCCCTCCTAATAGATTTTTTATTTTTAGTATTGCAAGTATCAGCTTTCATGCATTTTTTTTTTTTTTTTTTTTTTTTGTTTAAAGCTCTCAGTGGAGTAATGGATAGCAGCTCCAATTGAGGAATCAGAGAGCTGAGTTTGAATTTTAGTCGAATCCATTACATTCACTTACATGCTAATACCCTTGGGAAAGGTATGAATCCTCTTCCTCTCCCCAGCTATGGGTAAAAAGCAGGACAGACCGGGTTCTATAGCCTTGGATGACAAATGGTCTACTGCAGAAAGAAATGGCAACCTACTGCAGGAAAAAATCTGCCTCGTCAGTCATATATCGAAAGATACGTGATTGCCTACATGTGTATCATGCATGGCACACACTTGACTGAGATATCACATATGTCGTGTGAGAATAGACCTCTATACTTGTAAATTTCAGCCAGTGCAGAATATATTTTTTATAATGAACTTGTGAGTCAAATTTTGATTTGTTATGATTTTAGTAACAAATTTGATTTGTGTGTATAAGACTTATTCTATATCTTCATTTTACTTTTGGCGAAATTTTATCCTGGTGCTTACTCTTCATGAGGTGGAATAATTTCAGATGATAGGTTTTAAATAACTAAGAGACTAAATGGTTTGGTGTGTTATGACAGTATTTTCATTTAACATTGACTTTTAAAGAAATACTTAAGACATTGAGTTTTGTCTCTATAATTTGGCTTTAGTCCATCATGCACAAGTAATAGGTTTTGAGACTTACAAGTAGTATATATCATTTCAAAAATGCATTGTTTTAATTTTTTTTTTAAATTCCCTGACACACTGTAAGCATTCTGAAAGCAAAGGAAGTATCTGTCGCAGATTACTTCCACAACACAAAGAAAAATCACTGTAAGTACAGACTCGAATATCAGGTGCAGAAAGAAATGCTGAAAACTCAATTTGCCAGTACTATCTCAAATCACAATGCGTGTAACCAGTCAGAAAAAATAACTCACTCTCTAACAATTGCAGTAGCCAAAAATGCCCGAATTTTCAGCTCTCGATTTGAGAACACCAACTGCTTTTATCGGCAGAACATTTTTTTTTTTTTTTTTTCATTCGTCGACAGCTGGGAGAGGATGTTCAGTATTTTGCATATCAAAATATTGGTAAGTAATTTTCTTTTTCGACACATTTTCCATCGTAGAATACATGCGACGCACTGTCGCTTGGTTTGATGAGGTAAGTCGCCGTTTTCTTCGCTATACACACATACATGCAGGAGTGATGAAAGGTTCTTGGCTCAACACACTTCTTAAAATTTGACTAAAATCATATTTAATTTTTATTTATAAGGACTTCTTTGTTAGGGTGAAAAACCTTTCAGCACTCCCTTATATAAATGAGGTTTGACAATTTAATTCTGTGAATGACTGTAGTGTGTTGCTGGGGGTAATAAATCAAGCAAACTATTGTACTCGTGCACATCCGGACTTGTTCCAACTTCCACTTTCTTGAGATGTTGACCAATAGGTTAGTTGTTGCCAAACTGTAGAGGGAGTTGTGTGTTCATGTTATACTGTTAGCAAAAAATGAGTGAAAGGAATTTGAAGCAGCAGATTAACATAAAAAAAAAATATGGACAGTTCTTAACAATAGGTGATGCCTCAAATCTTGAGTGATTAGCAGAAACAGCATTGGCTTTATGATTTTTTTATATATATATATATATATAATATATATATATTGTAGGGCTGGTGCAAAGATCATCACCACCACCCGAATGCTGACATGAGCCCTCCCACTCTACTACATCTCGATTTTCTGTATTCATATAAAATACAATTCGGGCATCCTATTGAAACTTCAGATAATCATAATCATTGACTTCAAAATTTATTTGAGCCTGTGTTGGAAGTAAAATATAAAATGTCCTTTAAAGCATATTTAAGCTATACCTGGTTGTTTAACAAGATTTCAACTGACGAAATGTGAAAGAACACATTGATCTCAAAATGTCTGTATATGTATTGCAAGCAAACCTTAACTGCCTATTAAAATAAAACAATACTTCTTACACCTGTATGTGTGTGTATATATAAGTGAACATTGAAGTCAACAGCCAAAGGTGAAAGTCTGTTTCATGCTAATTAACCTGACAATTGCATCTAGCATGAAACTGTCTCCTCTGGGTGTTGACTTCAATGTTCACTTTTATATTTACACACGCTCTATCTCTGATATTGAGCACTTTAACTCATAAATATAGCATACGTTAAAATTATATTTTATCATTATATATATATATATATATATATATATGTAGGTAGGTACTTATTTTCTGGGTATTCCCGTCTGATAGGTAATCCGTGTTGCAGACGCCTGCACAGGCACATCTGTGTTTCTTCAGCACCAACCTATAGTGCAACTTAGTTACAGCTTCTAGGAGAGAGCGCATAATCTGAGGTGATCAGTAATTGAACAAGGCCAGTATATTCGAACACTCGGTCACGATGACTTGTGACTTCGTGCTAGCACAACCATCAACGTCTTTTTCAACAGTTTCGAACTTCTACCCAATTTCACTCACAATACTTGGATCAACCCATGGTATGATTTTCATGCAGTTCCTTGAGTCACCCACGCCTCTGGCCGATATTATCAAGAAGTTTCCTCCCTGACAAATCGACTAGGATGAGGCACACAATTCACCTGATCAGTTCTTCGGTTGTCTTCGCGTGTACAATTCCTATGAAAGAAAGTCGTTGATAGACATCCTTTGCCTTCTATTAGGTTGGTGCAAAAATAATGACATAATAATGTCGTTTTTGACGTTAAAAAATACGTCAAAGAACGACATTATTACGTCATTATTTTTGCACCAACCTAATATATGGATGGCTAGAACGACCGTAATATTAAAGAGTACAATAACATTAGTCCAAGCAGCTCTTGAAGGCTCGCCATATAGATTACATTTTTCTTCTTGGTGTATTCCGGTCCGCCTGGCTGTAAAAAATATATTTTAAATGGGATTTCGACGGAAGAGTATCTGCCAGGCAATAAATGACAGATTTATTTAGTAGAAATTTTAGGGTCGAAATGTCAGTACCCGGAAAAAAATCTTGGATTTTTTTGTTAATTCATCCCAAATAATGTAAAGTTACTTGTCTCAAATTAATTCACTCCAAGAAATTACAAATTTTAAATCAAAGTTTGTTCAGCTTGCCTTGCAACTTCAAAATGAAAAATTACCCAAAATCAAGGGGAGTTATTCACATTTCGTATGTACGGATGATATTCGAAGTACTTACAAAGAATTTTTTTTTTTTTTTACAATTTAAAAGAAAAAATCTGTTTATCGGGATGAGAGCGAACAACGATCCCACACTTAGAAATAACGCACCCAAATCGCCCACATTTGGAGCGATCGCAAAGGTCAAGCCCACCAGAGTGCAATGGAAGGCACTCACTCTGAGGGAATTTGGTGCAAATTTTAGTAAATATAAATTATTTTTATTTTGGAGTGACAGAAAAGATCCAAAAACTTTAACTATAAAACCGAAACTTTATGATCGGCCAAACCTTCCTTCAACTGTTTTTTTTATTGAAACGGACATAAAAAAAGGCTTTAACAGAATAATTTTATTTTTCTCTTAAAATAAAAGCTTCAAATAATGAAATTATGATATAAAAATATATATATAAATAACAATGTAAATAAGTGAAAAATCATTGGTAAAACATAGGAACTTATTAGAATACATGAACGCAGGCGTATATTTTGCAAAATAATACACGCAATGCACTAGTCGTTTGCTGTAACAGTTCTGACCATAATTTCATGTTTAAGAATGCGGTTCTAATGAAAAGAGAAAGAAATTTATTAAGGCAAAAATATATTGAAAATGCTACTAATTTCGGCATCCTCTAAGATCAAGGCAATGCATCTTGGGATTCGGCTTGTCTAATATAAATTTACGTTCATGATCATACTGCATGCCTCTTTTCCTCAATAAAGAATTAGTACAATGTGAGATAATTTTAAAAGCAGTAAAAATAAGTGATAAAAATGCATGAGATAGGATAAGTTTCAAATTCATATGTAAAGATTTAAATGCTGAACGCCTTTGTATATTTAATTTGAATGTGAAAAATGTAACCGGCATTTGTTGTTTTTCCTCCTTTTTCTGTATAGGACTGACTCCATCAATAAATCTTAAGTTACAAAAGTGTTATTATTGCCGTTAAAACAGACGTAAGACATGGAAGAAACAATGACTGGAAGGTATATAATCACCATTAACGGCAATTCGAAAAAGCTGACAGGTTTTCGTCCCGCCCTCATCAAAGCTCGATCGAAGCATTCATCGCGACTAAAAAGGGAGAATTCTTGTAAATGAAGATAGGATATGCGCATATAATATTTTTTTTGTGCATAATACGAAATATTTTGAACGAAAATTGAAGACAAAAAGGGGGGGGTCGTATTATATACAAGTACGCGTTTTCAGAAATTTTTACTCAGCTTAAAAACAATCTCTTATTTGAAACAGCAAGATTGCAAATACAATCAGCACAGGGGGTAGAAATATTTATTTTTCAGCGAATGTGACACAAGGTCAAGGTTTAAAATGGGGTTAACGACAATACAGTGGGAAAATTGCCCAAGCAATTGCCCGGCTCTTCCCCTTTTGGAGATGACACAGGTGCCGGGCAATAAACCCACCCCCTCCCAAAGGAGAGGTATTGCCTGGGGCGAAGGCCCTTTGGGGTTTGGCCTTGAGTCAATAATTCATGCTTTTCTTTTTTCACGAGTTCTCTAACCCTAGATGTCCCGATCGTAAAATCTTTATATGCATTTGGAGGTATTTCCAAAGTTATAAATAAAAAGTTTATTTTTCAGCGCGCCCATGTCGCTACCGAATGTGACACAAGGTCGAGGTTTAAAATGGGTTTGACGGCAATACCGTAGAAAAATTGCCCAAGCCCCATCGGCACTTCGCCTTTAAAGCCAACCCTCTTCCGAAAGAGAGGTAGTGCCTGAGAGAAATGCTCCCCGAGGCGTGGGTTTAATATTTTTTTTATACTTCCCCGGCATGTGACAGGTAAAATACAAAGTAGGCAGGTGTTGGTAACAACTGTTTGCAAAAGCTATTTAATATGTTGGCCATATTTGATTCTCTTTCCCTTAATGAAAGACAATATTTTTTTTTTTATTTTCCTAGTTTATTAATATATAGAAATAAAGTCATATGAAACAAAAGTATAATAGATTAATAATTAACACTTTTTAAAATGTATTGTATGTCTAGTTAACACGTTTCTCTGAAAATTCGAAAATAAGTTTTGAAACGGAAATTAAAAGAAACACACAATGGCTAAACATCCGTTTCATTTCTATTCTTTAATATAGTGAAATCTTAAATATTGTAGTGAAATATATGTACTACATTGAGATTTTAATGAATAATATGGTGCAACTTTTCAAAAACATTTAGGTACTACGATGTCGTATTTCAGTATTCAAGGATGTAATTTATTCTCTGGTTTTAGCTTCAGAGATACTGGGTGGTAAAGTCGCATTATATACAAGAAAATACGGTATATTAATATTGATATATTATTACTATATGTATGGTAATAAAATAAGCACACCCCATTTCCCCCTATAGCTTATAACCATCTATTATAATAAAATAAACATTTTCAGCTAAAATCTGAATTAATCAACTAAAGCATCATAAACTTCTACTTAGAGTTGTTGCTATATTACAATATGTATATATCCTATCCTCCCTTAGAATTCTCCTCTGTTAGTTTTGGTTCACATTTGTTCTGGGGTTATTGGCCCCCGTTCGGAGGATTGACGCGATTGCGTCTCGATTAAGGGACGAACCTCGCGAAACGGAGTGGCTCTTGCAGCATGTCTCACTGGCGATGGTTCGAGGTAATGCTTTCTCCATCATTGCGGCTGGCAGAGGATAGAAAAAAAATTGTTTATAGTTACTTTGTTCAAACTTTTTTTTTTTTTTTCAGTAAATAAATTTCTCTTTTCATTTGAAAAAAAAAATTCCCGATTGAGCTCTGAATAGAGAGGAACGGAAAGCGATCAACTGTTTCCTATTATTTTCCTTCCGACTTTCTTGTCATGTGTCTGTATTAGCAGCGATAATCAGCAAAAATGTTTGTTGGTACAAAACGCTTTACAACACGGTTTTCCGTCTTGTCATATATTTTCTTATAGAAGTATTCTATGTATAACTATCAATCAACAAGTCCAGTAGATGTATATTCAGTCCTTTTTTCCACATACAAAATCTTTTGTTCCTCCATAAATATAGTGAATATCAATAAAATTGAATATTTTGTACATTAATTTATTAAAAAAATATTATAGACCAATAGTTCTTAGACGGGTATTCCATAGACCAGTGTCCTTAGACAGTTTTCCCTTAGAGCAATATTCTTTAGACGAATATTCCTAAATCCGTACAATAGATGTAGCTTCAGTTCTTTTTTTTCCCACTATATACATACAAAATCTCACGTTCCTTCGTATATTTCAACGTCTATTAGAGGACAGTCCGGAAATATTTGTTCTCAGAAAATTAACATAGGAATCCGGATACCAGAGTTTAAGATTTTCCGCTTGGCAATTGTCCAATTCGTTTGTGTCGTAACGAATGGTCTTCCGACAAATATGGATGGTATTAATTATTTCGTATACATTACTGCCGGGGAGCCTCTGCTCAGATATCATACATTCCAATAAGCAATACTGGGAGCCGGTCGGGAGTGGCCGGTCGGGTCGACAACTGAGTCCCATCATGAAACATTTCATACACGCGTTGAAGCAGTTGACACCATTGTCCACGAAGATTTCACCAAAAATGAATGGCGACACTGTTAGTAACATTATAAGATGGATCAAATTTGTTCTCATGTTGATCTCGTGAATCTGAAAGAAATAAAGAGGAAATTTATATAGTAAGCTGTCACTAGGGGGTGTCAAGGATACCCGCGCAACAATAAAACAAATTGAGCTAAATATGCACTTGGATAGGATCAATAATCTATATAATTACTTATGGGTACCTAATAGGCCGTGGGGGACGTTTATTTTTATTTGAGGAAATTTACCAACACCTCATTACTTATTAAGACCACCCCATTTATTAGTATCGCGTGTTTTGACGTTTTAAATGATTTTCCGACCACCATTTTTATTAAAACCATAGCGTTTATTGTGTATAAATCATTAAGACTATGTATTAGGCACTTAAGAATATGCTTGCTTATTGTGCTTAATAGGGCTCCTAGCGGAATTAGACCGGAAATAGGGCAAAAAAGACACTTTAAGAAAAAATACTATCTTTATGATCAGAAAACTATCAGAGCAAGCAATACAAATGCAGAAGGACGTATACCGATGTTTCATAGACTACATAAAAACTTTTGATAAGGCATGACAGAGATTTATTTGACTTCTATGAAAATTTTATTTATTTTGGAAAAGTTGCTAGAATAATCCAGAACATTTAATGGGAATAAACCGCCTACATACGGAGAGAAAAGGAATTGAACAAGTAAACAGAAGCAGTAAAGGGCGTAAAACAAGGATGAGACATCTTCACGGATTTATTTAACCTTTACAGCGAGGCCACGACCACACACACACACACAATCTTAATAATATAAGATACGATGATGAGGCATTGATTACAGACAGAGAAAAAAAACTTCAGGAACAAGTTAGGAAAGGAAAACGGAAAGACATAACTAACCACCATTTGTAAGAAGACAGAATGTGTAGTCATTAGCAAGAGAGACAGCTCAAGATGCGAGCTACGAATTGGAGTGGTCAAAATCAAGCAAGTACAGAAATTCTGTTTTAACAGACGGCAGAAATATAGTAACAGTATCCCCATATATATATATATAAGAAGAATCAAGTACGGACAATTTTCCAAATGACCTAACACCGTTATCAAGAGAAAATCTCAAACAGGGAAAGAAACATGAAAAAGACCTAAAGGCTACCTACTCAGTAAAAAAAGTGCTCGACTCCTAGATTACATAGAAAACGCTTCACAACGATAACTTCTATCAAAGGACAGCCCGAATTGTTACACGAGTTTCATGGTCACTTTAGATGACAAGAACGCATATATATATATATATATATATATATATATATATATATATATATTTCATTATAGTAATTCATGGAGCCTAGAAGAATCATCAACAGGATGCAGAAAGCACTGGACACTGTTTCGTTCTATTTGGGACTTCATCAGCAGTGAGCATCCACTACCGAGAATCGAACCCGGACAGTTACGATACCAACGGGCCACGGTTACGAAGAATATATATATATATGTGTGTGTGTGCTGTTAGGCCAATACACCTGAGAAAACTGCTGTAGATAGATGATAGTTCAGATATTTTTGAAGGAATTGGACGTCATGCATGACATCAATAAAGAGAAACTATAGAGCCGTCAGCAAAAGGGAGAGTCTACGATACGAGTTACGAATTGGAGATGTCATAATGAAGTAAGTACAGAAATTTCATTATCAGGGAAAGTGTTACAACAGACAACGGAAAATATGACACCGAAATCCGAAGGTGCATTGGAATAGCGACAGATGCCTTCCAAAAGGTAAACAAAGTATTAAGAAAAATGAAAATATTAGAAGCAAAGAAAAGCGTGTTTAATTGTTATGTAATATCCAATTTCCTATATATCAGGTCATCCCATAACTTGGAAAAGTTCCTAAACTTGGAAAATGGGTGCCTCATGAATTGTCTGAAAACAACCTCAAATCCCGAGTTGACATCTGCTCTTCTCTCCATTCTCGCCAACTTGTTTCACCTTTTTAAGAGACTTGTGACTGGCGACGAAAAATTTTATCTTTTATCGAAATGTTAAGCGTCGTAGACAGTGGCTTGGTAAAGGGGGAAGGACCCCAGCCACAGCCGAGAAGGGAACTTCATGGGCAAAAAGGTTCTTCTTTCAATCTGGTGGGACCGCCAAGGAAATATCCACTTTGAATTTTTACCACCTAATGCAACAATTAATGCTCAAATATACTGTCAGCAATTAGAGCGTTTGAACCAAGCTTTGAGGGAAAAAAGACCTGCTCTAGTGAATCGAAAAGAGGTGATGTTTCATCAGGACAATGCGCGACTTCACACAGCAAGAATTACGTCACAAAAGATCGAAGAACTTGGTTGGGAGAAAATTCCTCATCCTCCTTATTCTCCCGATCTTGCTCCTTCAGACTACCATTTGTTTCGTAACTTACAGAATCATTTGGAAGAAACAGCTTTTGTAACAGAGAAAGAGGTTAAAACTGACATTTGTGAGTTCTTCGAATCAAAGGCAAAAGAATTTTACAGTAATGGAATTAGTAAGCTTGTTAATAGATGGAAGGAAGTCATAGATAATCAGGGAAAATACATTGTTGATTGAATCTGTAATTAAATGTAACATTTGGTCACTTGTTTTCGTTATTCAAAATTCGGACAGAACTTATGGGATGACCTGATAGAATGCTGGTCGATTTCTGCACAGATGAAGAGGAGACTTGAGACAACAGAGATGTTGCTCTACAGATATGTGATGAGAATACCATTTACGGAGCAACGAAGGAAATCTGAAGAAAAATGGAAACATAAAACGCATTTAAAAAAAAAAACCCAAAAAAACTAATGCTCACCCAATAAAAGGCCTAAGAGCCACTAAACATAGAGTGTAATGTTGTATTAGAATAAGAAAGGACAAGAAGTGAAGTTCTTGGGGCTATGCAGGAAAGATAATGGCTAACTCTAAACTTGAAAAGGTCAAGATTTAATTAGTGAATAACATTTCAGAGTTCAGACGGAGACGTTAGAAGTATAGAATTGAAGTAGATTTCAGAACGAACCGGAAACCCAATCCTAAACAGGAAACAAGAGATAAACCTATACTCCTGTAGACCAGGGAGGAGTGTGAACCGGACAATAGGCGAACCTATTCTAATTTTATACTTAGAATAATAATGAGGAAAGACGGCTTGGAGAATATGAAGCCGACGGGGCTTTCTGAAAGTAAAAGCGACAGAGAGAATCAGCGATTAAACTACCTAAGGATCGTCTGTAAATGGATGCCACATCAGGTAGTCGGTGAAATAATAAGGAGACGAACATTAGTTAGAGCTATGAAGGATAGGAAGTTGTGGAGAACTATGATCGCTCACGTCCTGAATGGATACGACACATAAAAGAAGATGCATTCAACAAACTCGATAGTTATTATCAGAGCAGAAAAGTAGCAATGGAACTGAAGCGAAAAGCGTTCAAAGAAAGCATTTTACCAGTTAAGACACACGGCTCCGAGACGAGACGGCCAAGCAGGATCCTTACCACAGTCCAGAAAAAGATGGAGCGGATAATACTAAGCATTGCACTCGTGTCACTTGTTTGGTTCTTCCTCTAAACCAGAGAATATAACTTTTCAGCACTACCCGACTCCGGGATGGACTCACAAACGACCAGGTAACTAGATATGCTTTAACCAACACTTTAATCTATTAGGTTCTCTGTCGCTTGGATGATTGACACCAGAAGAAGGTTGGAGGTTACAGCAGCCAAAACGTTGTGAGTATAACAACCAATATGAGCAATGCTGATATGAATGACAGGGCATATAATGAGAATGAACTGTTTAACATATTTGTTCCCACACAAAATTGCATCTGACGCACACGTGCATCCATTTGTAGTATTCAAACTATAACAATTAAAATAGCTTGCGTGTACGAGTTCGAATTCCAGTTGAATACATTATATTCAATTACGTACTAATACCATTGGGAAAGGTATGAATCCTCTTCTTCTCTCCCCGCCAGCTATGGGTAAATAGCAGGACAGACCGGGTTCTATACCCCTTGAATGGCAACGGGTCTACCGCAGAAAGAAATGGCAACGTACTGAGGAAAAATATCTGCGTCGTCAATCACGTATCGAAAGATACATGATCCCCTAAGCGTGTATAAAGAATGGCACATAACTGATTGCGTGTACAGATTTCAAAGACATATCATCACACACACATATATATATATATATATATATATATATTAATCGGGGGTTACAGGGTGGGGGATTAGGAACAGAAACATTAGTAATGAGTAGAAAGAGAAAAGAACAGTCAGGATGACAGCAGATAGCGATTGACATTGTATTTAAATTTTTGCAGATTAAAGTTAGCTGGGAAAAGGGGGGGGGCGATAAAGGAAAAAGAGACAGCTGACAGAGTTTAGTAGCAAAAGACGGAATCACATGAAAGATTAGTTATCAGCCTCGTGAGACAATATATAAAAACAAGCTCCGGCCTCATCACTTTCAAATTCCGGTTCTTGCACGATCCCCGCAGTTAGGCACCATCGAGACTAGTCAGTACCCAGAGGGGCGACTGCTTGCGAATACCAGGTACTATAAGGTTAGGAGGCATGATGGAGTAATGGATAGCGGTTCGTATTGAGGAATTGGAGAGCCGAGTTCGAATTGCATTACATTCACTTACGTGCTAATACCCTCTTTTTCTCTCCCCAGCTATGGATAAATAGCAGGACAGACTGGGTTCCTTATCCTAGACCGGTTGCCTTGGGTGGCCAAAGGGAACCTGTCTAGGAGAAGGAAATTTTGAATTCAAAAACTGGAGAGGGTTAGGCCCCGTCAGGCTATCTTACACAAGAAACAATACTTCTACTGCAGTAAATGTGGTGCTCCTACGAGATTCGCGATCAACAAGGTTGGATATGCAGGTGGTGAAATGAACAATGGCTCGGAATTGCTCATCGGAGATCTGAATTCATTATATATTCACTTACGCGCAAATACTCTTGGGAAAAATATGAATCCACATCTTCTCCCCTTCCAGCTATGGGTTAATTAATAAGACTTGTATAAACCATTATTATTCCCCCACCCAAAAAAAGAAAAAAAATACAATATAAAAATATTTTTTGGCTTTAAATAACCTGCAATGGGTTGATAATCCGTAGAAAACACATCAAACAAAAAATCCATCAATAATATATTCTAAAATAACAGTAAAAAATTGTGACAGATCAAGAGGTATTTACAAAAAAAAAAAAAAAAAAAAAAAAAAAGAAAATTTTCAAATAATTAATGTTGGTTTGAGTAAATTCAAAAGACATCTAGTTTGTATCTCCTGAAAAAAAAAGACTTTGCAAGAAGTTGTTGTCAGTCAACTCAAAAAATACCAACTCCCCATAAATCTACATCAAGCGACTCCCTTTCCCGAGGAAAACTAGAGATCAAAAAACTCGCCAGCAACTAAAAATACGTGTCAGTGGCTCTAAGTCAATACGCCTGTACTTTCTTTTCTATATTAAACCATCACTAATGACATTTGCTAAAATATATGAGCGTTTCTGCATCAGACACGTTTCTACAAACATTTCAAATAAGTTTCGTTGATATGAAAAGCTACACCCACATGAATCAAGTTACACATATCTTTACATACAATCACTTTGTGGTAAAAAAAAAAAATAACAGCTTTAAATTTTACCACAATTATTGGAAGTTTATTTAATATATTAATTGTGACTATGACTAATTACCTACGCCGCTATATATATTACGTGAAACGCTTACTCTGTTGTTTTTTAAGCTACGCCCAACCACAAAGAAGAGAGAAATATTTTACGCGACCTTCGAGTAAAACTGAGAAAACATCCAGAGTTTAATTAGCTGATCAGTAAAAAAAAATGTTATCACGCCTATTGCTACTTTAAGCCCTTACCATGTCAAGTTTTGTTATTTATCATTAGAAATTCCTAGACAATACTACTGATGCTTTAATTTGGTAGATAAAAGCTAATGTGTGCTACACATACATAAATCCACACAGGAAATAACGCCAGTGCCTATGATTTGGCAAATTTCAAAATCGGTTTCGCGCGAACGTACGAGAGAATCATACCACGTGACAAAGAGGAAGAATAATGGGCCAAAAGTGTATCGTTCTATTTTAGTTTTCAAATGTCCTAAGCTCAGAGTTTTCATAAAGAAATATCAGCAAAGTCTGCAGCCCAAAAGTCAGCAGTATGACCCGCTTTCCTACAGGCGACTTCAAAAGAACTGCCGCCAATCGTCTACACCTTTTCACCGACACGCTTACACCCAAGGACGCAGTTGAAAGTTCAATGAACTCTTCCCTCTTCATTCGCTTATTGACGTACATACACACAGAATATTCATTTAAACTGAAACATCTAAAAAGCTTTAAATTACACCATTTTACGTTGCGGTGTTTTATTTGAATTGTTTATATCTATCTATCTATATATATATATATATATATATATATAATTATAGTTATACTGTTAATCCATGTATGTGTAGAATTCATTTGTTTTAAAAGTATGGAAATTTTCTACTGAATTCTACAACTCAAGGTAAAGAAAATACTAGGTTGGCCAGAATGTCCGGACTCACTTAGGAAAAACAACAATTTGATTGATCTCTGTTTGGTGGAATTTCCAAGGAGTACAGCATTTCTAGTTTGTTCCACATGGTCGCGCCATCAACGCTAAATTGTATTGTCAGCAGCTAGACCGCGTGTACGAGAAACTAAAAAAGTATCCTGCTTTGATCAATCGAGGTCGGGCTTTGTTTCAGCAAGACAATGCGAGGCCACACACTGCCAGGTTGGCTAAGGATAAGTTCAAACAGACAGACGGTGTTGAGATTCTTCCACATCCACCATTCAGTCCCGATGCTGCTCCGAGTGACTATGGCCTATTCCGCTCAATGGCACACTTCCTCCACGTCCAGCGATTTAACACTCTTGATGAAGTGAAGGAAGCTTGTTTACAGTTTTATTATTATTCAAAGCCAGCGGACGGGTATCTGGGACAGATTCGGATGCTGGCTGATCGCTGACAGATTATCGAGAATGATGGACTTTTTTTGAAGAATAAATTTTGGTGTTGCTCCGTAAAATTTTGTTGTTTTCTTTCCGCTTTCTAAGTGAGTCAGGCTTTTCTGGCCAACCTAATAATAACATTATTAACTATTATTATTATTATTTCCTTTGATTTCCTAAGGTTAGAAATGGTATCATGACACTTTCCACTGAGAAAAAAATGACATAGATAAAGCCCTTAGTAAAGTGTGGGTTGTACTTGTGAGAACAATTTTTTGTATCTCTTTGAGGCATGGACTTCTAGGAATCCCTTCAATTAGTCTACTGGAATCTTTTCCAACCAATCCTAGGGTTACAACTACAACAGGGATTGTTGATTTTCTCATGTGCCACATTTTTGAGATTTCTATTTATTATTATTATTATTATTATTATTATTATTTCTTCTGTTCGTTTTCAGACGAAGATCTTGCATTATGGGTGTTTTCCATCAGGTCGTATGACCTCAAACAGCACCTTTCGCAAAATATTTGCAGTGCCACGTAACGCAGACTTATGAGGCGATAGAAATCTACGCTTTTATTCCGATTTTCTTAAACTAAGACTTTAAATTCGGTGGTTTAGATTCCAGTTCCAAATGATAACTGGGACAAAAGTGGCCTGAACGTCCCACATTCTTGTACGTTCAGGTCACTATTGTCTTAGTTATCATTATCACAGTTGAAATGCGATCCAAAAGATTCTTTTAACTCAGATCATGTGGTACCCAAACATCATTGCGATTTGAGTACCCAAGCTTCACTAAGTGCTCATGGATGGATGGTGGATTTTGATAAATTTAGTGTTTATGCCAATTTCCGGTTTGTGTAATGCGGGTTATTCTCAATGTCATGATTTGCGCGTCATCTGTAGTATCAAGTGTGTGTGTGTGTGTGTGTGTGTGTGTGTGTTGGGGGGGTCTGTCTTAGTGTTCTTTATCAATAAGTCTACAATCACCAACTATAAAATTAGCGAACCACTTCCGTACAGTTCTGTCAGAGAAAGCACCTTCACCGTACACAATACATATCTTTTTTTTGTTGCTTGCGAGACATTTTTGCCTTTACGGAAAAAAAAATTTAAAAAAAATGTCTAAATTACACTAATCTTCCATTTTCATAAGGATGCAAAATTGACACGGATTAAGTAATTTTAAACTTTCTTTCTCATAGTTTGAAGTGTGCTTTAATCGGAAATGTAAGCATATATCTGTCGATGAATTTGACATGTTCAGATGTGTTGGAACATGAACTGTAATGGTTAGAAATCTTGTCTCGCGATATCAATTCGTAGTGAGTTTGACTCTCGTTAGGTGATCCGTACTTTCGGTCTTGTGCCACATCTAGCCTCTTAAAAAAAAAAAAAAAAAAAAATCACTCTGTATACATAAGTTATTAAGTACCTCCAAAGAAACGCTATATCTAAAGTTTAAAATTATTTACTTAATGAAATGTCTTGAAGATTTTTATTTTAGTTTTAATTTGAAGCTAATAGAATAAATTTAATATTTCCAATAAACAAAATACGTTGCTGTATTTCAAAACTAATTTAAATTGACTAGAAGCAATTTTTGTTTTTAAATCGCTGATTTTAGTCATTTTAACCATCTATCAGCACAATGTAATTTTCTTTATTAAAAAATCTTTCAGAAATAAAATTTAGTTTTCTGAAATTTTATTTGAAGAATATTAGCCGATTTCAAGTTTAATCTGATTTGAAAACAAATATTAATTATTCTTAGTTTAAAATATCACAGAAATATGTTTTTAATGCAGCGGTAAGTATTTTTAAGGTGTTGACAGCTTTTTTTTTTTTTTTTACGGTGGATATATCTTTAAAAAGGACTTGATATATGACATGAGCGTCTTTAATATAACATGAGCGTCTTTATTATATAATTTTTAACTAGCCAGTTGTCTTAGGAAAATATTCTCCATAATCTAATAATTTATTAAATCTTAGGTACTTTGGTTTTAAATTTACTATAGTTATCGTTCTCATTTTCTGATAATGTCGTCTGTGGACGTCTGTATTTAGAAAAATTGTTTATAGACACACACACACAAAAAAAATTCTTTTTAAAATATTGGGGTTTCTGTGAGCTTCAAGGTTTTACTTTTTTTTAATTCATTTTAAACCTTAGGTATCGCATTTCTGTAGAGGAGATATATATATATATATATATATATATATATATATATATATATATCTTAATCGTATCTTTTTAAAGGTCGATTGAAATTGGATCAGAAGAACATATGGTTTCCATTAACGTCATCCATTGTGTTGATAGCAAAGCAAAAAAATAAAATAAAAAAGAATTGGGAATGAAGGCCAGCATTTCGTTAATCTACACACTCGCTACCCTATTGTCTTGTTTCTTCCTTTTGTGAACGAACCCGGGAGGTGGGAGGCAATGCTAGAAAGATGAAACTGAATGTTGTAGAATAACTTCAAACAGAAGAAGGCGAACATTTTGCCCCCAATTCTTAAATATGTAAATGAACCCGAAAGACTGGCACCAAAGCATAAACTCAGTTATTTGGGCAACGTTAAGAAATAGGATTCTGCTGCGATAGTATTTTTTTTGTTGTTTTTGTGTTTTTTTTACAGTGAAGTTCACTCGGGACAAGGTCCAAGAGCCAATCAACGTAAAGGGTGACAGCGTAAGAACCACCACAAGCAAGATGATAATCCCACGAAGACGCAAGTGAACAACGGAAGTGAAATAGAATTTTTGTCTGATGATTTGGCAGTACCTATCTATGTATCAATCTATCTATGCCCATTACATATCTATGTATGTCCATTACATATCTATCTATCTATCTATCTATCTCCATTACATATCTATCTCCATTCCATATCTATCTATATTACATATCTATCTATCTATCTCCATTACATATCTATCTGTATTACATATCTATCTCCATTACATATCTATCTATATTACATATCTATCTATCTATCTCCATTACATATCTATCTATATTACATATCTATCTATCTATCTCCATTACATATCTATCTATATTACATATCTATCTATCTATCTCCATTACATATCTATCTATATTCCATATCTATCTATCTATCTCATTACATATCTATCTATATTCCATTATCTATCTATCTATCTCCATTACATATCTATCTATCTATCTATCTCCATTACATATCTATCTATATTATCTATCTATCTATCCATTACATATCTATCTATATTACATATCTATCTATATTACATATCTATCTATCTATCTCCATTACATATCTATCTATATTACATATCTATCTATCTATCTCCATTACATATCTATCTATATTACATATCTATCTATCTATCTCCATTACATATCTATCTATATTACATATCTATCTATATATCTCCATTACATATCTCTCTATATTACATATCTATCTATCTATGTCCATTACCTACCTACCTACCTACCTACCTACCTCAATCTGTTACTATTTATCGTTCATTTTCATCTGTGTTAGTAGCGTCTTCAGACCCTTCTAAATATGTTTATAGGTATCTTTCGCAGTTTGTTTTGTAATTTACTAAGCATGATTAGATATAGCACACGATCGAATGTAGGGAGCACCCAGTGAGGATCGAACTCATTACTCAGTCCTAATTGATCTAGAAGACCAGCTTGCTAATCATTACACCAAGTCGAAGATTACGATAGACTGTTTTTATCTACACCAGACTGTGCACAGCTCTCTCTTCTGAGAGAAACTATAACCACAAAATTATTGATCCAGTTTTCATCATCATCATCATCATCATCAATACCATGGCCGGTTGTGGTCGTAGGGTCTCTGCGCAGATGAGCACCTGACCTACATATCTAGGTTGAAAGTCGGAGAGGTATTCATTCATACATAACATATCCTGGGCAAGCAGACCCGGCGGACGACTTCCCTCTCCACGTCATAGCACAGCCAATTTGAAAGCTCGCCTTAATCACGGGCTAATTATTATTAATTAATTATTATTATTTTCCGCGGGCAACTGTCCTCATCTTTGTTGTTGTTGTTATCACATAACATATATGAGTTAAATAGTAGGACCCGAATCTTGAAAAAATCATTGCTATTCTAAAAACAAGAAAAATTGTCAATTTTATTCTTTCAACTACAGATATTTTGTACATAATTTTATACTTTCAGGGTAAATTTGTTTGTTTTTTTTTTGTTTTTGTTTTTTTTTAGATATATAGTTTGTAGATTATAAAATGTATTGTTGGTAATTTTACCATGAGAATGTATTTTTATATTTTTTAATGTTGTATTGATTATCATTTTTCTATAAAAATCTATTGTTGCTCATTTTATTATATAAATTTTTTGCTTTTTTTGTTGGTGGTGGGGGGATCACTATTTGCCTATAGCTGGGACCCTAACAGGTGCTACCACATCGGGCCATGGTGGACCTGGGAACAACAGCAATTAAGAGATGATTATACGATCGTCAAAGCCTCCAGTCTTGTTGCCGGGTGTAGTTTATCGTCCTACCCAGAACCAAGTATTAATGCAAAATTCACTCGTAAAAGAAAAAAAAAAAAAAAATTATAATCCAAAATGTTTCGAATTTAAGTAACCTAAAAGGGTTGATAAGCCGTAAAAAAAAAATTAATCAATCCTTTAGCATACCACAAAGACAGAAAGCGACAGAAATAGTGAAAATTGCTTTTATAAGATTATTCATTTATACAAATCCAGAGACAGATATGCAATGTGACTGGCCCTGATCTGGCATCTCGTTTACAGTCACTCTCTCACAGACGTGCCATCGCCTCCCTCTGTCTTTTCTACTGATACTTTAACGGTAACTGCTCCGACGAGCTATTTTCGCTAGTTTCCAAACTGCATGAATTTAAACGTGCCACTAGGTCGGTATTTCAGTTCAACCCTTTCAATGTCGAAACGGTTAAATGCAGCCGTCTCTTCTACTCCAATAGCTTCATGTCTCGCACTTCCCGTCTGGGGAACTCCCTTCCTCTTACTTGCTTCCCTGATAGGTATAATCTCCAACTGTTCAAATGCAATGTCAATCGACAACTCCAGATGCCTTAATCTATTCCCCGTCCTTCTCTTCATCCTTTCATCTTTCACGCCTCTTTACTCTTGCTCCCACTTTCTGTAACCCCTTGCGTGCTAGTGGCACTCCCGCCTTGCTTGGGGTAAAAAGTTTAAAAAAAAAAAGAAAAGAAAAGATACCTGCTGGCTGTCGATGGAGATCAAGTGACAGTAAGTATCTTCAAATCTTCAGAACTTTCGTATTGTCTGAATTATTTCAGTTCAAAATATATAATTATTACTATTGATTTCTGTTGTATACTCATTTCCTTCCAGGTCAGTACTCCCTGGGTTTGACAATAAACAATATCCAGCATCAAGGCCTCTGATCGGGAGGTTTTGAGGAGTGTGGAACCACCTCTTAATTGCTGTTGTTCACAGGCTCACCCTGACCTGGGGTGGTAGCATCTGTTTGGGTCCCAGTTATGGGCAAATAGTGAACTCCTAAGCAGAAACAAAATTCTATGAAAATATAAAGGTGCATTTTTGTGGTAAAATACCAGCAATACAATTTTATATAAGGAAATTACACACATATTTATAGTATAAGTATCAACCATACATTTTATAGCAAAAGGACCAACAATACATTTTATAGCAAAATGACCAACAATACAATTTATATATATTTGAAAGCATGCAATTGCGTCCAAAATATATTTAGTTGAAGTGATAAATTATTCGAAATATTAACCCATAATAACCCATAGAGGTTGATATAACAGGAAATCAATCGGCCAACTTGAAAGAACTCTTTCATTTGATTAATCCATATAATATCCTACAATTTCTTAAAGAAATCAAACTGTATTCCAAAATATGGCTTCAACAAAACTACAACATAACACACACATATCACTCCCTCTAGTAATCATGTCAACGCCAACATGTATAAGCACACTAGCTAAGTATCATCTACCATGTATTCAATTGTGAAAGCAGAATAACATATTTTTTATTACCTCAAAGCTCACAAGAAAATTAAATTTCGGCATTAAATGACCCATAAGGAGTTGACATACCGTTAGACAATCAATCAATCAGTCCTTCCGGGACCCAACCAGAGACCTACGGTCAGAAATCGCATCATGACATTTTCCACTGAACATTTGTGTAAAAAAATAAAATAAAACAACCCAAGATCACACACATTTTATATAGATAAAGCCGTTTGTAATGTGTGATCTGTGCTTGTGAGAATAATTTCTTTTGTGTTTATTCAAAGCATGGGCTACAAGGGATCCTTTTAATCAGCCTATCAGAATCATTTTCAATCAAACCCAGGGCCTCAATCACAACAAGAATTATTGAAGCTACATTACAGTCTGCGGGAGATGTCATGTCAATTAGAAAGCACATTCTCTTAATTATTATTATTATTGTTGTTGTTGTTGTTGTTGTTGTGTCGTCCGTTGACGACGTCAACGGAAATACTGTTCTTGAAGCATAGTTCCAACAAGACTTCTCACGACTCAAGAACTTGAAGATCATTTTTCATCAGAAATATAATTAACTTTTGTTCCATATAAATAGCTTTTTATAAACCTCCCCCACCCCAAATGCCGCGTGACTTTCAACAGTCTATATACCAGAGAATATTGAAAAGTTCTCGGTCCAACCAATTTCTTAAAAGAAGCATTCTGACGTTTTGTCATTGAAATACGGCTTTGGGAACTTTTCAAAACTAACTATCTATCTATCTATCTAATGTACACATATGTGCATATAGGTGTATCTAATATATATATATATATATATATATATATATATATATATATATATAAATATATGGAATAATACAAACACAAAATGTGTTAACAAAATGTATTGAAACAAAGAATAGGTGTTTCTTTAAACATTCCCAAACTATTGCATAATGGGTGACTAAAAGTCGGGCAGCTTACAATTTCTTAATCCTACCAACCAACCCATAATATCTGCCGAATGCCGAAAAAAATTGAAACGACAAAGGAAAAATAAACGAAGAACAAACAAAAGTAAAACAAAAAAAAACGATCAAAGAAAGAAAATGAATATAGACAAAAGAGAAAAGACAGACGCCAACCTAGGCAAAGCCTAAAGTGCTCAATACCTCTAGAAAATAAACAGAACAGCAACACTACCCAACAAAGTTTTCGAGCCAGTCAATCGCCGGTTTTTGTATTCTTCCACTGATTGGTTCCTAAAATCATTCGTAACTCATGTTACATTTTTCAAAAATTATTTGGCCAACCCTCCCTATTTCGTTGGTTAGTATATACACACACACACATATATATTCTGTTTATACGTTATTTTCATAGATATAATTTAATTAAGTAAATCCATTTCATAATATGTTGTCATTGTTTAGGTTAAGATATATTTCGTGAGCAGATTTGATCGATCGAGAAAAATCGTCGAAGGTGTATGTTTATAAATAGTAATTCAGGCTTTGCTAACCAGTCACTTCTTTGTGATTGAATGGTTAACAGCACATCAGATTAAATGATTGGGTTACAGGTCCGATTCCTGTCGGAAAAGCACATATTTTCTACGAAATTTCTCGAACATTCAGGCCGATAAATGCAATTATTACTGTTTAATTACGAAAAGTAACAGAGTACTTACTTAAATAAATTATATCTATAAAAATAACGTATAAACGGAAAATATATTAAAATAATTGTCGGACTTAATCCATTTCATATATATATATATATATATATATATATATATATATATATATATATTAGTAATTGAATGTCAAAATGGGTAAAATTCCGACGTGTTACGACGTAGAGGGATTCCCATTTTGTCATTCAGTTATCTATTCTCTCTCTCTCTCTCTCTCTCTCCCCTGACGGCTGCAAATTCAGAGTGTTCAAATTGAATATGATGATTATTTCGAATTTTATTTTATTGTTATTATGAGAATATAAATTTCTGTAATCATTTTTATTAGTTGATTTTCGGAGAACACTTAGTTTTAAGTTATCTACAGGATCAGGTTAATTAGTACCATGGGGATATATTAATAGAGCATCAATATATCGAGCGAAAAATATTTTGGAAAGGACCAGATTCAAGAAACTGAAGACAATACAGGCCATCATTCCTTTTAAGGGCGTTCCCATTGATAAGCCAAAACTTTTGTTTATAAAAATTATTGTTAAATGTGAAATAGCATTGCTTATTCTCATCATAACGACAAAATAAAACCAGGAATAATCATCGGATTCTATTTAAGAGAATTCAGAATTTGCAGCCCCCAGTATTTATATGAAGAGTCGAAATACATTGAAGTTACTTTCAAGCTACTCCAATACCCTAACGATAATTTAATGACAAAAATTCTTACATTTCTTGGTTAGTGTGTATATGGTAAATTTTCATTTTAACACCCGAGCGTCATTTACTGCTTAACTATTTTCTTTCCGAAATTAGTACGCGCTTCCGTAAAGCGATTTTTTTTGTACTTAATTTAAGAATAAAGTTAACTTTCAAATATATGTAAACATCGACAAATAAAGAATAACAAAAGAAAAAAAACACCTAACCCTAATTTGAAAGTTAACTTTCTTATTTAAAAAAAATATAAAAGAATAACCAAAAAAAAAAAAAAAAAAACACCTAACCCTAATTTGAAAGTTAACTACAAGGAATTACTGTGAAGGGAGTAAATAGGCCCAAATTGTATACGTCCACCGACAGAATTCAGCACTTAATTACTTATCAATAAGCCGGTAATGGCTGACGAAAGACCAAGAAAAAGTCCGATTTTTTCGGGTCGTTAACATTCAGAAAGGTAGGTTTCTTTAATTAAAATCTAATTATTGATTTTAGTTCAGCATATACATTTGCACGGAAGTAAGACTATTTGTGAAAAATTTGAAAGGATATTAGCGCTCGGGTGTTAAAATGAAAATTTACCATATATATATATATATATATATATATATATATAACGGTAATTGAATGACAAAACTCTTACATAACGCGTTGCGACTCTCGAACGAACTTTTTCAGACTAAATAATTGTTTTTTTTTTCCTGGAGAGGCGTGACGAAATACGCTAAGAGTTTTTTTTTTCTATTTCATCACTCAGTTACCCACTATTAGTATTTGTATACCATAATATTCTTGTGTGTAACAATTTAAATTTTGTATAAAAAATTATTTTTCTATTTATTTGTAAACTAAACAGCACTCATTACAAGAGGAGGGACTTTGGGTTCAACGACAAAAATCTCAAACATCATAAGATCGTTTATCAGGATCCCTGAAAACAAGGCAATTTTTGATTTTACCCGTTTTTGGTATTGCTTTTTAACTAAACGACAAGGACACACGTATGGGAGACTGATAAATTTGTGTCATATACAAGAATATATAGTGTCGAAAATAACAAAAGTAATTCCATTATTGCCTGAAAGTGAAACGTCAGAGAAAAGAACAGATTACAAAGAAAGAATAATACTAAGTTTGCATACGTCAGAAGACTTTAAGACTTGAAGAAAAAATAAACGTTATACGGCAAGAAATATGTCATGGCTTCCCTTTTTTTCCCCAATAAATAAATAATGTCTGTACTTACTTGCAATAAACACAAAAAAGAAAACTCTTGTTCACCGTCACTTGCTTGTCTGAGACAGTTTTTCACTGAAGTGATGGAAGCCGCGTGTCTGATTTTTATATGGGCGAACCCTGTCACCATCCTTCCTTCCCCTTTCTCACCGACTTATTTAGTCCATATATTCTAAATTTGGGAGGAGAGATTTGAGGAATCTTTTTAAAATATTTTTATTTATTTTATTTTACTTAATGTTTAATTCCGAAACCCTTAAAACTTCCTGCTTCTTACATGTAAATCCGGTAGTGACGAAAGTCGCGGTTTTTAATTTTCGAGGGGGTGAGATGAATTCAAGAAGCAGGATGATTATTTTAACTGGAATGTTTTACATTGATAGTGCATATCCAGGATACAGTATCCTTATGAATAATATTGTAATAAAAACGAGGTGAAGGTGAGGTTTCCTCTTGTTGCGAATGGAACTGCTCTCTGTTTTACGTGTGTTTGTAAATGAGAAAGATGGACAGAGAGAGGGAGAGAGAGGGAGAGAGGTGGGGAAGGATTAAGTTTAAGTGTCCGTCGACCCCACTTGTGCTATTATCATTGGCCACTTTGTCGTGGTGTCAAGGGCGAGAAAGGTTGTCTCGCTAGAGATCAATTACGACTGAATAATGAGTTCGAGCCTCACTGGATGCCACATACTTTCGGCCTTGTGCAATATCTAAACTACGATTAGAAAATCACCATACGTGTCCTTCGAAATGTATATTTTATTTTCATTTCACCCCAAGCAAAGCAATAAAGTCACTAAGACGCAAGGGGTTACTCAGTGTGAAAGAATATGATTAAAAGAAAAAAAAAACATTATTAAGGAAAGTGAACAATAAAAGAACAGGAATTAAAAAGACAAGATAACGATTGGCATTGCATTTAAATTTTTGAAGATCAAAGTTGACTGGGTAGCAAAAAGACAGAAG